>VWZT01015720.1:170635-240877 GCA_013397055.1 Pachycephala philippinensis | reverse complement strand
GCTGGCTGTCCCGAGCCGCCGGGACGGCGGCGGGAGGCGGCGGCAGCGGGGACACCGTCGGCTTCGTCCCGGCGGAGGCGGCGGGGGCCGGCGGGCTGCTGCTGGGGCCCTGCGCGGGGCAGGACGGGCTGCCGCCCGCGGAGCTGCTGCTCTGCCAGCTGCCCGAGCCGGGCGGCGGCGGGCACGGGCTGGCCGAGGCCCGGGGCTGGCGCTGCTCCTGCTGCCTTCTGGGCACCTGCTGGTGCAAGAGCTGCCTCAGCCTGTGCGTCCTGGCCGCCGTCTGCTTCGCCTCGCTGGCCCTGGTGCGCCAGTACCTGCGGGACCTGCTGCTCTGGGCCGAGAGCCTGGACAGCCTGGCCGGCGTGCTGCTCTTCACCGTGGGCTTCATCGTCGTGTCGTTCCCATGCGGCTGGGGCTACATCCTGCTCAACGTGGCCGCCGGCTACCTCTACGGCTTCGTGCTGGGCATGGGGCTGATGGTGTTCGGCGTCCTCGTCGGCACCTTTGTCGCCCACGTGGCCTGCAAGCGGCTGCTGGCCCGCTGGGCACGGACCAGGATCCAGGGCAGCGGGACGCTCAGTGCCATCGTCCGTGTCGTGGAGGGCGGCAGCGGCCTCAAGGTGGTGGTTCTGTCGCGGCTGACGCTGATCCCCTTCGGGCTGCAGAATGCCGTCTTCGCGGTGAGTCCCTGCCCGGGCTGTGCGGCCAAGGAAGAGAAGTGCGGGAAGGATGTCTTTCGGCATAGTGGCTGCTGTTATTTGTGGAGGTCGCCTCCTTTCCTGGGAACAAGCCATGGTTTCTCTCTCTTTTAACAACAGTGAAAACAACCCTCTCCTCCTGCTCTTCTCTGCATGCAGAGGGACAGCAGGCAGATTTTTGAGATGCCTTGCTCAGTGGCATTGTGTTAGAGTTGCTCTCTTGTCTTTCAAGACTATATTCTGGTGTTAGAATCACCAAGGTGCTGCGTAGCAAAATCTGGGGAGAACTCAACAGTTATGAAGTGTCTGTGCTTTTAAAATGATCCGCTTTAAAACCTGGCAAGAGTTGAGGAAAAGTCTTGCCAGATCTTCCTAAACTTCTTAATATAAGTAATCATATTGGAAAGAAATAAGTGGATGGATTAAAATTCTTTCCCGGTGTGGTTGGTGTTTGTAGCATGCATCTGACAAATCCATACAGGGTGTTAAGTCCGTGCACACAAGAGAGGTTGCAGGTTTTGGGCAGAGCAGGATGTAGCCTCAGACCTGAAAAGGGACTGTACACTAGAGTGGCACTGAAAGTTAGTTTAAACTTGAGTCTGGAAAAGGGTTAGTCTTGCTTTGCTTTCTACTTTCAGGTGAAGATTGGTACATTCGTTTGATCTCTTTGATCATCTTAAAGGAAAAAGTAAAGAACGTGGAGGGTGTTCTTTTTGAGTGTTGTCATGCTGCTGATGACAATTTCAGACCCTCATTGCTTCCCGAGTGCTTTGTCTGAAGGATCTGGTTTTGGCTGTTTTACGCCTCAGTTGTATCTACTAACTTGGTGAAATCAAAACAAAGCAAACTGGATTGTGAAATACTTTAAATGTTATCAGTAACTTGTATGTTGTTTAACATAAATGACTGTCTAAACAAGTGTTTTGGTCTGCTACTTTCTTATAGCCCACCTTCCTTTCCCTGTCTGCAGTCGTGATCCTGTACCCTTCTGAAGCGCTTGCTTCATTTTGACAGAATCGTCTGGCTGCAATTAGTAGGTCACTGAATACCAAATTTGTTTTTAAGTAAAATTTAATCCATGCAATTTTGGGGTGTAACATCCACACCAAGTATTTTAAATTGCTGTATATAAAACTATGTGTGCTGGAGCATTCATCTCCAGAGCTGTAATCTCTGTCCATAAGAGCTGTAGCAACTTATAATTTCTTTTTAAGCAGATCCTTTAGCCATTTCCTTGTTAAGAATGAGAAACTGAACAGCTGAACCTCTGCTGTTTTATTTGCTAACATATGTTACTGCAGGACTGAAGAGGCTTAGGCCTGTCCAGCTGGGAGCAGTGTCCCTCCTGGAGCCCAAGGTCCAGTGTAGCAGATGAAGCTTGTGCTGTGCTGTGACCCTCCCAAACTGGGGAGAGCTGTTGTGCTCTGGCTGTTCACAGCTTCGGGGTGTCACTTGAAGTAGTCAGCAGATGATACAGAGTAGCATTGGATCTGAAGAACAGACCAGAGAATTACTAAGTTAAAATTTCCTTCCTACCATAACCATTCCATTGGAAACACTATTCAGCAGAGTATTCGGGCCAGTTCAATATTAAAATGATGCTGTAAAACATTGTGGTTTGTATTCTCTGTGTTCTGCAGGCCAAATAATTTTCTTTCCAAGTGGATGGTTTTGGTGTTAAAATAATAGATAGGAAATGAGATGAAGCCAGATGCTTGATTTATGCCAAGTAACTTAGTTGCTTTTTGCTAATTTTAGTTTGGTTATATTTATTACTCCTGATTTACTACTTTGCAGCATAGTCAAAGCACAGTGTATACTCAATTTTTCACTCAGAACATTTAATATGAGCTACTAGATCACTGAAAAGTGTTGCGTACAAATCTAGGGATTCAAGACAGTTTCTCACTTTGAGTCAAGTTTAAGTTACGTAAAAAATCCAGTTTTCTACCTACACAGACCAAGCTGTCATTTCCTTGAAATATGACTTATTTGAAAACTTAACACTCTTTTTAATGCATTTCCCCATGCTAGCAACTTCAGCAATGAATTTGAAAAGGATTAATTTTTAAAGAACGGTGAATTTAAGAAAGAGTATGCATCTTTAATTTTCCAGTGGTCTGGCCTATGCACATTTTCTGTGTGGATATTTTTAAGTAAACTGGAGATACTGAGAATACTTACATGAGAGAGAAGGAAGGAAGTGACACATGAGGTTCAGGGAAAGGCATAACCTTGATGTGAGCAGGGTCATCTGCAGGGCTGGGATTAAATGATTTCTTCAAGCACTTGTTCGGTGGCATGTACCATCTGCTGAGGGTTTTTGGGAGGTTGACTTACAGGGCATGTAAAGAAAGATGGAGGAGCTTCTTAGGATTTGATAAGTAAGGGAATAATATTGAAACAGCACAAGAAGAAAATTCATACAAATTACTTAGTGTCTTACCAGCCAGACATGAAGATCTTGCTTCTGAAAAGGTCATTCTGCTGATAGTAGAGGGGTGAGATAATGCGTTTGCTTACCTTTTTGGAAGGCTTAGCATTTGTTAACTGAGAGCATGTTTGTATTGCTTCTGAGTGAGTTTTGCTTGTCACTCCTGGTGCCGGGTGGCCCGGGCTGCTGGGGTGGGTTGATAGCTCTTACGAGTTTGCCCACGCTCAGCTCTCTTACCTTGGCAACTCCTGAGTGTTTTGGAGACAGGTCTGTAAGGAGGCCTGGTATGCAGGTTATCATCTCCTTCCCACGAGTGTGTTCTTGAAGTGAGATTTGTGCAGACTGGTTATTTGTAGTGCCAGATGTAGGTTAGATGAGAGTTCATACTTTTCCCCCTCTTTGAGAGGAATATTACATGAAAAATCATCTGATTAAAAAATCTGAGTGTTTAAGTGTGCATCTTTGGGTTCAGAAGTGCATACAGTGAAGTCAGAGTTGAAGAAATGGTACCTGCTTTGCAAGAACATGCACACTGCTTGCTCTGCTTGTTAGATAGTTGACAGCTGGTTTGTTTTTTTTATTTACTGGTTTTTTGAGGGGGTGGTGTTGGGGTTGCTTTTGGGGGGGTGTGTTGGGCTTTTTTTTTGAGGAAAAAGGGGTGGTGTTGGGGTTGTTTTTGGGGGAGTGTTTTGGGCTTTTTTTTTGAGGAAAAATAAGAGCACCAGAGTTATGCTTGCTCTTGGTCACTAAGCCTACCTGATCTGAAACACAGGGCTTTGTAAATTGAGGGAAGAGAAATTTTTCTGCAATTCCTAAAGCCATGGGAGCCCCCAGCAAAGTCCTGACAGATGCATTTATTCTTTGACAGTGCTAAGCCAAAGGTGTCAGCTGCAAAGAACACACAAAAGTTCCGCAGGACAAAGTCTGTCCAAGGCTTAGTGGGGGAGTTTCTGGCTGCTATCTGTGCAGTTATGTAGTTCTTAATTGTATTTAAATACAATTTAAATGCATTTCTGTTATGGCTCATAACAGAATTGCATCCATGCTTTGCTGGCTTGAGCTTTCACCAGAAACAGAGTCCTGGTAGGTTCTGTTAGGCATCCTGGCCATACACATGCCAGTCTGGCAGGTTCATAGAATAGGTAAAGTTCCTAGAAAGAAAAGTATGGAAAGCTGTAGGTTTTATTGACAATTTCTCTAGTTTCTTTGGTAGGGATGCTGTCCGCTTCCTGTGCGTTCTGGGGAAAGAGATACAACTGTAGCTCTAAACCCACAGCTTAGTTAAAAGGTCATCTCAAAATGTTTTTCACCCTCTCCTTAGCTTTCATTGCAGTGGGAAACCCAAGCTGCAATTCAGTGTATCCACTGGCAGTCTCCCCTTCATTTGGAAACAATCTCTCTCATGACTCAGGAGGTCCAGTTGTTTCAGGACACATCCAGGTGTGCAGACATGTTGCGCTGCAACTGAAGTGTCCTAAATACATCTACAGAAATGAGAGAGGTGCCAGGAGTGTTAAAGCAATCTTTGGGAAGTTTCCCAGCTCCATTAGATGTAATGATAGTGTCCTACTTAGCAAATCTTGCCTCTGCCTTAGTATTTCAGAAACTTTTAATAGCAGCTCCTTCATTCCCCTGGCAATATGGGAAGTTTGGACTGCATTCTCATTACATGGCCCAGATTACAACAATATTTTAAAAAGTCTTTTGAAAGTAGTGGTCAAATGTTAAGTTCTGACATAATTATGTAATCCTTTTTCATTATAAATCTAAATTAATCTTGTATAGAGAAGGAAATATAATATTTGTGGTGCTGGTATATATTTCAGTCTGTGGGAAGTATAATATGCAGTGTGAAGTTTGGAAATGGCTTATTGGATCTTGTTCCAGTGAATTATTCTTAATCTTTATGCTTCATTGCATTCTGCTCCTCCACTGCCCTTCCTCCCAAAAACTTTCCACTGGTGGTGCTTAGAGCTCTGAGAATTCAGCACTGTGACTTTCACAGTAACTAAAGTTTATTTTAAGAATAGGATCATGAAATGAGTAACATTGCTGCTATTCTTTGGTCTTCAACATTGTACAAAATTGGCAAGGTCAATAATTTCCATGTAGGCTCTCGGTGTTAGGGCTGTTCTTAATTAGATCTCTGTTATTATCAGCTGAATTGTGTGGAAAATTTGTTGGACTGCTTGTTTTCAAAATCATCACTTTCATACTCATTTTTAACCCAGTTTCCTCTTGTTTTCTTTTTTCTTGTGTAAATATCTTTTTGACCTCATGACGCTTTCCTTTAATATTTCCGAATGGTTGCTGATCCTAATTTAGCTGGTACTGTGTACTTTGTTCCCGTGTAAACTCATATGTCCACCTATTGACGCAGAACAGAAATTTCACAGCAAAGAGAAGAAAATACCGAAGTATTATTAGTGTTTTCTCCAGAGAAAGGAATAAAACCTATAGCTGCGTGTACAATTTTGTTCACTAGTTGAAGTGTGATGCAAAATATCTTTGGTAGACAATCTTAATGATACTCGTATATTTCACTCTAGATATAGATGGGTATTGCTTATAGGGATCACTGAAAGACATGTGTATCTTAATAAGCTCATAACTTGCCCAGCACAGGCAAATTGTATCTGCCATTCTCTTTACCTGGATCATATTTAATACAGTGACATTTAGAGCAATTACCTCTTGTATTATTTGCCATACATGTAAAATGCAAGACAGACAGATTTTTGTGTTAGACCTTCACCTTTGATAAAGTAATTTCTTGTCACAAGTAAATTCTGATAAATCCATGGGCTCTGTTCCACCAGGTAAAAATAAATACCTTCAGTGAGCAGTGTAATTGCATCCCTAGTTAATGACTTTTGCACAGAGATGTTGCGTAAGGTAAGGTGAAATGAAATCAAACCTAGTAGCTTTAAAAAGGACAGATGAAAACTAGACACATACTGTTTTGTTGTATTTTCTTCCCCCTGTGTGTGAATCAAAGTTTTAGTGAAGGAATGTAGAATATTCTTTGATGATTTTGCAGGGATGGTTGTGGGAAGTGGCAGTCTGGTTGTTTGTACACATAGATTGTGTCGGAGCTGGGTTTGATTTCTTACTCTATCTTTTTACTCAGATTACGGATTTGTCACTACCCAACTACCTGATGGCTTCTTCACTTGGGCTGCTTCCTACTCAGCTCCTGAACTCGTACTTGGGCACTACCTTGCGCACCATGGAGGATGTGATTGCAGAACAAAGTGTTAGTGGCTATTTTGTATTCGGTTTACAGGTCAGTTAAAATACTTGCTTTCATAGACCTTGGTACCGGTACTGTCTGTCTGTGATTTCTGTTGTCTGCTAGATACCCAGAAAAATGGGTTTGCAGTGCACGGATTTCTTTAGATTTTGTTTTATGCTGTCAGAAAATTATCTCACACTTTACCATAACACAAAGAAGAACTTACTCAGTGTTCTCTTTTTCTGACACGGTTTTTGGTAAGTTTTCTTCTCTTGCCTTCTAGGGTAATCTCCTGCTGAATTTTAGACTTGTCAAACCACCCTACACAAAAGCTTATGTGTGTGTAGACCCAGCACCTGTGCAGTGTTCACTGTTAGCACTCAGCATCCCCATTTTGCATAGGTATTCAGGATTAAAAATGCTGTAGAGTACAATTTTCCTAATGCCTAAATCAGAATATCCTAGTTTTACAAGTGAGTAAATTAATGAGAAGTATATTAAGTACCTTTACGTGACCTTAGCTCTTGAAATAATTTATCAATAAATCTTAGGTGTAAGCCTTAAGTGTGAGGCCTTTATGAGCATAGAGGTTATGGGTATTTCAGTATTATATTATATATTAAAACCTCCTCTGACAGTGACAGTACTTCAAGCTGTGTTTGACTAGCAGTTACCATGGTTTGCAGACTTTCAGTAGGTTCTGCAGTAATTTCTGTTCCTCAGTTTTTACAGTCATAAAGCTGATGTTTAACAATACTAACATAGAAAATTAAGTCTAGGAGCATTTAAAACATACCTTCCCCCCTTGCCCTGAAATTTGTGTGCTCTTAAATAGAACATATAATTTATAGCTTTCATGAAACAGGGTTGTGAGTATTAAAAATGCCTTTGTAAGTGTGGGGCAGATAGTCTTGATAGGTCAAAGAGAAAATAAATGGTTTCTTGATCAGCTATTACTTTACTCATGAAATGCTGTTTCCAGGGTAGTAGTTGTCCTTTTTCCCCCCACTTTTTTTTTTTTTTTTTTTTAAATTGACATTGACTCTCCTTTGCATATTATATAGGTTGTAACATAACTGTTGCTCATGTAAGTGGTAGTTGGATAACCTGAATGTTTTCAAAGGAGTACTAACCTCCTTGAGGCCAGTCCTTGGGATGTGACTGAATAACTGAAGGGGAGGCCTTTAGTGGAGGAATTATTTGCATTCTCCCACTGTCTCTAAGGCATCTGCCGAGTGCTTTGCCTGGCTGAGCTTTGATGGGACTTTAATTTAGTAAATAGCTCTGAAAATCCGTCACATTTAATGGTTGTCTATGTATGGTTTTTTTAAATTATTTATCTAGGGAGTAGATAAATACTACCAGGTTACTGGTAGTAATATTTCTAAACCCAATCAAATTTAAATATTTGGGTAAGCTTCTAGAATAGAATTTTTTCTATCTATTGAAAACTTAGTGTCTATAGTATTATTGTGACTCTTACATTGGCCAGCTTTTGAAATGTGTAACTTAAATTGGTGAGGAACATCTTTTTCACCACAAGGGTGGTCAAGCACTGGAGCAGAGTGCCCAGAGAAGTGATGAAACCTCTATCCTTTTACAATTTTCAAGACCTGACTGGACAAAAGTTCTGAGCAACCTGTTCTGATCTTACAGCCAGCCCTGCTATGAGCAGCTGGTTGGGCTAGAGGCTGCCAGGGTGCCTTCCAGCTGCAATTGCCCTGTGCTCATACCTGTCAGTTGTCTTAGTGATATTCCAGCGCTGTCTACCATGCAGTCCCCCACCCTGAAGAAAACATAGCCCTACCAGTTAGTAACGAAGTTCAGGTTTTGGGCTCAGAACTCTAGGTTCTGTTGCCTTTTTGAAAGGAAGCTGCAGATTCCAGCTAGTTAACACTCTTATAAAAGGGCAAAGGAACTTGAGTCTTTCAAAGGGACTCTCACTATGAGACGCCTTGATTTTTATTTGAAGATTTTATCTTTTCTTTTTTTTCTAAGGAGGATCTCAGCTAAAAACTTGACTGGTGTTTTATTGAAAGGATTGCTTTATAACAAGTATATGGATTTCAACAGAAAGAAAGAAAGTTATCTTTTCAATTTGTATAAATATTTAAGTTCTATGTAATGTCTCTGTTCTGATATGCTGGTTACATTGTTAGCATATGTAGGTTAGAGCTACTCACTGGCTAAGTTCATATCCCTTCCAGTGTCTTGCCTGTGAAGCTTTGAGTCAACAGATGCCTTCATGAATCTTTGCACTGACAAATTTTTGTTTCATTCAGATCAGCTGCTTTGTATTCATTCCTGCAGCCTTTGCAGCCCACAACACTCTCGTTTTATTTGCAGATTGTCATAAGCATAGGACTCTCGTTTTATGTCGTTCACCGGGCTCAAGTGGAACTCAATGCAGCCATTGTAGCCTGTGAGATGGAAATGAAGACATCGCTTGTTAAAGACAGTCAGCCAAGCATCAATGGCTCAACCACATACTGCAACAAGAGGACAGTGACATTCTCTGGAGGGGGTGTCAATATTGTGTGATTTCAAGTATTAATAACTAAGTAAGGTTTTGTGAACCTGAGCTATTGCCTAGAAATACCTATGGACAAATGAAATAGATTTTAAAAAAATTACAAGTGATTACAGGTTGTACTGTGGCACAAACCAACCGACCAGCTCTTTAATTGCACATGGGGTGAATTCTGGTAAGACAAGGAAGAGGGCAAAGTAACTTAAGATGTAAATGCAAATTTGGCTGCACCTTTGGTCATTTATTATGCCTGTCATGGCCTGTAGTCTGCACTTTAGTTTTTTTTTCCTTTGCTCCTATAAACTGAGAAATGCTTCTATAAACAAAAAAGTAGCACAGAGGTAAATATTTTTCTGCTTAGCATTATTTATAAGGCTGAATAATTATATACAGTAGAATTTTATTACTGATAAAGGTGAATGAGAAAGTATGCAATTCAATGTATGTTATTCTTGAATGTGCTTTTGCTTTGGAATTGCTTCCAGAACTTGGAGTGTATTATTTTAGGGTCATTATTAATGATGGGACCATTTGGCTTTTTCTCCATTTTTGATTTTAAAAAAAAAAAAAAGAACCCTATATAAAGTTTTGGTTGAATGTATTTTTCTAAATCATTACAACTGTTTCAGAGCCATGCAAATGTATTCACACAAGCTTAAATCCTACATTGTGGGACTGAAGTGCTCTTAAATTACATTTTAAGTTACACTGTGTAATATGCAAAGTACAAGGGAAAATGCAGAAGTTAGATTGCAATGACTATTTGAATGACACTTAATTGGTTTTGCCACCTTGGTGATTGTAACAAAGGGCTGTTCCACATTAGTCCTGTATATGATATTTTTAATTGTTAAAAGGATGAAGTTTTTCAGCTCACATGACTGCTTGTGGTAAGGCTTCTAGAACAGGGAGCTAAATCTCTGCTCTAAACAGAATGATGGGATATTAGCAGTACTAATTTTACAAGAAGGTGGCCTTTATTTTGTAAGTGAATCCCCTCTCCCTTTAAAAAGCTTTAAAAATTCACTTTGGTTGGCACATCTTTTATACTAGTTTTACATTTTTTAAAAGACGCAATCTATTACAAATTTCATCAGAGTGAAGAAATGAAAACTAGAGGTTCTCCTTGGAAAAAGAAATAATCCAGTAATGGAGAGGAGAGCAATGTCTCTGAGACTCAGGAATTCTGACTCCATTTTTGCAAGACAACACTGTATTGGATACTGCTCCTTTTACGCCTGCTGTGGACTGTTTTTCACTGCATTTGAATAGACTGGATAACCTGACAGTAACTTGTGTGTGTGTCCAAAAGAAAAACAACAATAATGCCGGAACACAATGTTCTGTATGTGTGAGTTTCATGTAGATATACATACCAATGTTCAATGGCTCAAACACACACAAGTCATCTGATACAAAAATAATGTAAAGTATTGCTTATTTTGTAGTTATTTTGTGTGAGTTTTTAAGGATGCTTTCAGTCTATGAAATTTTGTGTTACTTTCTAACAGTAGGACTGTGCCTCCTTTTTGTAAGGTTGTTTGTAGAGTCCAGGCTTTTTTGTCTTCTTGAGAACAGTGGGTCTTCAAGGCCATTGGGAAGCAGAGATCTGAGAGCCTCTGACAGCCTTACTGAGAGGACGTGTGCCACTGGCGTAACCAAACGTCTGCGCGCTCCTTCATGGGGGGCTTCCATTTTGTTCCTTAAATACATATCCTTTGCAGACTGGTGTTCTTGGGTCCTGCGACCTAAAGAACCGAACTAGCTCAATGAAAACAACAAAGTTCAGATTGTCTCCTTTCTGTTGTTTTGGGCTTGGGGGCTNGGTTGGTTGGTTGGTTTTGGTTTCATTTGGGTTTGGGTTTAGTTTTGATTGGTTGGTTGGTTTTTGAAAAGGCAATCTGTATATACCTGGAAGTGTTCATTTACACATCTCTGCCTCTGACAGCTCCTGTGTGAAAACAAGAGAGCCAGATAACTTTTTGATGGCGTTATTTGTCATCATAGTATAATTGAGTCCTTTCTTAACTAAAGGGTATTTTTTTTTGTTTGTTTCTTGGAAAGAACAGTCCTTCAGTGAACTGATCTGAACTTTGCTCCATCTTGCCAAATGAACAATAGTATTTTGAAGAGGGTATCTCTTTCTTTGCATTTTTTAACTAACTTAAGGTTGCGTTGATTATTTGAAACATTTCCCAAATACGTATTTTGAAGTGCTTTTATTTCCATGACATTTTGTAACCAGAGTAACTTCACTATGTGAACACTTTTGTAGTATGGAATTAGTTCTTAAGACTTTGGCATTTTGCTTGATACTTGTAATATTTGTGTACAAGTTAATGGGAAATGTGCATTAAAAGGAACTTTTCTGTACCATGCCAATCATAATTTTATACAATAAATTCACTCAAATTTCTTTAAAGGAATATGTATTAAATGTTTAAGTTGCTATGACATAGTTGGAAAGAAGGTGCAGTGGAGTCTCATCTTTATGCATGCATACAAAGGTAATTGTCTGCATTGATGGAGAAACAGGTTAGACTTCAAGGATGAATTCCGTGGGTAGGGAGTTACTGACAAGGGGAAAAGACTTGGTGTTTACTTTTGTTTAATTAAATACATGCTTAATTCTATTAAATAATTTAAAGATTTGGTATTTGCAGCTGCCTTTTTGATAGAAGAATAAGCATACATGTGCTTATGAGAAACATGCTACTAAACTGCAAGAGGATTGGTATTTCTGAACCTAACAGTACTAAAAGTGATGTGATTATTATTTTTAAGATAGGCTCGCTACCTAGTGCAGTTAAAACCCACAAAGGTGTGAATCTAGTTTAAACAATGTGGCAAGTCACCTTCAAGAATATTTTCTGAGTTGTCATGATGGTGACATTTCTGCATTTTGTATATGAAAGATACCTAAAGGGCGGGTCATATAGAAAGAATCTCAGCTGCATGGCACCAGTTTTCTTTCCTCCTTGTGCTAAGTGCAACCATGCAGTAAATTTGTCAAAATTTAACTTTAGACTAAGCATCTGTGAGAAATACCTTTTTTTTTGTCCAAGAGCTTTATATTACTATTTTCATACTGATTTTTGCACAATAACTTGAGTGAGCATTACTGAGGTCAAGTTTGAAGAATGGAGAAGCTGCTTTTAGGTGGTATGTGGCTTTTGTCCCCTACCGGATCCTTTGCATTCATTTTCAGCTTTCCACCTGAGGCTGATACAAGTTGGATTTTGACTGACTGAGATAATGGGAGTCATTGGTTGTCTTGCAAATGATCCAGGGTATGATGCGTAAGATGAAATATAAAAGTGTTCCTATTCACACTGTGGTCATTCTTAATGACAGAAGTGAAGAACTTGGGTAGCTCTGTGACAGGCTTCCTCACAATAATTCAAAGTTGGTGCTAGTCCGGTCTGCGTAAGATGATGGTTTGGGCATGAGGGCATAGGAATCAATTGCAGAAGGAGAGCTGATGCAAATTCTGGCTCTGCTGTGCAAAGCAGCTTGTCTCTGTCCTCCAGTCCTGGAGAATTAGTGATGTGCCTGGCAGCACAGGGGTGATGAATCTAACAAATTCTCTCTTCATGGACATTAGCATTTGTCTTGCACTACCCTGCTGTATTGATTTTTAATTTATATTAATGTATTAGTGATAAGGAGCAAGAAGCTGAGTCTGTGGTGTCAATCCTGTCCCTTTCCTCCTACCATAGATCATCCTGGTGTATTGCTAAACTTAAAATTACATTTTAATGAAGTCCTGAGTTCATTAGTGTAAGTGAAGTCCTCCTTGCTAGCCAAGTGACTAATGTGTAGTTGGTTGGCTCTGGATTCTCAATTCATTTGGAAAATTAGCTGGGCCAGATTTGCTGTTGTGAGAGTGAAAAGTCCTCTAGTTTCTAATTATTTATAACTTCAGATGCATTGCTAAAGAAATTAGAAGAACAGGCTTAATGTACTGGGGAGTTTGGTTCGTTTTAGAGCAAAAGTTACTAGCAAGATACCAATAATGTTTGTTCTGCCTGATCCTGAGACTTGAATATTGTGTTTCATCCTTTTTGGGAGACGGTGTTTCCAAGATGTAGCACACATAAGCTTATGTCAGTCAAGGTAATTAAGTACTGGCTTTGGTGAAGAGGATGTAAAACTTGTATCATGCAGTCAGTATGACGAGTCTTTTTTATTATACAGTCTCCAGAACAGCACAGTTTGGCATTGGTGACTGCAGTGCATTGCTTCCCATCCCTCCTCTGCAGGAGGAGCAATTTAGAGAGCTGCAAGTTGTTCAAGCTGAAAGGGAAAAAAATAATTGCCTGAGCACAGCAGACACAGTTTGAGGAGTTAAACTAACCATAAGGTTGCCAGAACTTTGAATACACCTAAGTGCCTTGGTTTTGTAATTTCCAAATCCTTTGACAACTTCTGCTTGTTTCCAGGGCAGGGCATCTGAGTAGCCTCACCGAGAGGCAGGTCAGCATTTCTGTTCTAGAGAATTCTAGCATGCTTTGACTTTCAGACCTCTTAACTTCTGAAAGAATCTTCTGCTGACTTTTCTGTAAATTAGAATGGTTTAGTTTGTCCCAATAACAGGGTAAGATCACCTGGGATACAAATCTGTGTACCAAGTGGTGTTTGTGCATGTGCGTGAGCTCCCTTTGCTGAATGTGAGGTGTTTCCCTCTGTTCCCAGTGAGCTACAACTGTTTCCCTTAAAGTCTGTGGGTGGGTAGGTGGGACGAAGGACGGAAAGGCCTGTGGTGATGAACTATTCTAATAACAAATTTTCACTGTGCTTTAGAAACTTGATTGCTTAAGAGCACAAATATTCTCCATTTAATGTGAGAAATGGTAGGTGGTGAGGGGAATAGACTAATGAATTCTCTGATTTTTGTGAGGGAGTAACAATTTGCTTGAATAGATGATGAAGTACCCAGATGATAGAGGGTTGTTTTTTTGGTTGGATTTTTTTGGGGGGGGAGAAGTGTGGGGGTGGTATTACTGGAAGAAAATAATGCTGAAATGGCAACAGTATGAAGCTTTAAACTTGGACTTTTTATGACTATTTCAGATGTTTTTTACAGCTCTGGGGAATAGTGTCTCAGAAGCAGCTGGAGTAAACACTCAAAGAAAGAGTGTTTCTCGGATTCTGGAGAGCTGCTGGATGCACACCTCTGCCTCCAGGGCCTGCTTTTTTAACTTGAGCTAGAGAGGTCCAAACCAGAAGCAGTGGCTAGATCTCATCAAAAGTGGAACATTTATTGCTGCCCTTTTGATATCTTATGCAGCAGCAGCATATGGCAGATGGTTTGCCTGCCTGAAAGGCTTCCTTTTTGCCTTGCTCTGCTTTGCCTGGCACAGGTGGTGGCTGGGGGAGGAAGAGCTATGCACTTGCCATTTGCTTTTCCACCAGCTGGGGAGGCAGAGATTGCTGAGCTGAAGCCAGAGGTTGCTCTGTGTCTTTCATCCCCAAACCACTATCAGTAGCTTCCTTTCCCTGTGATCTAAAAAATGNAAAATAAATGATAATTTAAAAAGCCCCCAAACACTGCCACCCAGGAAAGCTTCAGAACTGGTAAAATTCATACCAGTAAATTAATATTTTATATATTCTCCCATGGATGTAAATTGAGGTACAAAATGACATTTTTTCTGTTTGGACAGCTGTAGTAATCTCTTCCGCTCTCAACAACTCCTGCATGAGATGAGGTTCTCCAGTCAGTGAGCTTGTGAGGGACCAGTGCTGTGGTAGCCTTCCAGGGATTTCCTTGCAGCTGACATTGGACTGAATCACTGATTTCCAACCATCCTCATGTGGTGCTGAATTTTAGGGTTCCACTGCTGTGGAAACCATAGCCATATGCACATGTGCTTCTCCAAGGTAATATAAATTGGTGCTTTACAAGCATTTTGTGTTGCATTTGTGTTGTGTTTTGTGGGAAGGTTGCAGTGGTTGTAACATGATGTGTGTCTTTCCAGGTTTTAGCCAGAGCACAGTTGATTTTTGTGCAGTGAGTTGAAATGTATTTCCCTGACTGCAGCATGCCTGTTTCCCCATGGCAGCCACAGCAGTTTATCAGATGTTGTACAGTTATTTGGTTTGCAGGCAAATAGAGGACTCTGCTGTGTATACATGTGCTGGCCCATCACTGAGCAGAATGTTTTTTTTGTGGCTGTCTCCTTTCAGCTGAAAAATCTGTCTGTCTTTTTTCTACCTACGTCACTCAGTCTAATGACAGACATTCTCTCTTCTTGCAATGGATGCTTCCTTAAGTTGGGTATGGTAGTGTTCTTTCAAACAAGCTTGGAGGTGGGAAAATGGCAGGGTCTGGAGAAATAATTCTGGAGTCCTCAGAGCCTTGGCATTTGCAATGGAGAAAAGTCTTGTGGTAATAAGTTTAGAAAATGTTTCCATAAAGAAGCAGTTTGAGAATTGAAAATTTAGAGGAGGAAGGGGAAAGTTGCAATTAGTGAAAAGGGTATTAGTATACTTAGCAGGAGGTAAAAGCCCTGGCAGCTATAATTAGAGGACCTTATTCTCTCCTTTTCAGTGAGTCATTACATAAAGAATGGATTAAATGTATTTTTAAAATCCTTTTTAGTTGTTAAAACCCGAATAGGAAAAGGAAAGGGAGTCACAGAAGAATGTACTAACAATGCAGAAAATGCAGACTCATAAAGATTACTGAGTACTAACCTTGAGACAGGGCAGAAATTTGCTTTTGTAAGTGGCAGGTGTGTTGGTACAAATCTACTTTTCTTCATTATATCTGCTCTGATAAACAGTAAAGGTAAAGGCAAGGTAGCCATGTAGTGAAGCATGGGTAGATTTGTATCACATGGATTATATTCTCCTGGGGGAAAGTCCTTGAGTATTCAGTTTCTGGAGTTATTTGTAGCGCAGAAGTATCTGGTGTTCTCTTCTATGCTCCATGCTGTGTATGAGCCACTTCAGTGTCTCTGAATTGGCCAAATGTGTAGCTGCAATGACATGGCATAAACCTGAGCAAGTAATCCCTCCCCTTTAGCAGCAGCTCTAACCAGCTTGGAACTTGATAAAGGAAAGCTGGGAGATGCGCCTGCACTTTCTGATAATGGATAGCATTGTCCTTAATGATATTCACAATGTTTGAGGTACCTCTGATGGAAGCCCTGTACAGGTGTAATGTGTGATTACATTTGCCTAAGTAAGAGACGAGTTTTCTCCTAAAAAACCCCAACTTCTTATTTTCCCCAATATTTAAGGAATATCATATGCAAGTCAGGAACTTCTGCCTTGAACAAATGAGATCATTTTGACCAGCTGAAGCTCCAGACGAGCAGTTTGTCTCCAGGTTGTAGCATTATAGAGTAATGAAGATTGGAAAGGATGTCATCTAGTCTAGCCCTTGCTGAGATCATATCCAGTTAGATCAGCTCTCCTGAGGGCAATACCTGGTTGAGGCTTAAATATCTCCAGGATGGAAGATCCACAGGCCTGGGTGACCTGGTCCAGTCTTTGACCAACCTTATGGTGGAAGAATTTTTTGTTGTACTTGGTTGGAATTTCTCGTGTTGCAGTGTGTGTCCATTGCTTCTGTCACTGAACACCTCTGGGAAGACTCTGGCTCGGTCTTCTCTTCCTGCCCATTAGGTAGTCAAAGACAGCAGTTGAATGGAAGCTGGGGGCTACAGCTCCCTCAGAGGCACTTCTGCTATGCAAGAGCCCAGCAGGAACGAACAGGAGATGGTGGTGGGAGGCTGGTGCTGGGGGGTTGGTACAGAGACGAGGAAATTTGACTGGGCAGAGAGCAGAGGTGCAAAAGGTCATGTTCTTACATTCAGCCCTGCAGGTCGAAGAAATGCACAATTCCTTGGATTTGTTGTTTCTCCATGGTTGTAATGAAATACATGCAGTGTGCATATTTATATTGCATAAGAGTTATTTGTGCATGAAGATCACGGGTGAGGAGAAAAGCATCTCCAAATGCTGACCTGGCTAAGTTACAGCTAGAGAACAAAGAAGAATATGAAATCCCAAGTGACATCTCAGACTAATTTTGTTTTTATTCTGCTGCTGAATATGCATTTTTGCCATTTCAAGCAGTAGCTTCTTAGACATGTCCCCAAAACTTGAATTTTTGAATTGTATTTAAATGCTTAAACTAAGTATCTATATCATATATTATTTGATTCCAAGATTTTCTCTTAAATGTCATGGTAATTATTAAAGTGTTCTTTTCAAAGTGTCAGCTTAAAGTAATATTGGTAAAAATGATAGCAGAATATCAGCTATTCAGAGTAGAGTGTTTTTCTTCCTAGAGGTATCTACAATAATGGCAATTAAGACAAATGTCCAAACACTTGCAAATAAATGTTTTAATTACTGTGAAATCACTGAGAGTCATTTTCAGATTTGTGCTGTCCTGGCAACTGTTTTATTTTTCCCATTTTTTAATGGTAGTGGGTATTTAGCGGTAGCAGGGCAACAGTAAATGCTGCCAACACAAGAGAAGGAAATAATTTGAACTTCTCAAAGAAGTACTGTTATGCATAATAAGTATTAGATACCCAGAAAGCAGTTTCTCTAAAGTAGTTTTGTGCCTAAAAGATGTCTGAAGCCATGTACTAAGGGTCTCCAAAGCATTTCAGCACCCAATTCCACTGAACGCTTCTGATGTTTTCCAGTGCTTCTAAAGGGGTGATTTGTATCTTTGCCTTGTGACCTGCAGCATCTGTATCACTCAGTCCAGTGTTTGGAGAGGCACAAGAGGATCAGAATGGGAGTGCCCTGGTATCTTCTGCAAAGCAGCAATTCCCTAATCCCGATTCCCACTGATTTCTCAACTTGTCAGCTTTCGGGTATCTTCACTTGTGATGAACCAAGATACTGTGATAAATGTGTCACGCCTCTTGGAGGGGTGCTGTCTCTTGCTGAGTTGCCTCAGACATGCTTCCCTCTAGTTTGGAACAAAAGAATTAGAATTTCGTAGGCTTGAAATCTTGCTGAATCCTAATCTACCTCGATGTTGTCATTTAAATGCAGACTGCAGAACAAGCTGAGAAGTACACTAAAATAATCACAAATGAAGGCTGTGACTGTATTGAAACATTGGACAGTGAACCAGACCTGCTCCCTACCATCATCTTCAATTATTCAACCTAAATTATGTGGAGGTTGTTAGCTGGAGCTGCAATGTAATTCGAAGTTCTGCTTGCTATATATGGTTTCACTTTGCTCTAGAGATCACTCAGCATATGTCTGAGATGATCCTGAAGAAAGTAGTGCTGACACATTTTGCTTGTACTCTTTGTACTATGTACAGGAAGAGAGAGGAGGCGTGGAACAAAGAGGTCAGGAAACTGGCTGCTCATATATATATATATGTGTGTGTATATATATATATGTAAGACTGCAGATTAAATAGGCTCACAGCTTTGTGATCTCAGGCACACAGGCATTTTGGACTTCAGAGTACATTGCTTCTTAATCTGAAAAAAGAACCTCAGCAACAGTGCAATTTTAATCTATAAAACAATTTTGGACACGGGTTTTGTGGCATGCTGTGTCTGTGTGCTTGCAGGTCAAAAACCACTGCTCAAAATCTTGTCCTTGCAAAACCAGCCTGAAAGTCTGGTGCCTGAGAGCAATTTTGTGAAACTAACTCTGAGATGCTGCACTGGTTCATTGCAGGAAGGAACACCAAGAAGTCATGCTGCTAATTCAGAAGTCTGCAGCATGCACGATCATTCTTCAGCTGCCATTTGGAAAGGCTGAAATTTTGCAATAAAAAATTAGTAGCAATAAGAAAGGTTTATTATCCTGTATCGATATTATTACAATATTAGCTTCACATGGATTCCAAGACCTCTGTGTTATATTTAGATTCGTGTCCTCTGATGTATGCTTAACAGTTTGGGGATTTAATAATAAATTAAAATACAGATGGCACCCGCTCTGGAACTAGATGGATTATGTCATTGTAAGATACTGGAACTGGAGAAGATAAAAGCAAAACCAGTTGTATTTTATAATTTCAGTATAATTTAATCTTAAATAAATTTAAGGTTTCATATCAGTATGTTCATATATAGATGCATTAAATCTCTAGCTCTTACTTAAGTGATCTCCAACTTTCTTAAAGGCTTAAGAATATGCTTAGATGAAAAAAATCAATATGCTCAATATTTCAAACTGGAGGGATGAGAGAGAACTCCCCCACTGTATCTGACATCCTCCCCTTGCTCTGGTTAACTGAAAAACCCCTCATTTTCCAAGTGTATTCATGTGCTCAAGGGTTTTAGAGCTCACAAATCTAATAAAATGCAGGAAAACTGCTTAAAAGTTTCCCTTTACAATCATCTTCATAGCTGGCAAATAAAATCAACACATACTTAGTCAATATTAATAATTAATAAAAAAGAATAATAGAAAATAATCCTCTGTCTCTTCTTTCATCTATCCTCTCCTTTGAATACACGGAGGAAATTCCAGGTATCATTTCTGGAAAATTTCAAAGTTTTGATTAAACATAATTGAGGTCTGAACTCAGCAGGGAGGTCTGTTTAGCAAGGTAAGTTCCTGCATATTCACAGAACAATGGCTTAATAAAGAAGTGCAGTATCCCCCTAAAAAAAAGTCTTGTCTTAAATGGCACATTAAATTAAATATTTTTACTCATTTTACTACCAGAATAATATTCAGTGGAGAAAACTGCTTACAGAATTATAAGAATATATGGTGTTACATTGTAGGTTGCAGAAAGTGAATCTCTCTGTCCACCTCTTGAAGAACAGTATGTTACAGTCTAGATCAGAATGAATTAAAGAAAAATATTCACTGAAAATATAAGGCAGTTTTTAGGCAACATGGAAGCAGACAGGCGGCTTTTTGTACAGCACTCATTTTGAGCATCTTTCTATTTCCCCCTTTCTTATTCTCAAAATGGATTCTTCGTATTGACAAGGACAATATCTGGTTTTTGGTGTTTTTTTTTTTTTGAAAGGGACAGTGATTTCTGAGGATTAGGAATCTTTTAAACTCCCATGACAGCAGGACTTGTTCTCATCTCTTTAGTGGAGCTGCTTCTCCTCTGGCAGTTTATTTTGCTTTTGTAATGTTGTTTGCCTGGCTTTTCACTTGCAGCAGGAGAAAAGGCAAAGATCTGGTCTGCTGCCACATGCACGTTTGCCTGTAACAAGGAAACAACCTGATTCAAGACTGACAGTGGGGGTTTTTTAAAGGGGATGCTTTAGGATAGAAAACTGCTTGATATTCTATCTGTATTCTTTATATTGGCTTGACCTATTTGTGTGCACATCAGTAATCATCTCTCTTTAGAATAAAAAAAAACCACTCTGTGTCTTGTTAGGAGCTTCCTCATATTGATAACCAAGTCTGGCTAATTAACAGGAGAGACTGATTAGTGTGCTCAGGATGGGGAGTTATAGTCCACAGTTTGTAGTCTCCCTGACCACCTCTTCCCAAACAGGGATTTGTGCAGGAAAATAAATGATTATTGACCTTGTGGTCTGTAGCAGATGCAAGAAGTAAGGGGAATCATAGCAAAACTTTCTTTTCTGCTCTTTGACCTTTTCCAGTAATGATTTATTTCCACCAGAGCTATTTGAAGAGGAGCTGTACAGTTTGGCAAGTGGGCTGATAGGTCATAGTTAGCAGAGAATTAAGCTGCAACTGTACTAATAAATTGTGACTGGGACTGTTGGTTGGCAATGAGACAGAGTGTCGTGAACAGTCCATGTCCATAGAGCTAAACCCTCTTTTCTTCTGACAGTGTGGAGATACCCAAACTGGATGAGTTCACCAGTCATACTAACTCCCAAACCCGACCTGAAAGCTTTTCTGGAGAGTGCCAGTTAGCTTGGGACTGTTCTAGTAATTCAGTAATGTAGTTGAGAGAGTGAATGTTGAGCCACTCCCTGTTGCTTCTTAACCTTTATATTTTGGAAACAAGTGTATTACTTGCTTTACAGAAGTGATGGGGTATTCCTAAAAGGACCGTTTCCATTAGTTTGTGGCTAATGGATGCCACATGAACCTGCAGACCTTCTCCAGCTGTGGAGTGGTTGAGGGAAAACTTTCCTGCTCTCTGGAGCATTACTCGGTTTTTGTCACCAGGTATTTCAGTTCCTTCTCCCTTCAAGCAGACCATCTCAGTGCCAAGTTTTTAGCCCTCTCGAGTGCCCACAGGTGTTCTGCTGGAATATAGACTCTCTCCTCTGGGGACAAAAAGGAGTGCTCTGACAAACTGATCAGAAAAAGGCAGATCCAAAGTGAAGCCTGGTCAAATTGCCTACAAAAGAGCTTGCAACATGTGTGTGCTGCCTGGTAGAGCAGGATACATGAAAAACAAGTACAATTTCCTTCCATGGCAGATGTGGGCTGCAGGAATAGCACTGCACTCACAGATGAGTGGTACGACCACTCTGTTATGAACCGGTTTAAACACAGAAGAGCAAGGGAAACTAAGCTTCTGTGACTAAAATGGATCGGACCCAGACAGGTTCAAAATATATCCAAAAAACGTGATTAAAACCAAATGAGGTTAGATGTTGGTGCCAAAAAATTGATATATTTCATTTAATAGTAAAAGATGCAAAGAGAAAGAAAGAGAAAAGAAAGAGAGAAAGAGAGGAAGGAAGGAAGAAAGGAAGAAGGGAAGAAAGACAAAGAGTTGTGCGTGGGGGGTGGGAGGACAGGGAGAGAGTGAGGGGTTAGGTGGAAACACAGCACCTTTCCAGAGGTCCCAATGACAACTCGTGGCTTCCCTCCATCTGGTCTTCTCGGTGGTGAGACTCTCCCACCGAAGAGTTTAGAACCCCATGGATTAATATAGGTTTGGGCCAGGTGGAAACACCCACATGCCTCCCCTGGGGAGGGCAAGTTTGACACTGTCCCTTGCAACACTGTGGATCTGTTGCATCATGTGCAGTGCTCTGGTGCAGGGTCTGGGGACCTCTTTGGGGTGGGCCCTTGATGGGCCATGTCACACCCTCTGCTGTCCTTCACGTGGATGCAGCTTCTCCCCGGGTGAAGGGGCCCCTGCAGCTGGGCTCCTCTGCACAGCACAGGGTGTGTTTTAACTGCCTCAGACCAGAGGCTTTTTCACCACACACCCAAAAACCTCTCTCCCCCCAGCCTTCAGTGTGAGGGTCTGTGTGAGCCTGGCAGCTGATAGCCCTGGGGCTGTGGTCTCCACCCCGAAGGTGCTAAGCTTGATCCCTCTGTGAATGTCTTCTTTTACCAGCCCCCAGACCTGAGTCACTATCTTACCTTCATAGTTCAGGGCCTCAGTCAGAAGGCCTACTCAGGGTGTGGTGGTCTTCTCTGCAGCTTTTATACAGTTTTGCTATAATAAGCAAAAGTCCTTCATGAAGATGTTTCAGCCATAGACTATAACATTCAGTCTCTGACATACTGCCATGATAACTCTCATGATAAAGCCACACTCGGATACTCTTATTACTGCTGACTAACTCTTTATGTCTCAAAAGGACTTACTGCTCAGGGTGCTTCAAAAATTCACATTCCCACAAAATTAAGATCGGTTTATTTACTAGCAAGGAGGCCCATCCTTCTGGGGAAAGAAGGGCAGACCCCAAGTAAATGCTGTCCTGAAGGCAGGAAATATGAGGTTGGGTCTATCATGTTTTGGGGGAAGTGTCTCTCAGCTTTTGTTCCTCATCTGTAAATAGAGATTATTTCTGTTTTCTTACGTGTTTATACTGTGTCCTTGTGGCAGCGTGGTCTTGCTCACAGTATAAGCATCTACTGACCCACTCTGGAGGGATTCTGTAGCTGTGGGAGGACTCCAGGCACTGTAAGAATTATGAAAAGTAATAATAGGTATACAGAGATCTCTAGATGATGGGGATTTGGTGATTTTCAATTCCTTAGAATATATAGAAGAACACTCTCTCTGGAGGAGTAAGGATTGTATTTATGTTTCATTCCTTCAGTGTGCAAGGAACCTTCTCTGGTTTTAAGTAAGGACGGGATTGATGCTAGATGTTAACCTATGACAAAATTGCTTGTAACAGCAGGGGTCTAAACTCATGTAAAAGGATGGGGGAGTCCGTGTTTAGTCCAGCATGACTGTGATTTGGCCATCTGTGTTTGTGCATAAAATTTAATCACCGGCCTACAGCTCTGCAGCACTGCAATCCTGCAGAAATATGGTATTTGTACTACCTCAAGAAGGAGATACCAGCTCTAAATGCATGCTATGAAATATTCAGCATGCTTTGCTACCCCAGGGAGTTTGAAAGGCGTGCTGCTAATGCTGGGGTAACAGTGTCTTGTTTGATTTCACACTCAATACGGTTTGTGGCAGATGAGGATGCCACATGGACAGCTGATGTCTGTCAGTAGTGGCTTGGGGACCTAGAGTGCTGAGTAAAGGTAATTGAAAGAGTAATTAGAGTCTAATTAGTAGCTGTTAAGGCATCTGCTTTCTCTAGCTTGTTTTTCCTTGCAGTATTGTGCAGTCTTCCTGTGTGACAACCCACAAACAGATTTAATAAGTGCTGTGTGTTTCAGATGATGAAGCTTCACAGTTCCACGTTTTGTTGGCTTTTTACGAACAAAAGTATTTTGAGTTTTGGCTGTGACACAAGAAGCACATAATGAACAGTGCCAGCCGTGTGTACAGCAGAATGTATATCGATGGTAATAACCCCTCTCACATTGTGCTATTGTTTTAAATAGTCACAGGAATATGAAAGGGAAATGCAAACAGCTGCCCCAGCCTGCTTGATTTCGTGCTGTCAAAGCTCACGGTGTGCACTCTGTGGCACAAGGTGCATGTGGTACCATCTGCAGGCCTAGATCTGTATTGTCTCTCCAGCCCTTTTCTGACCTTTCTGTACATGCCATGGTACTAATTGCTCTTGTAAGACACTGGTTGGTTTCAAATATCTGTAGACTTCATGGAGGTGAAGCAACCACTTTGGGAGGTGAGACCCACAGTTACAGTATTACCTGGGCATGTTGTGTACATACCCTGCAAACTCCAGTGCCTGAAGAAACGGAGTGTCTGTGTGCTTATATATGAGAAATTTCTTATGCAAAACACATATCCTCCATAAAGCCACGAATATTTTTGTTTTTCAAATGTTTGAAACTGCTTGAGGTTCCAACTTTGAGTGCCCACACTGATCTATAAGGTGCCCCCGAAATCCTCAGGATTATCAGTCTACCTGGCTGCAGATTAGGGGCTTTAGGTTAGTACTAGTTAAACTAAGCCTGTGCTAGGAAGGGGTATGCCTAACCCTTTCTGGGAAGTACCTAACATGTTCTAGGGTCTGACTTGTTGCCCTGGGCTCAGCTGGGCTCGTGTGTGTGTGTGTGTGCCTCCTGTAAGCATGCACTGCAGTGACCCTCCAAACCATTCCTCTGGTTGAGCTCACCTAACTTTAACTGTCTGGTTGTTTTGGCTCCCAGCAGAGTCCCAGCAGTGGAAATTAAAGTACAGTTCATCTGATCGTATAAAAGTCGTCTCCTTCAGGAGCTAATGAGGCAGTCCCTGAGCTGTTCTTGCTGTTCCTGCCCAGCTCCCTGCTCTCTGCAGGACTGTGGAAGAGTCCTATGGTGACTTGGCGCAGATGTGTGCTAGGCATAACTCACACCTGATTCAGTGAATCCCATCATTTGCTGTCTGGAGCTTTGAGATCTATAGAGTAAAGTTTTTAATCAACATCAAAGACATGAGATCTTGTTTCTGGGCTCACCTGCTGACAACACAGAGTAAATGTGCCACTGGAAATAGAACCAGTCCTGTTTCCTCTTTAATCTGACTGAATCAACCTAATTTCTACCTGCATTCCTGAACCCTGTCTTTTCTGCCAATAGCCTTCAGCAATCTGAAAGACAAGGTTAGACTCTGCCAACATCACAAGCAGGAACTCTTTGATGTTCTAAATAAATACATTGTGCTGCTTATGTTTCACTAGTCTACTCTAAACAGACCCATGTCTCTAACAGAGCAAGCTGTCCTGAAACTTTGCTAATGCAGATATATTGCTTAGAAATTTGTACACTCTCATACACACAGACTTCCTAGTCACTTAGGATAGAAGTTACTCAGGAATTAAGCATATATGGAAAAAAAGCTCTCAGATGTAAAAAGGAGGGTAGGAATAATACAATAATAATTTATCGATAAAAAAAGTATTTTTTCTAAGCATTTTCAAGAGGATCGTAATGCCTTTCTTCCATCTAATAAGTACTAAATTTCATTTTTGGTCATTAGGAGACTTCTAATTTTCCCCTTATACTTCCATAAATACAGCCTTATTCTGTTGCCTTTTAGCTGCAGTGACAAAATAAATATTGTAGCTAAATGTATGGTTTGCCAGGAAGTTGTTCTTGCAGGAGAAAACATTTTGTAGAGTCTCTCTGGTCTCTTCCATTGCTTGGGCAGCTTATCAGTTCATATGCTCCTGTTGTTTATCAACTGCTTTTAAATCTCTGCAGGTCACATTCTTGTAATAACTTTAGCTTCAGGTACCCATAACCTGTAATATTTGGCTACGTTGGTATTTATAAACATGTCTGGGAATGTTCTCCAACACTGAGACCAGCTAGCACAGAATAGCCCATGTCCAACTGTTAAACTAGTTTAACTTACAAAAAAAAGGATGATTGCATCCAAGCTGCCTGCAGCATCAGGATAGGAGCTAACTTCTGAGACGTGCTTGTAAATTGTTTGTGAAAGTGCTAGTTGGTCCCAGCCAAATAATGCTTGTGACTTTTCTAATGGTTAAACATTCAGAAAATTGAATTCTATTGCCTGGAAATTTTTCTTGGTGCTGTTTATTATTGCTAGTAGGTATATAACTTTTGTTACTGTCAGTTTCGCTGGTTCTTTTCAAACTACAGCACTGGTTTTTTTCCACTAGCAAGATGGTATCTATGTCTGGCCTGGATTTTTGGGGTTTTTTTAACTTAACTATGCATTGGATACTGTTTTGGATAGTATTGTGAGACCCTTTCCCAGCTCTCAACTGGGAATATTTCTGGCTCTGGGTTGTTTTTGGTTTTTGGGGTTTGTTTTTTTGTTGGGTGGGGTTTTTTGGCTTTTTTTTTTGTTTTGTTTTGGGGTGCTTTTTGAGGGGGGGAGGTTTGTTTGTTTTGGGTTTGTTTTTTTGTTTGGGTGGGGTTTTTTGTTTTGTTGTTGTTGGGTTTTTTTATTTTACTTTTTGCTTTTTTTGTTGTTGTTTGTTTCTTTTTTAAGGTTACTTTTAACCCTTCTGATTCAAAGTGGTGTAGGTCAAACCAATATCAAGCCTCTTGATTATCTTATGTTTACATATGACTTATGCTTATTGCTTTGAAAAGCATGAGATAACTTTCACTGTGGATTAAAACAATATACCAGAACTTAATTTCAAGCTCATGAGACTTAATCTCTCAAAAATCATACCCATTAATATTTTTACACACTGTAGGAATCCAGTGCCCTGATTTGTCCGTTTCACATGTTCTCCATGTCAGTAATTTAACCTTTTCTCAAGTTTAGTCTTTAAGTATGTAACTTTGGTCTTTGACTCCAGGATACAGCTTTAAAATTGCTTTTTTTCTGTTGTGAACCTTTTCTGTTCAGGTCTTGTGAGTCTCCAGCAAGTACAGCCTCACTGTTTGCATTCTCCAGTCAGCATGATTTCAGCAAGGCTATTACAGCGCCGTTAGGATAAACGTCAAAGAGCAGGGAGCAGCAAAACAAAGTTCTGTCTTCAAGTGCCTTTCAAGTCAGAATACCTATGTGTATTTTTCAGTATGAATATGCCAACTGCCTGAGAAGGAATAGGTTTTTTTAAATTACTTCACCTGGAGATCAAAACAAGTGTTTCCATCTTGCTTATATTAGTTTTAAAAGTTTTGGAATCAAAATTTCAATTAACAAAGTATCTGCTGTCCTCATGAGATTTTCTTGGTTTCTATATGAAGTAGTAAGAGCCCAAGGCTCAGATTTTAAATGGGTCTAGTTTCCTATATATGACTCAACTGTACTGTGAGTCAGGAGCTGGAATACCTGTGAGTATATGGATCTTCACCAGGATGAGGAAGAAAAAGCTCAAGCGTTACTGCAACATGAATATTTGTCATGGTTTAATGCCAGCAGGCAGCCAAGTCCCATCCAGGAGCTCACATACTCCCCCCCCACAATAGGGGTGAGAATCACAGAATCACAGAATAAGCTGAGTTGAAAGGGACCCACAAGGATCACTGAGTCCAGTTCTTGACCCTGCACAGGACCACTCCAAGAGTCACACCATGTGCCCAAGAGCATTGTGCGAACGCTTCTTTTATTCTCCCAGGCTTGGTGCTGTGACCACCTCCATGGGGAGCCTGTTCCAGTGCCCAAACACCCTCTAATACGCAACCTAACCCTTCCTTGAGACAACTTCAGGCCATTCCCTCGGGTCCTGTCACTGGTCACCAGAGAGAAGAGATCAGTGCCTGCCCCTCCTCTTCTCCTCATGAGGAAGTTGCAGACTGCAATGAGGTCTCCCCTCAGTCTTCTCTTCTCCAGGCTGAACAGACCAAGTGACCTCAGCTGCTCCTCGTTCAACCTCCCCTCAAGGCCCTTCACCATCTTTGTTGCCCTCCTTTGGACACTCTATAGTAGCTTTATATCTTTCTTATATTGTGTTGACCAAAACTGCACACAATGTTCAAGGTGAGGGTAAAAGTGTGAATTGAGATAAGGACAGACTAAGAGGTAAAGCTAAAGTTATGCACAAAAGCAAAGCAAAACAAGGAATTCATTCCCCACTTCCTATGGTACCTCAGATGTTCAGCCATCTTCGTGAAAGCAGGGCTCCATCATGTGTTTGGGAAGACAAATGCATAACATCATATGGGATATCCCTTTGGTCAGTCATGGTCAGTTGTCCTGTCTGTGTCCTCTCTCAAACTCATGCCCACCACCAGCCTGCTCGCTGTTGGGGCAGCATGAGAAGCAGAAAAACCTTAACACTGTGTAAGCACCACTCAGCCACAGCCAAAGCATTGGTGTGCTGTCAACACTGCTTTTATCACAAATCCAAAACACAGCCCCATACCAGCTGCTAGGAAGAAAATTAACTCCATGGCAGGCAAACCCAGCAATATCTTCCTTAATATTATGCATAGGTGATGGCATGAATGCTCATGATGTATTCTATGTATTAGCAGTAATGCGAGGACAAAAGCTGTCACAAAGCTTGTTCAACCAAGTTTTTAGCTCTGCCTATGGATCAAGGCATTCTGGTGTTACACAGTTTTCTCAATGCCGTAATGTAATGGTCGTCATCTAGGGAACAAATAAGCATGGGGAATATGGCATCATCTTTATCACATCTTCTTGTAGCACCTCTTAGAATACTCCTTTGGCAGTCTGAATCAAGGAGGCTCAAGAGAAAACCATGATAGATTTAAGCAGGCAGGGGATTAGGAAGCTCAGTGACAAATATATTTGTATTTATATAAGTCAGGCAAGTTAGGAGAAAAAGGTTTTCATATATGGACACTGGTTTGACTTTTGGAGTGAGGTCTAAGACAAAACAAAAACTTTTTTTCATGTAGTGATTCAGAGATCCACTGTTTCTGTCAGCCTTGGAATCTGTGATTGATATATTTTTGCCTGGACATTTTCAGAGTAGTGATCTTCAGTTTTTTGATTTTCAGACTGAGAACTTTTGAATCATTATGTAGTAAATTTAAACACATTTGCCTTCTCTTAATTAAAGGTCATGCATTTTTTAGAATGGTACTTGGATGTCACAGAGTCAAAAACATTGTTCCAGCTCATTGCCTCCTGGCGCCTCTGGAATCAGGGTGTTAGTATAGATGTATTTTTTATCTGATCAGTCTGGTCCAGTTTCTTTAAACTACAGAATGTGCAACTCGTAAAAGCAATTCCAGTCTATAAGAGAACCTTTTAGCTTCTTACACATTTCCCCCACAGTTTTTGGGATAGTGATCAATTTAAGATACCAAGAGAAACAGGAGACCCAAAAACTTCTTTTCTCATCTTCTGCAATAAATCTTTGGGGGCTCTAAAATAGGAGTATGAGTTAAGAGTACTTTTAAAGTAATTTAGCTTTTACTCATAAGAGCAAAATTCTTTTCTTTCTTGACGTCCAGTGGGAACATGCTGACTTAGAGCTGTCTTGCACTTGGTTTTGTCCCATCTCAGTATCAAAGCCTGAGAGAACAGTAAGATGAGCACTGGGAAGTATTCCCATTGTGCAATTTCATTCTACACAGTACTAAATTGACTAATCAGTGGGACAAGGTGCTTGACCTTAAACATATTGCACATATTTGCAGGATCAGAATCTAATACAGATTTCTGGAATGCATTATTTGATTAAAGAATAAAAAACAACAGGTAAAACAAAAGACTATCTGCCTCTTAAGACTGCTTTTTGAAAAAAAAAATCATGTCTCCACTGATTTATGTTTATGCAAGTATTAATGTTGCTGCATTCTCTTCTGTGCTGCATGAATAAATACGGGCAATGTTTAAACACTTTAAACCAACCATTGGTATCTTTTCTGACAGACTAACTGCATCCCTGAGAACAGTTTGTGCTGCCTGTATATTCTGTAGAATTAAAGCTTGAAGTTATTTTCTAAATATCAATCTCCACAAAATGGAAAAACAGACCTAAAATGAGCAGAGAATTAGGACAGATAGGAAACTGTCAATAAGAATTATGCTGTTGATTTTGTCATTTCCTCTGCACTTGCCATTGTTTCAAAACTTTAATGTACATTTCTTGTTACCTGAAAGACATAGTAAATTAAATTTATCAGTGTGTTTCATAAGCAAAATTTCAAGGTTTGCTTTCCAAGTAGTTTCACAGTCCAGTGAGTTGCAGAACATTTACAATGCATGGCTTTTAACACTGACAGTATAGAAGTGTGCTGAAGCAATGTCTGGTTGACATTTGTAGGAATTGTATTCCTGTTCATTTTCCCAGGTTGACTTACCTGCTGTCATCTCAAAGAAATATGGAGAAATGGGATCTGTGTAGTGAGAAACACTTCTTGTTATCTTTGCAATTAAGCTCTTTCAGTGATCTGCAAAAATGACAAGCTGAAGGTCACTGTTTAGCAGTCCATATAGGATAATACAAATTGACAGTAATCAGAACAATATATTACATTTGGGGTGTAAAACAGGACTAAATATTGTTTTGCTTAGTTGCTATGTTTATTCTGACCTGCCTGATGGAACATATGCAACACTAAATTAAATCTCACCTGGGGTGAAACCTTCAGCTTAGTTTAGGATATCTCTTTAATTCTGTTCAAATGTGTTGCATGAATACCTCTAGCAGAGAAAATCTTAGAATTACATCTCAAAGGTGGTTCTTGTGCTGAAAGAGTTCAGATAGTTCAAAATACCAGGAAATCAAGGAAATAGCCTAAATGACTTCCTAGGTTTCTTCCATCTTTACTTTCCAACTCTCTATTAATGATTAATGATTTCTTCAAGACTCAAATTATTTTTGAGCAAATAATTTTTCTTTCCATTCTCCAAAAAGCCTTGTCCTTTTCTTGTCTTACAGAATAGTATTATTTTGTTCATAATTTGCTCTTTTCTAAACCTGTTGTCAGTTTTAATTTTTTTTCCAAAGGGTCCTATCTACTTCTTCCTTTTTCAGGTTTTTCTCCTGTTCCTCTATTGCAATTCATTTTGCACTGCCTGTACTGCTGCTGGCTGTATAAATCCTGTGATATTTTTGCTGACTGCCAGGAGAGAAGCTAGTAGGAAAATGGAAAAAGGCAAAAGTGAGAAAGTAAGTTTGTGCAGGTATTTCTAAGACCTTATCTTCATATTTTTGCTAAAAAAAGAAATTACTTTTTCAGAAATAAAATATCCCACACACCATTAAAAATGAGCTCACTGACTCTGTGGAAGAATATTTACTTCTTTGCCCAGCTGCTGGAATTTAGCTACTATTGTTATGCAGATGCATATTTACAGTTGATGAGGTAGGACCAGGAGATTTGTCAAGGAAATTGGGAGAACAGAATAAAACTAAATGCCAAGATGAATGCATTTTGCTTTCCTATTCTTTAACCCGTATGAGTCATATTTCAAAATTGTTACAGCAAGGTTTATCTATTTCACCCCATTTTGACCTTGAGTTCTTTTTATGGTCAAACAATCTTCTTGGGTAAGATTTTCATCTCTATTCCTTTAGTCCTTAAAGACACATCAAACAAAACAACAAACAAAAAGCATGAAGGTGCTCCAGAAAGCATTTGTTCCAGCTCTAAAGGGGTGAGAGGGAGGTGTTTCCCCTAATGCAAGCACTACACAGGGCAGCTTTGTAGCTTGTCTTCCAGGTATCCCCTTGCAAGCCCTTGTGTCCATGGGGGTCAGGTGGCACAGCACACCTCCCAGGGCTCTCTGCCTTCTGGGTTATACTTGCTGTGTCTATTTGTAGGTAATTTAACTCCATGCCTGTGAGAACTGAAATAGCAGCAGCTGTTCTAACTTTTCCGCATGAACAGAGTGTGATCAAAAGTTATATTTGTCATCCCTAAACTAGTTTGGGGAATGCCAAGATTAGAGTGTTGAATATTCATCCCACATATATATATAGTTATGAGTACTGGAGAATATGAGTGGAAGCATTACATCTGGAGACTTGTATATTTGGATGCAAGGCAGATTAGGCTGGTTTGGAGGGAATATGCAAGTGCACGATGCTGTTATAACAAGGCTTGCTAGAACAAGGGCCTTGTTTCATTCCCATAAAAGGCCAGCATTCCCTCAGAATGACTCAGTGTTACCTCAGAAACAAAGATGCTGGTGAAGGTAAAATACTGTAGACTTCTCTACAAAGTGAACAACTGGCAGGGACATAAGCATTTCTATCTATTTCATTTTGGCCTCTCTTCTGGTTTGCGTTTTGGAAAGGTTTGCCCCTCTCTTTATTAACATTAGAAGACCAGCCTCCTAGATCAGGTAGTAGGTTGTGAGTTACCTAAAGCTGGATAGTGTCAAGGCTCCCTCTCACCTGCATTGCCATTATCCATCAGCCTGGCAGGAAGGCTGTAGGGCCCTTGGCACGGCTGGCACTGTGCAGCAGTCTAAGTGCTGCGCAGTAATTATCCTGCTGGCAGAAAGAAACTCAACCCCTGATGGCAGAGTTTGAAGGTCTAGTGCAAAATAACTTTGGAGAGAGAAGCCAGGAGGTACTGAGCATCACTGGTCATCCAGGACAGCATGTCCTGGTCGTTGCCTCTCAGACAGGCACAGATAGACTGCTGCTTATGATGGTCACCAAATCTTTGCATAGCTTAGCCTGGAAGCATTAGTGTTGAAACTGGCTTATTGCCACAAAGGACAACACAAGAGATGTGCCCCAAACCCACACAGAGATCTGCAGACCTGTTCTGTGCTGGTGTAAGGAGTGCTCTGGGAGCACCCTGGGGCTGGGAAGAACCGGGTGACAGCATCAGTGCCATCGTATCATTGAAACTGCTGCTCTAAGCAACTATAATCAGAAACAAAATAGGTCACTGTAAATCACAGAGAAACCGTAACTGTTATTGCTCGAATTGCTGGGTATGTTTCTATTCACTGATTGCATTCTGCTTACAGAAATTCCCCTTGCAGCTGTCACTAGATAGGATCCTTTGCATCATGACACATAGTGCTGTGTAAACTTAGTCAGTCCCCGTAAATGACTGCTGTGACTGTCTTAGCTGAGTGACTTGACAATGAAAATAGAAGAAAGCCAAAAACTCCATTAGCACAACAAAGGATAATGCTCAGCGAATGCTGAGTTATACAACTGAGCTCATGTATGCATATTATAACTCTCATAAATTATTCTTTATGTCAAATACTACAACAGGAATGATCCCAGCAACAAGAGAAGCTACACTTGCAGTAATTCTTGTAGAGTGTCTGGGAAATGGTGTTTTCACAAAATCAATAATTTCCATCTTTATTTTCTTAATGTACATGACAGTTTTTGCACTTTATCTGTGTTATAGTCCAAGTACCAGAGATGCTATGGTAATAAAGGTTAGTAAGATGCTGGTGGTGCCCCAGACTGTGTTCCTCTGTATTGCTGTGCATGTTCTGCACAATGTATTCAAGTGTGCAATGTAGTGGGCTCATTGGATGGGTTTGATTTTGAATTATTTGTATGTAAGTACATTATCCAGTCTTTCAGGCAAAAAAAAAAAAAAAAAAAAAAAAAAAAAAAAAAAAAAAAATCTGAATAAATCAAAAGAGTTGGTTTCTCTAATTTCTTGCAGATATTTATGTGCAATGATAGACCAGTTCTACCATGTAGTTTTACCTGACTTACATAAGCCAAGGACTTCAGCAGTTTTTATTATTTGCCCATGGTTTGTGGCCTCCAAAGGGAGCTCTGAGTTCTCTTTAAATTTATCTTCTCACAGTGAATATGAATAAAAAGGGATATATCAGAGTATTCCTTCAAATTTACATCTTCTCTTCTTTTTGAGCTTCAAGTGAACACAGTCCATAGCTGCAGAGAGTAATCACTTTGTCACCAAGAAGTCTTCTGGCTTTTCAGCTTGTGGGCATCTGGTACAACTCTCTTCGGTTCTCCAGATTTCATACTGCGCAAGTATTGCCCTCCCTCTCTGCCTTCCAATGTGCTAAGTCTCGAATGTGGGTGGTACTCAAAGCAAGGAGGTCCACAGTGGAGCAAAGATGCACCTGCAGACTGTGGAGGACCCTGTGCCACAGCAGGTGGATTCCTGAAGGTGGCTGTGACCCTGTGGGAAGCCCGTGCTGGAACAGGTTCCTGGCAGGACCTATGGACCCCTTGAGAGAGGAGCCCATGTGGAGCAGGTTTGCTGGCAGGACTTGGGATCCTGCAGGACCCATGCTTGGAGCAGGCTGTTCTTGAAGCACTGCACCCCGTGGAAAGGAACCCACATGGGGGCAGTTTGTGAAGAGCTGTAGGCTGCAGGAAGGAATCACATCGGAGAAGTTTGTGGACTGTCTCCCATTGGAGGGACCTCATGCTGGAGCAGGGGAAGGAGTCCTCTCCCTGAGGAGGAAGCAGTGGCACAAACAAAATGTGATGAACTGACTGTAACACCCATTCCCCCTCTCCCTGCACTGTTGGCAGGGAGCAGGTAGAGAATCAGGAATGAAGTTTAGCCCAGGGAAGAGGGAGAGATGGGGGGAAGGTGCTTTAAAGACCTGTTTACTTCTCATTATCCTATTTTGATCTTCATTAGAAATAAATTCGACCAATTTCCCTAAGTCAAGTCTGTTCTGCCCATGATAATAACTTTTAAGTGATCTCTCCCTGCCCTTTTTCTCAACTCATGAACCTTTTGTTATGTTTTCTCTTCCCTGTCCATCTGAGGAGGGGAGTGATAGAGCAGTTTGGTGGGCACCTGACAATGCAGCCAGGGTCAAACCACCACACAAACTCAAGCAGTATGAGCTGCTGTGGGATTGAAACAACAAATAGTAGCAGTCATCGTGCATCAGCCTCAAGCAAGAGTGCCAACAAAAACATTTAAATATGATTCGAGAAACAAACACCTTAAACTTCCTATTAATGTAGAAGGGAAAAATAACAGAGCCAGCAGAAAATCAAATAAGACTTAGACAGCAGGTCACAGAGTAGTGATACCATTGTTCAAACAGTTGCAGAGAAATAGAGAGTGATGCTTGTATCAAAAATTTTGGTGTTTTTGTCCACAAAGGTCAAATGGTTTTTGTTCCTTCATCACTTTACTGGGAAGTGCTGATGACTTCTGTAGAACTAAGGCGGTTTTATTTTGGATTTTTGCTTTTGTTCGGTTTGGTTTTGTTTTTCTCTGTGGGAGAAGAACTCCAGGGAGAATTGTGCAGCTGATTAAATAAAGTTTATGGGTATTATCTCACAGAATAGCATGTCTCTGGAGTAAAGGATAAATTGCAACAAAGATAATCTGTGACCTCCAAAAGCAAAAAAAAGCTAATGTGTATTTCAGACAGCACTAATTGCATGTGAAATAAAAGCTTCATATTTCAGCTTAAATTCAGAATGTTCAGGTGACTTTTTGTCTGTGTTATCACTCAAGATAAAAATCCAAATATCTGGATGTTTTTAATTTGTCTGAAGATTGGAAGTATTTTGTAGTTCCAGCAGTAAGGATGTGCTGGTGTAGATAAAAAAAAAGATACTCGTGTTGCTTGCTAGGCTCACCAGGAGGGCTTGGACTGCAGGGATTGAAGCAGCTCTCTGATGCCACTGAGCTGAGGCTGGTTTCCTGGCAGATACTTGAAAATTTCCAGTAAAATGGAAACAAAAATTCCCTTCAAACTATTTTCTCAATCATGGAGCATGCCTATGGGAAATTGTTTTCCAGTTCTTTAGAAGAAGTTAAGAGAAATGTCAAAGCTGTAAACATTTTTATTGCTCTCCAAAGATTCCAGGCTAACTTGGGAAATGATTTTTTGTTGTTGTTTTTTCTTATGTTAGTTGTAAGAATATATTTCCCGAATATAGTTCACCCCATTATTCAAGCCAGTTACACTGAGGTTGTGCAGCACATTATCATGCTGGGCATTGTGCAGGGTATTTTACTGTCCTGGGGCCTGGGCTACTGAATGCCACGGAAATGTAAATCTACATCATTCGGAATACTTTGGAGTATCCTAAGAGACATGAAGTAAGAAATGTTCTTGTTCAGTAATAGTGCCCTGCTGCAGTTTGGGCAGTAGGTGCTGAAGGCAGCCCTTGAGGCTGGGTCAGCATCTGCTGATGCAGAGGATTAGCTGTTCTTACTTTGGAGATTTGACCAAAAATGTTGCTCCTGGATGCTGTGGTGGAAATTTTACATTGTCTTTTCAGGTGTGTATTCCCTTGGAAAAGGCCTGTACACTCAAAGTCAGCTTCCATCTTCAGCAAAACTGGTTTTTTCACTCAGTAGCTACAAACTTCCCATTATGCTTGCTTCCCTCTACTGGCTCAGATAATACTCTTCCTCAGATTTAGGTAGCTGTTAATCATCTATTAATCAATCCAATCAACTCAATGAATGGCATTGTTGTATGTGGTGGAGGACAAGGAGAAGTTTGGAAATGTTGCTGTTTGTATCCCTGTTTTCTTCTGATGCCTGTGTTTAGATTCTGCATGAGAATGGCCTGGCTCAGTTGGTGAGGCTGTGGCTTCCCAGCACAGCTCTCCAGGACCTCATTGAGGAGGGCTTCCTCTCTTTCCATTCCTACCCTGAACTAATTTTAAAGAATTTCCTGAGTCTGCTGCCCCCACTCTTGATCAATAATACCTACAGTCAGCAGTACTAAATGCTCTCAGAGAAGGCCAGGGTTGAGGATAGATATCTACCATGCCTTGGCCTAAAGCCAGGCTATGTTCAGTCCAGAACACTGGCTCTAGATCAGAGTGTTTGTGAGTAGCTCGTGCTGGCTGGATCAGTTTGGGATCTGTTTGAGGACAGGGTTAGCTCTATGTGCCCAGATATGTAGTGTTTTCTCTTTAGTTGTTTGATTCGAAGTTTCAGAGAGGATGAAGGAATTCTGCTGAACAAGGTAGGGTCATTAGTCCAAGGCCGGCTCATATCTTGAAGGAAGTGTGTTAAATCCTCCCAATACAGAGGCAGGGACTGGGCTAACAGATAAACTCTGATCTGATGCTTCAGCTTGGACCTAGGGACCCTCTGCACAAACAGGGCACAAGCACATCTCATAAGTGCCAGACGCCTTGTGACACACAGGACTGGTAAAGTGAGCTGTTCTTTGCCTCATAAAAGCATTTCACATCAAGGATACACACGAATGATACAGCACAGGCTAAAAAGTGTAAAGACCCACTCAGTCTGCAGCTTGCAAAGTTTATTTGCAGACCTATAGAGGAAAGTCCATACCTCCCACTTTGCACAAGCAGACAAATATTTGCAGGTGCATGATCTTCAGCCTCGTGATTTTTTACACATGCTTGCACATCATAAAATGCACATACGGATGCTTAAGGTAGGCTTTTGGGCAATACTAGTTCTAAAGATCAAAGAAGGAAACAACACATGATACATGCTGCAACAGCAAGGCCATTCTGGCACGTGCAATAAATTTGAATTGCTGAGAATAGAAATGTACCCACGAAATTCTTTCAGATAAAGAGCAACACTATACATTTTATGAATTAAATGGTAATATACTAAAGCAGAACACAGGGAAGAGATAAACAACACGAGGTTGGAGATATTCTTCAGACAAAACGAACAAAATCCTGAAAGTAAGAAAGTAAGAGCTGGGAAGCACTAAATAGATTTCTCCGGGAAAATGTGTAGTCCCCATCACTAGTAAGTTTTTGAGAACAAGCTTAACAAACAACTGGTAGAGAGGATGATAACTGAAAACAATATTCATGTAACTCTTGCTGCTCTGGGCAGAGGAGGAGACTAGTCTAGATTACCTGTGAGGGTCCTACCAGCCCTATTTTTCAAGCCTATAACAATTCTTTCTTCACCACCCACCTTGTCAGCACTAAAATCAAGTCACGACTCAGATTTATTGGTATAACTAACATCTATGAACAAAGCTGGCTGGCTGTGTAACAGCCCTTTGAATTGTTCTTGTTTAGCACAGATTTTTTACCTAAATGGACCCAAATGCACTGCTGTAGAGAGGAGGTGGCCACTCACCTGCTCTGAGATTGCTGTGGGAGCAGAACAGGTCTGTGGAGTGGATCAGATGTGAGTGTCAGGTTGATTTTTTCCCTGTGTCCCATAAAAATCCCATTATGCCCTTGCCATTGTCTCAAATTATTCTATGCTATGACACAGTATGAATGCGGGAAACCTTATCATTATTTTTTATGAAATGAATCCAAAGGCCCAAGGCAGAAGAGAGCCCTACTGTGCCACAAGGCAGTGGGAATGCTCATCACAGATGAGGGCTCCTGTGTAAAATGCACATCAGGATGCAGACGAAATTTTGCAGCATCCAAACGCGATAACCTGAGATAATTGCAGGGAAGCAATGCTGAGATAATTGCTTGTGCTTGCTGCTGCTCCAAGTTTAGAAGATTTAGGTATCTCTGCTGATAGAAATTAAACAAGAGGGTTAAACTGGCCTGCTAGCTCCTGCTAGCTTGGGCCCAAAAGAACAATCCTTAGTACAGACTTTGGTTTTTGAGCAGTTCACAAATTTAGATTTGCTTGAAGTAAAACATAAGCAGATAAAATGTCTAAGATGAAATGGTTTTAAAGAGTGAGTTGTTAGACATTACAGTGGAGATGTACAGCTAGTACCCTGGTGAATCCATTGGACCTTTTTCCTGGAAGTCTAATTATGTTAATTTCTCATCAGCTGCTTGAGCAGCTGAGTAATGGCTGTAGCATGTGCATAGCGAAAGGGGAATGTTCTGCAAACCTGGGGAAGTTACTTCCACTGCAATCAATGGGACTCTTTATGTGACTAACTCTCTGCAGGATTAGATCTTTGGTATCAGAGCAGAGACACCAAAACTCATCAGTTTGCCAAAGAGAAGGGGAGGGCTAGATGGGTTCATTGCTTCTGACAGCTTTGATCTTAGTGGCAACTCGTTTCTGATCAGAAAGGGAATAAGGGTAGAAGAACAAATGAAGAAACAACTGCTTTTGGTGAGAAAACTTTGTATTGAGTTTGCCAGTGGCTGACTGCCACTGAAAGGACCTAAATGTGGACAATGGTGGGATGGCAACAGATGTAAAACATTTTACCAGGTTGGGTAGTATTGAGTTGCTCTGCTCTGGAGGCTGCAGAGCTTCCCATTTCTGAGCTATTTATTTAACTGGACAACGTTATACATGGACATGTAGCAGTTATAACCTGCCTCAGCTGGAGCAGGGACAGTTCAGATTCCTTGTGGAGATTTTAAATAACTCTTCAGGGTATGTTTTGCTTCATCTGTAACAGCTGGATGGAGAGTTTCTGTGACATTTTCAATCACGCCTTATGAATTTGAGGTTTTATGAAAGTTATGAGTGCTTTTTGTCTCAGGGTCCTAAGCAATTTTGGCCTTTTTTGTTTGCTTGTTTGTTTGTTTTGTGGCAGATGTTTTGTTTTGTTTTGTTTTGTTTTGTTTTGTTTTGTTTTGTTTTGTTTTTGTGGGGTTTATTTTTGGTGGTTTTTCTTGGGTTTTGGGGGTTGTTTTGTTTTGGGGTTTTTTTGTTGGTTTTTTTGTTGGCTTTGTTTTGGTTTGGTTTTATGGTGGGGTTTTTTGGATGTTTTTTGTGTTGGGTTTTTGTTGGTTTTGGTTTTTTTAATCTACATTGTTAATTAAAGTGATCTACTTAGTGGTTTGGTGTTGTGGTTTAACCCCAACTGGTAGCTAAACTCGCTCCCTTTCCCCTGGTGGGATGGGGGAGAGAATCCCATGAGTAAAAGTGAGAAAACTTCTGTGTTGAGGTAAAGGCAGTCTAACAGGTAAAGTAAAAGCCACACACAGAAGCAAAGCAAAAGAGGGAATTCATTCACCACTTTCTGTGGGTAGGCAGGTGTTCTCAGCAATTTCCTGGAGAGCAGGGCTCCATTGCACATAACTGAATTGGGAAGACAAATAGGGTTTGGTCAGTTGGGGTCAGCTGTCTCAGCTGTGTCCCCTCCCAACTCTCTGTGCACCCCCGGCCTCCTCACTGGCCAGGCAGTGTGAGAAGCAGAAAATTCCATGTTGCTGTGTAAGCACTTCTCAGCTATAACAAAAACATCTTTGCATTGTCAACTCTATTATCACCACAAATCCAAAACACACCCCTGTAGTTCTTACTGTGAATAAAATTAACTCTATCTTAGCCAAAACCAGCATCCTCAGGTGTTCAGGTCAGAGCTGTGTGAATTCACTTTCCTGTTGGCAATGTATTTACACAGCAAACTGGCATCTGTCAGTAAGGAGGATTAGGAGGGAGATGCAAACTCTACATAGTCTAGCACTAAAGAAGTAGATGAGAAAAGAGGTTGCTACCTCTTTATTTGTGTGGCATGAAAGGTTTCAACTTCAAGGCTGGAATAGAAGCTGGGGGGTTGTTACCTCAAACAGATGAAGTTCTATGGCTGTTCAGTGGGGGAAAAAACGTTGTGTCTGTGCTTACTTACTTGTATTTAAGGGTATGTGCTCAAATATCTCCCTGTGGAAGAGGAGAGAGAGGATGGAGCCTGCCCACCACACACCAGCCTCCCACCTCTGATACAGAGCTGGGAGCTGGCTGGTTATGCACCCAGACACTGAAAGAGGTTTTGGGTTCTGTAGCCTAAGCAGAAAGAAGAGTAGACTTCCCTCCTTTTCCTATCTTGTGCTGTAGGTACTGTTCAAAGACTGGGTAATCTGATGTGGCATACCAGATACAGTTGACTTAGTATAGCAGTGGGGGCCGAGGTGAGCCACTTTCTGCACAGTTTGGGTTTGAATGAAACTGGGACAAAGGAGGAAAAGTCCAACGCTGAAATTGTTCTTTTTAATTCGAGTAAAGTGTCAGTGTTACCAATTCATCAATTTAACTGTTGGTTTCCCAGCTGTTTTATATTATAGAACATTGGCTCCAAAGTAAAAGAAGCAAAACCAGTCATTGTATCACTTTTTATATATGCATTAATCATTCTCATTCAGCATAATAACAATTTAATAATTCCAAGTGCTTGAAACCTGATGTTTATATTGCAGCATGCATTTTTATAGTGATAGAATGTCCAAGTTTTAGAACTGAGTAATGATTTCAAAATTACAGACTTAGTGAGCAGTACCTCAAATTGGCACACGATGGCAGGGTGATGACATTTTAAAGCAAATATCCTGAAGCACATTGTTGGTAGTCATAGAAACTAGTCTGAAATGTAGTCTTTAAGTACGTTTTGCACAGAGAAATTTTTTCATTTTGCATTTTGAGGTGCGGGTGATTTTTTTGTTGTTGTTGTTTGTTTGTTTGTTTATTTGTCTTAAATTAGCTGCATCTTTCAGGTCTCACATTCTATTTGATTAAAAAAAACTAAGCAGTTGAGAAAATGATACATGGAGTTCTTGTCACAAGCACTTCAAAACATTCAATGGAAATCACTGAATATTTTTTTGTGGGTAGTTTTTTGTTTCTTTGTTTGGGGTTTTGATTTTTGGGGGGTTGTTTGTTTGTTTTTTTGTTTCTTGGGGCTTTTCTTTCAGGTCCTTCTTTCCAGGAAGTCTTATCCTCATTATATTGCAGGGGACCTTTGCTTCTTCACATGAAACCAGAGAGCCTGAGTTCCTCATCAGTGAAGAGGAGCTGGGACTAGTGGTGAGAAGTATTTTTTATTTGTTCCTGCTGAAACTGTCTTATGCTTCCAAAAATGCTGAAATTATTATGCAGAGTCTTTGATGTTCCTGAGTATCCAGATAATGGCAAATTACTTTCAAAAATTAGTTCTTGAAACAGTCCAAGAAGTTGGTGAAAGCCTTTATATTATTTGTTTTTCTTCCATTCGCACATCGATTTGGCAGAAATATGATCCAGATACTCAATTATCACAGCACAGAGGGAAGAAAGAACGCCAATAATTATGCTTTGGGCCAAAACCAGTAGCAGGTTCTTCAGTGGAACCCAGGTGTCCATCTGCACTTATTCTTGTAGAGAATGGTTTAGGACTGAGATGTCACTCTGCAGAAGCTGGAGCTATTGAGGAAAGATTCAGTGTCACAGGATACATTCATCAATGCAAGGGAAAAAACTTTGTAGCAAGCTTAAAAATATTTGACTGTGGTAAATTCAGACACTTAATGATGTTGAAACATCTTGTGATGTCAGATTGCTCCAAAGTACACACTTTTAATGTTTTCACTTGAGATGACTGGAAATCATTTAAGAGCTGCCCCTCATCATCTGACACCACTGATTCTGCTCTTTCAGAAACCTGAAAATATCTACATATCTCAGTACATTCAGAATGCTTTGGCTAAAATTCAGTTTGAAAGGGAAAAAAAGGAAGATTCTGAGTGAAGTTCTTACTTATATCCTCCCCTCCCTCTCCCTTTGCCCAGCTGCAGTAGCCTTCACCACGTAGGAGTATTATCCCAAATATTTACGCAGAGACAGATTATCCTTTCCCACATGGTCATGTTGACACTCTTTTTAACAAACCCACACATTTTCTGAAGATTTATTTCGAGATTAAAATGTTATGATTTTGGGTCTAACCTTAACAAAAGAAGAAAAGCAAATGAAAAAAAACCCCAGCCAGTGCATAGAGAATAGCTGGAGCAGAATGAAGCATCTTGCTTTTTAATGGAAATCTTCAACTCCGTGTATTCAAAACAAGCTGTAACAACTCCACAGTAAAGTTGTTTTGAGGTTTTGTTTTGAAGTTTGCTATTACCATCATACATATGCATAAAATATTTTTGTTATTCAGATAGTAATTTGCATGAACACCAAGGCTTTATCTCAAATGCTCATGAAGAAGGCTGTTCTTATGTTGGGTCAACTGGAAATTATTCTCCTTTACTGTAGGACTTTCCGTTAATTAAATTCAAAGAATCTGTTTGACCTCTAATGCCTGTTATACTTCAGATAAGAAAAAAAAGTATATTTTTCATATGAGAGTGAGTAAGAAATTGAGAAAATTTTGGGGTTTGTTTCTTTGGTTTTTTAAATGTTTTGGGGGATTTTTTGTTACTTGTGTCCCACTTTCTGATTGCCTCTTTTGTTCTGCTAACTGAAGGAGAAGCCCTAGAGTGGCCACTTTCTGACTTTATTTGTATTAGTATAGGAATTCAGCTGGAAAACCGTATCAAAATCAGGTAGCAGTTGGCCCAGGCATTTGAAACTGATATCAGCCAGGAATCCCTAAATGTCTGACAGTTCTGTATAAATCAGAGCTGATAAATGGGGACATAGCTTAACAACAGTGGAGATGCTTTTATTCTATGCTATTGTTTCTATATATACACTAATGGTCCACATTGTCTCACACACATCTTCCATAAATCGTGAGACTCCCCGAAAGGAGCTAAGCTAGACCTTGTAAGACCAGACAGCTACCCAGTTTAAGAAAAGGAGTAGCAGAAACCCTATTCTTTAAGATATTTAATAATGTTCACACTACTATCAGCAGATATCTTTACTTTGAATCATAGAAGAAGATCTCATAAGAGAGAAGTAGAGGAGCGAAAATCACTGCTTATTTTGATGCAGCTCAGGGTACGATTTGCTTTCTGGATTTCAATCACACATTGCTAACTTAAGTCTAATTTTCATCCAATAGTATCCCAGGCAGGGCTGCTCTCAAACATAATTCTATAATTTTTCTCAGGGTTCTTAGCATTCAGATTTTGCTTTTGCTTTAAACCTTTCAAAAAAATACAGTAATATTTATCATTAAAACTAATTTTTATACATCTTGAAATCTTTTGCAAATTGAATGATAACACAAAAGGCGCCCAGGGTCAGGAAGTGAATTTGTGCAGATTTTTATAGACCTGAGGACTTGAAAAGACTGAATTGCTGTCTTTGTTTCAAAGACAGAATTTGAGACACTGGGTAGGTGAAAGAAAGGAGATTGGTGGGTATAGATAGAGTAAAGGAGAGATGAGCTTGAAAGCCTGAGGAGGAGACAAAATTTGAAGTGCAAAAATATGATACAATCCAATTGAGCAGAAATAGAGAACAAAAAATCATCAAGAGACTTCCCTTAAAAGAGACAGTAGAATGGAGATATATTTTATAGGATGCTGTATTGGATTAAAGGAAGCCTAAAATGAAAAGCTATATTCAACAAAGGCATCCATCAGATAAGTTTCTCCTCATTCTTTCCATGGCTGAGGGCTTCCAACCCTTTTCACATTTGGTTGATTGCAAAGTGTGAAATCTTAGAGGGTCACAGTCATCTTTGGCTTTTGTTGGCGAGAGGTACAGAGCAGATCCCATTGCATGTTGCTCCTGTTATAACAGAACACCTTTCCCTGAGGAAGAGTAGGCAGAAAGCTATACAGAGTCCTTCCATCCAAGTACATGGTAGAAATACAAGAGTCAGGGTGTAGATCACTTTCTATGCAGTGGGCCAAATGCACCCTGGAGTTATACTGCAGATTTTAGCCAATATAAAATCTGATGCAATGCTGATGCTCCTCTTTCCTGTTACTTTGTGATTTTCTGTGGCAAACTTCAGCTTTTCCCACTCCACATTTCTACAATATCACTAGACCTGATCTTTTGAAATGTCAAAATATCAGAAGCATTACATCTAAGTGATGCTTCGGGCACAGCTGTGTCATGGCCCTTTGGAAAGCCAAGCCTGGGGTTCAACCTGACACGGCTGGTGACCCCCTGAGAATCCTGGCAGTCGGATTCTCAGAGGGTGCTGCCTGATGTGGGCAGCAATATGCTGGGGCTGCAGATGAAAAGACATCACAAGGAGAGCCTGAGCCATGGGCAAGGCCCGAAAGAAATAAATAAGCTGTTCCAAATCACTTCTGCCAATAAGATGAGGTTGTAAATTGTTTCCCTAACAAGAGTTTCCCTGTATGAGGAACCAACTTCATGCAGGGGCTGATAGATCCAGCATTCAGAAATTTATTTTTGAGGGCTCTGCTGGGGTGAGAGCAGTATGGCTAGCAAAATAGAAAGATCTTTTGCTTTTCTAACCCATCCTACAAAAAGTGAAGTCAACACAACCTGGCAATACGCACTCATAATCCCAAAAAGCCAGCCTTATCCTGGGCTGCATCCAAAGCAGCGTTGCTGGCAGGTGGAGGAAGGGGATTCTGCCCCTCCTCTCAGCTTTTGTGACACCCCACCTGGAATGCTGCATCCAGCACTTGGGCTCCCAGCATAACAAGGACATTGATCTGTTGGAGCAGGTACAGAGGAAGGCCACAGAGATGCTCAGAGGGCTGGAGCACTTTTCTTCTGAAGAAGATTGAGAGAGCTGGGGTTTTTCAGCCTTGAGAAGAGTCCAGAGATACCTTAGAGCAGCCTTCCAGTTCCAAAAGGGAGTTTACAAGAAATCTGTAGAGGGGATTTTTTACAAGGACAAGGGGGAATGATTTTAAACTTAGAAGAGAGTAGGTTTAGATTAGATATTAGAAGGAAATTCTTTGCTTTGAGAGTGATGAGGCACTGCAACAGGCTGCCCAAAGAAGTCATGGCTGCCCTATCCCTGGAAGTATTCAAGGCCAGGCTGGATGGGGTGCTTGGAAACCTGGTCTAGTGCAAAGTGTCCATGCCCATGACAGAGGGGTTTGAACTAGATGATCTTTATGGTCTTTTCCAACCAAGACATTCTTTGATTCTAAAGTCCTTTTATGATGTGGGAATTCTGGAGTCTGGGCCAATATAGTTGCAGTCTTTCAGAGTTTACTTCTAAAATATTTGTCCCACCTTTCATCCTCTCAGTTCAATTATTGTAACCCTCTCTTTACCATGGCTGCTAACTTTGCACTTCCACTAGCAATCTGCACAATCAGCTGAAACTTGACTGAGCTCTACTTCACCTCTACCTCATTTCTGCTCTTCTGTCTCTCCTCTGACTACTCAGTTCCCTGTGTTTTTGCACATTTGCAGGGATGCTCAATGTTTTTTTCAGTACCTCTGTCCTCATTCTGTTTCATGACCTCTTTTGTGTTGCTCTGTACTACAGGACAGCTGAGACACAAAGGCTGGGACAGAGCACATCTCCTTCACTCTCTTGCTGGGGAATTATTAATTCCAGGAAACCTGTTCTATTAGTCTCACCTATCTTTGTTGTGTTGTTTAATATCAAGCACTTATCCAACAGTGTGAATTGCAATTAACATGAATTATAAAAATGACAGGTTTTGCCCTGATTTTCTCACATTTACATAAGTGCTGAGCTGTAAGCACATTTTGTCTTATAAACTTTTTCCAAACTTAAGAGTAGGTGCTTTTGAAAGCCTTTGATGACTAAGGACACCAGACTTTTGGAGAGAGATGACGATGCATGAGTAAAATTTACAGTTTCTTAAAATCTAGCCCTGACTTCATGGACATTTCTGTGTTCTGCTGTGGCTCAGATGTGGGTTGATGAGGGGCTAGAAAAGGTGTAGGTAGTTAAAGAAGAGCATAGGGAACATGCTGGTTCACAAAGTTGAAAGCCCAGTGCAATTGTGATTTTTCTTTCTGCTTGCATTTGTCAGAATAACTTTAAGGTAATGTAAATGTGTCAGGACACGTATCTTGTCTGAGTTAGAAGTCATGTCTCTGTCTAAGCATGGCTTCCTTTGCTGTGCATTACCACATACCCTAGAAAACTCTCTTTAAGCAACTTGATTCCAGCATTTGAAATTAATTTTCAAGCACACATTTTCAAATCCTAAGATGGGGCAGTATTTTCCTTTTTTTCTTTAAGGAGTACCCATTTAATAGAACACACATTGCAGTTCAAAATCTCCCATTTTTTCCTGCAAAGCTGAGACAGTGATGCTGTTCCTGGTCCCAAAAGCCATTACTGATGTAAGAAATGTGCTCAGTCCTGGCCTATATGATGTTGCTGTTTCATCTGGAGACATCTTTCTCTTCAGCCATATAAATCCAGACTTCTAATGCTGTTGCTCTCTTCAGTCTTTAGCTGCTGCCTAACCCTTGTGGCTGAAATGTCTCCTGTATGTTGTCTGTGAAAGCAGTTTGTGCAGCAATTACTCTTCCTTTCAGCAGAGTACTATACAAATGTTAGTCATTAATGTTGTCATTACCCAAGAGCAGAAAAGGATGAAAATGTGCATATATACTTTTTAGTGCTGGTGTAACTACACCATTCTGTAAACCTATTTAAATATTATCACTTTGGGATAATGGTTGTTACTTAATTTTAAGCAAGAACAGATACACATAGTTTATGTTTTTATTAGTTCCATTTTGAGAGTGCTATTAAACTTAAGGAAATCTTAGATTGGAGGGAGTGAAATAATATGTTGATTTTAAAAAGAACAATGACATAGAATAAAAAATTAAAATCATAGAATCATAGAATGGCCTAGTTTGGAAAAGACCTTAAGGATCATCTAGTTCCAACCCCCTGCCATAGACAGGGACACCTTTCACTAGAATAAGTTATTCAGAGCTCCATCCAATCTGGTCTTAAACACCCATCCTCACGAGGGGAAGTGGGGAGTAGTCACTGATCTCTTCTCTCTTTTGACAAGAGACAGGACTTAAAGGAATGGCATGAAACTGAGTCAGGGGAGGTTTAGGCTGGATATCAGGAAAAGGTTTTTCACCCATAGGGTGGCTGAGCACTGGAACAGGCTCCCCAGGAAAGTGGTCACAGCATCAAGCCTAACAGAGTTTAAGAAGCATTTGGACAATGCTCTTAGGCACATGGTGTGACTCTTGGGGTGTCCTGCACAGGGCCAGGAGTTGGATACGGTGATCCTGATGGGTGCCTTCCAAATCAGTATATTCTATAGTTCTATGATTTTATGATTCTATTTGTAGGGATGGGATATCCCAGCTTCTCTGGGAAAGCAGTTCCATTGCCTCAAAAACCTCACAGTAAACAATTTTTTCCTAATGTCTAATCTAAATCTACTCTCTTTCAGTTTGAAACCATTCCCCCTTGTCCTGTCACTATATGCCTTTATAAAATGTCCCTCTCCATCTTTCTACTGGAAGGCTGCAATTACGTCTCCCTGAAGACTTCTCTTTTCCAGGCTGAAAAAACCTAATTCTCTCAATCTTTCCTCATAGCAGAGGTGCTCCGTAATAGAAACAGCTCATGAAAAATCTGTCAAGTCTATCTACTTCTACAATAGGATTATTCATCACCACGTGGATTCCCCATCTGGCAGTAAGTGGCCAAAACGCTGAGACCACCACCGTCCCACTTGCAAATTGTTTCACAGTTTAAACAGTCATACTATTGAGAAGATATGCCTCCAGCTCAATCCAAATTGTCTGCAATCATATTGCTTCCTTTCCCTTGTTATCCTGAGTAGTTCCTCCCCACCCATGTGTTTAACCTCTCCGAAATATTTGAGGATAGCAATCAGATCCCTCTGAGTCACTGCTTAGCTAAGCTGTATGCATTTTGAGCTTCCTTCTTTTCCCATGTAAATCTTTTCAGACATTTAACCATTTTTCTCCTCTTTCTTGTGAAATCCTCAACATTTACTGAAGTCATTAGAAAAACTGGCACTGGCTGAGCATGGGAATCACTGGCAAGTCTTACACAGATGGTGGCTTCAGTGGCCTGTGTGTGGCTGGAGCTATGCTATGAAGACAATGTTTTAGTTACATAAGGAAGTGAAGTCTCAGCCCCATTAAAAGCCAATGCCTACATTCTAACTAGCTGCAGCATAGCCCAATTTAACCACCCAGGGTATCACAAACAGTGAACAGGAAATAGTGTGTCTTTCAGACTTCAGTGGTTGAACCGTAATTTTATTAGATTACTGGTCTGAGGAATTGTGTGTGATTAGATACACAAAGAGCTTTTTTATTTTCAATTTATTTACATTTTGATTTGGAACAATACTTTGAAAATTATAAATATTCTATGGAATAGAAAGGTTTTAGCATTTTTCCTTGGGAGAACTAATGTAAAACAACATTTTTGAAAACTTCTGTGCTCAGGGAGCTGACTCTTGGCCAAAGAAGGAGCCCAAGAAGCCAGACAGCTTGTCAGCTTTTGACTGCTCCCTTCCCAACGAGGCTGGTAACCAAAAAGCTGTCCATCCTTAGAGCTAAGGAGCTGGGAAGGTACGACAGGTCACACCAGCCTCCCTGCCTGCTTTCCATCAACAGTTTTGTCAGGTCCCCACAGAGTGTTGTTATTAAATCAAGCCAGTATTTACAGCCAGAAAATGTCTGTCAGAATATATTTTTAACAGGTTGAACTTTAATTCTTCAGCTGTCCTTTACAGGCAATTTTTCATTTCTCTTTCCATTAAAATGTTTTCCGTTTGACATGCCAAAATAATACTTTCTCAAAATAAAAACCAACCAAAAACCCCCAAATCAAAACTTGTAATATAGCAAATGTAAAATCACTTATTACTTTTTGCTCCTCCAAAACTAATTTTAAAGGAAGAGAGAATAGCGCTTAAGTGCCTGAGCAAATTAGAGAGCTTATAGGACAGTGTAACCTAGACAGATTAAAACAAAACAACAAAATGACAAAACCAAAAAACCCACAAAACAAAACAAACAAACAAACAAAAAAAACAACTCACCAACCAACCAAAAAAAACCCCAAAACAAAAAAAAACCCCATAAACAAACAACCCCCAAAACCCCCAAATCCACAAACCCAGCAAAGAATAAAATAAGTAAGCCAACTTGTTTGCTATCTGTGATTGTTATTGAAGCTGAATAAAGAGAAATAACACTGCCAAGGCTGTGGCAGGTAAAGTAACTGAATGAAACTGCAGTAGTGCACACTCAGACCCTCTGGCCCCACTATCCTTGCGAGGTAGAAGCACCAGATAAAGCACTTGGAGAAGACATTCATACAAATTGGCACATCTAATAGGCCTACATTCCACAGCAGCCCTAGCTCTCATATAAGGAGCAAATGTCTTTTATATTTCTGCTTTGCTTTTGTTAAGGAACATTGGTGAAGTTCTTGTTCCAAGTTTTGCTCAGAATTTCTCATAGACCTGGGATGAGAGTCCTGCCCAGGACTGGTTGGGACTAAGGGTAATTGATGTTGTAGGAAGACAAGAGAAAGAGGACAATGTCCCAGTGCAATGGGGCCAATACTTATAAACAGAGAAATGGGGAAAATCTCCTGTTTCCTTGGTCATGAGTTAACAGAATTAAATTTTTCTTTTTAGTGTTATATAGTGAACAGCACTGATTAAATATTGTATCTGCAGCATATTATTTATGTATGTCTAGATTTGTTTTCATGCTTCTTTCCCTATGTAGCTTACAATATTCTGGCTCCTTATGCTGCTTGTGACTGGGATAGAGGCTACATCTGGGGTCATGGATAAGGCCACACCAGAGCAGGTACATCTCAAAGCACCTGTGGCTGTGGTTACATTTGTGCCACAGCAGGTGTACCTCCGAAGGGATTGTGGCCCAAGGATATGTCTATGCTGAGGAGGGCACACCTTGAAGCACCCTGCTGCAGCGTCGATATATCCACACCTTGAGGCATCAGTGCTTGTGCAGGAAGCTGGGCTGCAACACCTCAAAACATCTGAGTTGCATGTTACAGAATTTGCAGTGGCAGGAGCCACCTGAACCAATGCAGCACAAGCCTTACAAGAAAGTGTAAGTGCAGCAGTGACCTAACCTGAGCTGCCTTGGTGCCCAGTAACTCCATGTAACACACCACCTCTCCTGCCCTGAGTGCCCCCGCAATATATGGAGCCCGAAGTCATGGACTAAATTAACTCAATGAGCATTTTGTGGATGTTAGTGGACATTTTGCAGGTGGCCCATAGACTGAGGCAGTGATGTCTGCATATTATATCAAAGGATGGCAAGGAAAGTGGTGGTTGATGAGGGTGGGACCTGCACATGATATAAATGGTATGGAATAAGGGGCAAAGAATGTGCTGGTTTTGACTGGGATACAGTTTATTGTTTCCACAGTAGCTTGTATGGAGTAATGTTTTGGATTTTTGCTGGAAGCAGTATTGATCATGCAGGGATGTTTTAGCTATGGTTGATCAGAATCAAGGCCTTTTCTGTTTCTTACACTGCCCTGCCACTAAGGAGGCTGGGGGTGCACATGGAGCTGGAGGGAACACAGCTGGGACAGTTGACTCCAACTCACTAAACAGATATATATCCCACATCACGTGATGTCATGCTCAGAAAAAAAAGCTGGGGAATGAAGTAGAGGGGACATTCAGAGCTGGCAGCATTTTGCCTTCCCAAGTCACAGTTAAATGTAATGGAACCCTGCCTTCCTGGAGATGGCTGAACGCCTGCCTGCTGATGGAAAAGCAATGAATGAATTCCTTGTTGTCCTTGACTTGTGTGCATGAAATTTGCTCTACCTATTAAACTGTCTTTATCAAGTTTTCTCAGTATTACTCTTCCAATTCTCTCCTCCATCCCACTGGATGAAAGTGAGTGAGTGGCTGGGTGGTGCGTAGTTGCCAGCTGGAGTTAAACCGTGACAGTTCCACCCACTTCCATCACCCCAATTTAGAAACCTCTTAATTAGCGAGAGTAGCAGGAAAGACTTTGGAGTGCAGTTGAGATAGAGGACAGGTGCTGTTGTCAAAAGGCAAAACTGGAGGATATAGCTATGGAAAGATGACTGCATCGTGAGGCATGGAGTCATTTCAGCTAAAGCAATGGGAGGAGGGACAAATGGAAAGGAAAGATCAGAGGAAGTCCAAGGTTATGGGTGTCTGTGAGCCTTTGTAGAGGCTGCAGCCTAAGAAAATCTCCATCAGAGACTTTTCCAGACCATGCTGTGTTGTTTACTGGATGATTTTGCATGTTTTATAATGCTTCAGTGAAGTGGTGTCCAGCTTGGCAAACAAATGAAAACTGATATTGACTGCTGTCATAAGCACTAGTAAATTATCTAGCCTAAACCTTCATAAAGCCCTTTGTCTGAGGAGCAGCAGTTTGAGGCTGTACAAGAGCTGAGTCTTGACGTCATCTGTGGGTGGGAGCAGAAAGGGAAGTGCTCAGTCTATCAGTTGGGCATGGCACGTAAAAAATGCAAACAGGTCAACACAGAAATAAGTGTTTATATAATACTCGCTTCCAAATAAATATTTCCTGGATTGGCAGAACTTTCTGTGGGTGTGAATTATCGCTCAGTAATGGTCTTCAGTGCTGCAGGCATCACCTGTGTGAAAGGGGTCTGCTGATGTGGAACAGTTACTGTGAAGAAAGTCAGGAAGCAGAGGTCCTGGCTTTGAGTGTTGCTGGTATAGTGAAAGTGGTAGGTCCTTCTAGAGTATGTGTATTGTAGAATCACTCCTCTAAAGGTTAGCAGCTCTGCCAAATCTAGGATTGTGATCACTTTGGGGTTGTCTGGGTAGAAACTGAGGTTACTGTTGACCTCAGGCTTTTCAGTTAGGTATGAGCTGGCTGGCCTTGGGCATAGAGTGGCAGTCAGGGAGCCTGTCCCTTCCAGTTCAAGTTCCTTATTCCAGTTTCAAGTCCACAGACCATATATCTACCCCTGAGTTCCTAAAGTTCAGTTTTATTCCTATGTTTTGACTCAAAGTATGAAAGTCATCTGGAGAGAAAGAAGAGAGAGGCTAAAAATGTGGAAGGTACAAAAGTTCATGCAACATTCTTGAAGTCTGGCAGGTTTTAGGAAGGGAAATAGAAGACACGCTGCTGTTTATTTTACTCTTCTCCCCACTGCATGTGATTTTTCTTTTCTATGCTATGAATGGGTGATACTGATCCAGTTCCTGTACATAGGCTCATTTAGACATTTTTCATCTTGTTTGCTTACCTAGGGCTGCAATAATGGGGATCCAGCTGTGCATGGACCTCAGTACGACACTCTCACTCAAATGATTTCTAATTGTAATATCAGTGAATGCTTTGTCCTCAGGGCACCAATGCCATTTCCTGAGAATGGATACTTACTGCTCACAAACTCTGGACATCTTTAAACTGTTGGATCCTGCTGCTATTAAATCCCCTAACTCCTAGTATATAAACACATCTCCCTAAATCAGTTGAGATAAGATTCAGATTAACAGATAGTTCCATTTATAAAAACATGTTAAGGAAACCTTAATTTCAGAAGCAGATGTGCACTGCTCCTAAATTTCCTGCTTTTGTCTTTTCTGAGTAAACTTGAAGTACCTGAGTGTCTAATGAACACAGGGAAAATTGGAAATTGATTGTAATCTGTATATGTTTTTGAGATAACCAATGTAAAACTGTGTGGATTTGTTTGTGTCCATTAACAAAACAATCTTCCTTTTCTTATACTTTCAAGATGTCATAGTTACTGAAGTATGTCCCTACACTCTCAACAATCTGGGCAAGTCTTTTTCCTACATGTTCATAAAGATAGTCAAGAAATATCAGCAGTTGTGCATGCAGATAGCTGAGTGAAGCTGACATTTAAAGTACTGCAAATTACATAACAGCTAATCATATAAAAAAAAGATTATAACTGTGATGAATGAAGAGCTGTGAATTAACATTTAGAAATTCAACAAAGCCGAGGTTTCTATGTGAATGAATATGAAAGGTGAAGTGAGATATTTTTAAAAGCTTTTATTGTACGTCAGCAGAGTGTGTGTCAGAAAGAAATTATTTTGAGAATACTTTAATACCACAGTTGCAGTAATTAGCCTTTAGGTATGTAGAAAGGACTGAGGTGTTTTTTTGTTTTGTTGGGTTTTTTTTCCTTAATGGGAAAGTTTTCAGAGCTTCCTTTCTGCTGCTTCTAGAAACATACCCTGAAAACAGGAGAAGGGAAGATCATGGCTCATTTGAATAATTTTTTTAACCACTCGGTTTCTTTAAGTCTTTAATGAAAAAAAAAAAAAAAAAAAGGCTGTGATGTGCCACATAATTGTAAGTTTTTGTGAGGTAATCACGGGTGGTTGTAGTAGAGAACCACATATTTTGAAAGGGCATAGTCAAGAAGTACTTCTGAAGGTAGAAGTTATGGAGGCTTTTAGAAATACAAGCTAAAACAAAATAAAATTAATATAAGGTAAAGTTTAAAATAGAAGACTAAATGAGTGAAGTTATATCTACTGTACTGATTGTGATAGCTTCAGGCTTTGTCCTGGAGGACCTGGTCATTGGCAGAAGTATTTTGGTGAAGCAAAGGAAGTTTACTGCCTGAAGAATCAGCTGATGTAGGGGTAAGTCTAAAAGTCACTCAGCGTTTGGTTTCTAGCTTCAATTCCAAAGCAACACTTACACCAGAACATGGTTGTCTAGGGGCAACCATGAAGCAGAGTGAGCTCCATGCTGTAGAGTATAAATCACTGCAGCTGAGGTGAACCAGAGTGAGTGGGCAGATGTTTATGTAATGCTGTGTCGGGTGCAAATTGTAACTGGAGAAGCACACAGTGCTTCTTTCTATAAATGCAGTAGAAAAAATCCTCTTGTGCCTCTATAGGTGCACAGCAACAACGGGATGACCGTGGACCACCTCTTCCAGCTGAAGACTTTGAAATGATTGTTCTAGTTATCATTCACAGATCCTCTCAACCCTTTTTGGGGTAGTGTATGCAGGTCAAGGTTATCTCCTCATTGGTGTGTTCCCGTAAAAAACCCAGTTCTATCCTTTTCTTTTACTTAGTTGGTAATATAGTACTTGTTAACAGAGGAGGTTCCTCATTATTGGGCTGACTGTATCTGAGGGTCTTGTATTTCTCATATGGTAAAATAAGTGGGAAAAGAAAGGGTGGACAGACTTTCTGGTACACTGTGCAGCTTCATTGACTATGCCATGTTTAATATCTCTTACATGAAACACAAACGCACCAGTCTGAAAAATCAGAAGCATTGCCATCCACATAGAGCTTCTCTCTTCTCCACTCCACTGCAATGATAACAAAGATTAAATAATGCTGAAGGAGGCCTCCAGGGCAACAGACAGGAAAGCTCCAAATATTACTATGCAATGGCAAAAAAAAAATAAATTCCATCTCTAAACAAAGAAAAATCTGGAAAAGTGTAGTAACTAAGAAAAAGTATGTCCTACTCACAAGCCAAGAATTGAGAAAGAGAAGCATGTCTTCACTTGTGATCCTGGAGAGATAATGAGTGAGCCAGTGTGCATATTTATTCCTTGGTACATAAGATGAACTTCCTCCAAAGCTAAATTAGGTCAAATAATAACAATCTTTCCCACTGCAAGGGAGAGAAGAAGCAAAAGGAGACAAGCAGGTACATTTCTGACTGTCTGCTGAACTGCACTGGGACTGATTTATTCTGATACACCAGCTTAAAGAAAGTCCATGAACCCTGGATACTGCAACTAAAACAGTAGGTAACTAGGATAAACTTGTAGACAGTAAAGCAGATTCCACAGACTCCACGGCAGACAAGGCTGGAGGAAGTGGAGAGGTTGGTATAATTGGTACTCCTTTGGAAAGAGAGAGAGAGAGGGTGAACTGGGAGACTGAGGAGATACCAGTGGGAAAAGTTCTCTGGTCTTTTTGTGGTTTTAGGTGCATGTACAACCTACCTGAGTGTAAAAGTGAGACCTGAAGCAGTCATGTCCAGATGCCAATCCATCAGGCTAGTCCAAGAAGGAACACTCCTCAAGGATGATGATACAAGAAATTTAAGAGAAAAGAAGTCCAGAACCTAAATTTTTGTCATTCTTCAAAGCTTAGTGATACTAAGTGTTATCAGTTGGTGATTCCCTTAATTTCAGTGGAAAAAATTATCTGTTATATGTTACTGTTGAAGATTAACATAATCTTCCATCAAGGCAGGGGGGATGTGCTAGATGTGGGTTTTTTTCATATTGGGTACTCTGAATTCTGTGCAAAAGAGTCCATAGGAAATATCCTCTTAGTTCAACTATTATCTTTGGCTGAGCAATGACGCTTGCTCTAAACTGAAACCCAACAGCAGCAAGATAGCTATTCTCTTTCAAACTAAAAGCAAGGTCCTGGCAGGTTCACTGCGGCTTGTTTCTTCTATTAAAGGCAAAAAATGTCATAAATGGCTACAAGCGTGCCATCATCCTATGCTGCCATTGCCTAATTTGACATATTTAATGTAACTTATTTCTGAAGTAGGCTGATTGTCTCTTACTGCTAGCTTACCATTCCTGCAGTCTATTTCCATACCCTTCTTCAGATCCTTAGGGTTGTCTGTGATGTGATAATGTGTTTAGAAACGTGACTTCCCTTCTCTATGTTAGGCAGAGGGTTCTTTGCAAATTCATGTGGGTCAGTTCATCCTAGAACACAATATTCTGTCCTAGTTTAGCATTGGCCTTTCATAGCAGGAGGAGCTGCAGAAGGAAAATAACAATTGCTCTGCTCTGGTCAGTGGGATGTGTAGGAGCAAGACCCAGTACTCTGCTTTTTGGGGTGTGTGGCATGCCTCCTTCAGATATTCTTCAGAAAGGGGCTGTAGTGGTTTTCCTATATCACAGGAATGACCCAAATGCTTAATTGTGATACATGAATTGTTCTGAGAAGACTCTGAATGTAGTAGCCCTTGTGGGGGGATAACAGGAATATTTGGAGGATATAAGTTTCCACTTTTCTTTTCTCCCTTTCTAGCAAAAAACATTTTCCCAGCATTTAGCATTAAGAGAAGTAACTTAGTAAAAGAGAGTTTCTTTTCTGATCGTCTCTTGAGACATTTATGTTCGGTTTCTTGCTGGTTCTTAAATGTCAGGTGCACATAGCATGAACACATTTTTGGGCTTTGGGGTTTTTTTTTCAGAGTTGTCAGACATAATTACTTCCTCTTCATAAACCAAACCAAACCAAACCAAACCAAACCAAACCAAACCAAACCAAACCAAACCAAACCAAACCTAACCTTCACCAATTTCCCCTAAAACTCAGCTATCCATTGTAGCAGTGGAAGCAGCCACAGAAGAATGAATCTAGTTTGAGAGAACTGAGAAAGAATTCAGTTCTAGTTACCTAAGGAATGTTCGACAACATTTCAGAATCTTCTTGTGAGGAAAATTTCTGAAGAGCAATATCACAATGGGAAATAGTCTTTTGAAGTAGTTGCAATGGCTGTTAACATAACAATGGCTGTGCCTAAAATGGAGGATTATTTAAGAAATGAATGGGAAAGCAGATCTGTATCAGTAAAAGCTGATCCTTTCTCTGCTCTTAAAACCATACTGGTTACTAAGAAGCTGCATAAACTTTTGAGGAACCCAGCCAAAAAAAAACCATGATAAAGAATTCCTTTTCATCCATTGTTCTCATTGGATAAGCCATGAGAGAGTAGATAAGGTGTGATCAAGTGACTATTAAATACGCGGAATGGAAGGAATTGCTGGCTTATGCAATCAAAGAAACACCTTAAATTATCCATGTGCTAAATTTAAATTATTGTAAGCATCCAGTATCTTGTGAAAAGAAACTTGTGTATGCTGAGATGATAACGGGGAAAGAACTCATCAGTAAACAACCTGTAAGGCAAGCTACACTACAGGCTCAGTGAGGGACTGGGAATTGTTCAGAGCACTGACCCCAGTCATTCTGCAGAGGTATAGAAACAAACAGCTGCCAATCTAGATCAATAAAGAAAACATGGATCTGCGGAGGGTGCTTAGAGACTGTGATTGTACTCTTTTATGGATATAGGTTAGTACTAAAGTTATGGCAAGAGAGATCTTGAAAGACATTTTCTCTAAGACATGGGAAAAAAATTCGGGGCCTTCCTTAATTCTTATCATAAACTGAATACCAAGAATAGAAATTTAGCCTGACATGTTTTGAAAGTGATTGTATTTATAGGTCAGTGATTTAAAGACTTAAAAAGCTGAGTCCCAAATACTCAAAGATATGGAGTTAGATGCCTAAGTACCCTTGAGAATGTTGATTCTATTGTTCAACTAAGTTACATAAGCTCATGTAAGCTTAGTTAAAATGCATATATGACTTAAACGTTCTTTGTAAGTTTTTTAACTGAAAAAACATTTTTTCAAAAGAAAGTCCTTCAGAGTGCATATTTCAAGATTAATTTAATCTGTAAACTTCAATCTATAAAGTTATGGGAATAAAAAAAGTGGTCATATCAGTATTCCTTAACTAAGAATTGTAATTTCATTCTTGTCCTGTTGTTCTGTGGCTGGTTTTTTTATCCACTTATCAAATAAAATAGCAGATCACTCTGGACGAAATTAAAGCTTGAAAGAGGTCAGCCTGCTAGAGAGAATGTCATAAAGCTATGGTATTTAGAAATTGAAGGATTATTAGGGATATGAGCAATATTAATTGAGCAGATCATACCGGTTACTGGGCTGGATTCATTACAGCCATCAGAATTTCTTCTGTGAATTATATAAGTCATTGAGAAATACCTTCAATTCACAGAAGAATTTTGCATGTTTCCGTGCACTTCCACTGAAGGCTGCCTGTGGCTGTTTGGATGGGAAAGCAATATACACTGCTCACAGGAGCACTTGTGATGTTACTATGTTTGCCTTATTGAATCTACCCGGAATAGACTCTGCATTAACAGGTAGAATTATGTTTTCCATGTTACTGTAATTCCAGTTCCCAATGTTGATGAGTTTTAATGTCACATTGGAAGGCACGAAGAGATGGTAAGCATTTCCAGTTTTATGTTTCCTTTCAGTGAACTGGGATCCCATTTTGTGATAAAAGAAGCGACTAAAAGCAGCCAAAGTGGTTTAAGGAAGCCAGTCTGTTAATGATTGTTACTGCTCAGCATATTTCCTCTCAGCTGCTCGCTGAAGTGTTGCTCGCTAACCCCCAGCAAAGCCCAAGGAAGCCCCCAGGCTGCTGCTGCCAGTTCAGAGGCAGGCAGTCACCACAGCCACTGGAGCACCATGCTGCTTGTCCTGCGGGGACACTTCCACAATACCAGACTGCTCCAAGAGTCATCCAACCTGGCCCTCAAAATTCGCAGGGATGGGGCATCCACAGCTTTGGGCAATCTGTTTCAGTGCCTTACCACCCTCACAGCAAAGAATGTCTTCCTGATATCTATTCTGAACCTACTCTCCTTCAGTTTGAAGCCATTCCCCCTTTTCCTACCACTACCTGCCGTTATTAACGTCCCTCTCCAGCCTTCTTGTAGGCTCCCTTTAAGTACTGTAAGTCTGTTACAAGGTCTTCCCAGAGCCTATTCTTCTCCAGATTGAACAATGCCAGGTCCTTATCGTTATTTGTTTTCAATAAAGCGACTGGGATAATTCTGGTACCTGAAGAAGTTCACTCCTTGACTTAAATCAGTAATTTAAGAATACTTACCATATGATTTAAAATTAATTATGCTGATTTACTCAAATGTTGGAATCTGTAAGCATGGTTCTAGTCTCCAATTATCATCCAAATATCCCAGTCTATTAATTCTAAATTTAAATATCATATTTTTATATATCATACACCATGTTTCATTGCTTCCATGCTGTGGTATTGAAAACTCAGTTTCTGTACTTTGATAATATTTTGAGGTAGCATTTTCAAAATCAGCCCCAAGTCAACTTCATGAAATCACTATTGCATGTTTCTTCAGCGAGCAGAAACACCTGCACAACTTTATCCAGACTTCAGGAATGTGTATGAGGTGTAAAACATTGGTGTTATTTGCGCAGCTCCAGATGTTCAGAAAACTTTCTAGCTTCGCAAAATCCTGCCCTCAGAAGTTTATTACCTTTAGACTAATAGCATGTTAATGTTGCAATTTCATCTGTTTTATGGGTGGATTAAATATTTATAAACTATTACTGTACTGCATACCAAATTTTGCATGTTGCTGTAGACCTCATCCCATTCATACCCCACTCAATATTTTAAAAGCAGTGCACAATTAACAGAAAACCTGCAAAGTGTGAGCTCATGAGAAGGATATTACGTTCCACTTTCTTTGTCAGTTAGGCAGATAATTACCTGAGTTTGGTACAAGTGGGAGATTAATAAAGAAAAAAGGGGAAAAATGTGCTTCAAAAAAGACTGAGAAAAAAATTCAGGTAGGGATTTGGGTTTGATTGATGGAAGAGCTGCAAAATAGGTCATCTCATCAAGGGCAGTTTTCAGCTTTTCATATGTGTGATGAGCATGTGTGTTTCTTAACCAGATAATAAAAAAATTGAAAATCCTCTCAGAATAGAAGGAATAGCTTACAAAGTCATTTCTGGGGCACTTCAGGCAACAGAATAATATTGAGCTTAGAAATAGTTGCCTGATAACAAGAGGTGTCTATGCCTAAGATTTATGTATGTTTGCTTTCTGTTTTCACATGGTCAGACAAAAAGGGGGACTGTATAAACTGCATTGAACTATTTTTTATTATTGATGTAAAATTATTTTGGTGACCTCTCAAAGATTTATAGAAGAAAAATTGCAAGGCATGAAACATTAGTTTAAATGAATTTATAGGAAAAGACAAAAATATACTAAAATTCAAAGCTGTAAATTTAGAATGGAGATCATGTTACTTAACTCAGGGGGAGTGCAAACAGAGCCACCCAATGCCATCGCACACCTTGGCATCCCCAGGACACCTACACAGCTTTGGAAATATTATGCAGGACTTACAGTAGGTCTCCACACTTGTGAGGGTGTAGTTGGAAGCCAAATGGCGTAGCTGGTAATGTCAAGCCTGCTTGTAGAGAGCCCTGCTGAGATCACTTTGATGCCTAGGAGTCAGAGGTCTCAGACTGACATCATCTCTGTAAGGCTCCCTTCAGGGGCAGTATGGAGAAATTGAGATATGCTGAGCTCAGATTTTCTAATCCTAAAGTAGGTCAGTTGTATTTCCACCTGAAGCTGCCTGTTTGATGATAAGGACAATCCTAGAGTTACTAACTCAGACACTTAGACACGTGGAGATCAATTAATTTCCCTGCCCTGAATCAGTGTGTGATGTGAAGTGTCCCAGCTGTCCAACTGCTACCCTAGGACGGACCCTCCCTTGGTCCTGCCAGCCAGCCCCATGAAGTGCCCGTGGCCCTATGGCAACTTTAAACATTTAATTTAGGTGAAATTTATCCTGACCCTAAAAGGTTCTTTTAAAAAAGAGAAGTCTTTTATAATCCTAATTCCTCACTCCCAATGTAGTTTATGCCCCTGCTCAAAAGAGACAGGGTCCAGAACGGAAGCTCTTTTAATTCCCTCGCTGAAAATCCTCCAATTCTCACCCTTTATTTAGGAGAAATTTCTAGGGTTTATTATAAATGAATACTCATTCATTCCAGATCCGTTTCTTAGGAAGGGAGCATATGGAATTCCATAGGAGCACTTCCTGCTTAATGCCTCAATACAGGAAGAAAGTGAAGTAGAATAAAATTCCAAAGATAAACTTCAGATCAGGTGATTTCTAATGTTTTAGTTTATTTCTTTACTGTCTTTCTCTGTTCTGCAGTATCTTAGACCCAGCTTCAGCAGAATAAACACATTCCCCCTTCGGGGACTAGTTATGGTTTCTCTACCTGTATTGGCTTGTTACCTTGACAGTCTCAGCTATGGGATGCACGTGTGAACTGTGGCCAGGACCAAGTAATTTACTAGAGCCCTGCTATCAAAACAACATGTTACACATTCTTTGCCCTGATGGCACAAAATATTTACACCAAAGGATTAAACGAAACTAAACACAAGGGCTGTGATCCTTGGGCCGGATTTTTAGTTTCAGCTTGTCCTGGTGGGGAGAAAGAGACTGTGCAAGTCATAGCTGGCTCAGTATAATATTGGATTCAGTTCCACCCAACAGTCCTCAGCAGACAAGAAGAGCACTTGCAGGTAAATGTTTTTGCTCCCACACACATATCACACCCCTAAGGCACAACACACTGTTGCTCTGTGGGAATGATGCATGGCATGTCTGGTTGGCTGGTAGAAGCTGGGAATGGATGAAACATAATTAGAGCAGATGGTGTCTCTGGAAACTGCCAGCATGTAAGAAATCTCTAATGACCACACTAAGATTTTTCAAAATCCTCTGGTTTAGTCTAAATTGGGTGGATTTTCATGGGATTAAAAAAGAGCACATTCCTGACACCATGAGGCTTCTTGTCAAATCTCAAGTAAGTACTTCAATCTACAGACAACCTTGATATTTCAGTAAACAGTCATGAATTTTAAAAACCTAACCTAAGCCTGACATATACCCTTGAGCTACAGCAATGATTGCATCCTTTTAATGGAAACCTTTCCAACAAAATCAAGACTGAGGCAGGACCTGGTACAAAACTTTTGAGTCTGAACAGTTAAAATGTGACAGGCTTACAATAGGAAGAAAATCAGGTGAAAAAATAAAGCATCCAACTATGGGATCCACTATCAGCAGCATTTGTAAAAGTATTTCATAGCTGTTTTAAAAATGTACAGTGGTATATTTTTTAATTAGGAAAATGAATATATTTCAGCATCTGGGAAAATATTTAAGGTATTAGAAAACAACTGTTGAATTTTTGTGTGGATTAGGAAAATACAGACGAGTTTATTACTGTTGAATTCTGTTCTTCAGCAAATTATATCCATTAGACGTAAGATCTGAAATGCCCAGTAGCCCCCTCTCATTCAAACTTCCAATATTCTTGCACATAAACTCTATGAGGTTAAATAATAGAAAGAATATTCATATTATTAAAAAAAGTACCTTTCATCTCATTTGCAGTTTTTTGATTGTTCTCCATATAGGCTCTTATAAGGTTGACCTTGGATAAACCTTTGGGATTTAAAACAAATTATATTCAAAAGTTATCAGGAATGATTTTCGTAGATATCAAATCAAGAAAATAAATTAATTATTTGATTTAATCAGGAAGCAATATGTCTACCTACCCCACCTGCAGGGCATGAAATGTCTTTGTCTCTTATCTCGTCAAGGTTTTCCTTTCATTGGCTGTTGATTACATGACCTCTGGCAATAAAGTATTTAATAGTATTATTTCCATCTGTCCACCTGGATCAGATTTGTAGTGACATGTTGGAGTTTGGGGTTTTTTTGGCCACAATTTAAATAATGACCTAATTTTTCATACAGTGCATACTAGATTTTTAACTATTTGGAAATCTCAAATATGATTTAAATAATTGATCTTATTTTATTGCTTCTACTGAAAGTCAACGTAAGGTCAATATAAACAACTTGATAGCATTTTTACTTTCTTATCAAAAGGGCTGTAGAGTTCAGGGTAGGGATTAGTTTATATCTCCTTTTCTGTAAATTTGTTTTGCAGAAAAGAATCAAAGCTCCTGAGTAATTCTGGAACACTAAAAATTCAGAGCTGCAATGAGCCTCAAAAGGTGATATATCCCACTTTTTTTTCCCCAAGGACAGTTCATTTATCTCTGACTTAGTGGCAGGCAGGTGGCTGTGCAACACTTTATTAAAAATCCTTGTGATGGGGATTTCAAAGGCTCTGCTAGCCATAACTCCAGCATTTCACCATCCCAAAAATTGGCAAGTTTTTCCTGTGGTTTATCTAAATCCATGGATTGATATCAATTGATAAACACAGTAGACCTTTATTCTGTTAGGGTGGGTATTTTTTTATAGTGTTTTCATTAATATGTTAGAACACAGTTCTGACAGTAGCAAAAAGAGGTCTCAGGGCCTTTTTTCTTAAAATCTTCTTCTAGGAAAATGATCTTTTCTTAGTAGACTTGAACTTTGTAGCTTTTCATCTATGAAACAGTTTGGATTGTGTTACTGTGATAAGAATTGAAGGAAATAGTGCCCGTGTTTGTCAGGTAGCTACACATAATAAGTAACAATTCTGAGTTTTTGTGATCCAGTGCATGTACTTACTAACTGTCCTGGTCATGTATCAGTCTTTTCTTTACTGTCCTGTAACTGTTTGGTGTCCTGCAAAAAGTGCTCTTATCTCAGTCAAGGTAAGGTCTCAGAGACTTATGTAGCTAATCCGATCATATCAGGAAACTAAGTTTTCTAAGTATTGAGTTAAGGAATTTTACTTGCTACACTGTAATATAACTGCGGTTTTTTTCATTACTTATTAATATAAAATATGACTACACAATCAAAGCATTGTCTCTATAACACACACTTGCTATTTTCAGTATTTTTGCCATTTAAACACCTGCTGAATTTTCATGACAGTGGGGTTGCTCACATACTTGGAAAACTTTTCTGGACCAATCAATTTCTCACTGACAATTTGCATGTGTCTGTCATGGTTTGACCCCAGTCACCAACCAAAAACAATGAGCTGCTCACTCACTTCCCCTGAGTGAGAGACTTGGAAGAGTAAAATGAGAAAACCTGTGAGTGGAGATATATTGACAGTGCAACAGGTAGAGCACAAGCCAAATGCACAAGAAAAAAAAAGAATTCATTTGCCGTTTCCCACGGGCAGGCAGGTGTTCAGCCATCTCCAGGAAAGCAGAGTCCCATCAAGCATAACAGTGATTTGGGGAGGCAAACGCCATCACTCCAAATGTCCCCCTCTTCCTTCTTCCCCCAGCTTTCACTGCTGAGCATGATGCCATATCCCTTTGGTCAGCTGGGATCAGCTGTCCCGACAGTTTTCCCTCCCAACTCCTTGTGTACCCCCATCCTCCTCGCTGGGGTGCTGTAAGAAGCAGAAAAGGCTCTGATTCTGTGCAAGAACCATTTAACAATAATGAAAACATCCCTGGATTATCAACTCTTTTTTCACCATAAGTTCAAAACACAGCCCCACACTAGCTACTGTGAAGAAAATTAACTCTGTGTTGACCAAAACCAGCACAGTGATTTACTGGCTTCTTAACTTACAAGGTTTCTTGGCAAAGTTAATCGAAGGGAACTATGTATGTGGTCATAAATCAAAGCTCATATATTCCAGGTAGGATGTCCTTTAATCTGATTTCTGACATGTTCCTGAAACATTCCAAGTAGGTCTACTTTTTTTCATAGAACCTAAGAAATTCTGCTGAAAACATATTCTGTACTGAAATAATGTGTTATATATTCAGATTGACAGGGGTAGGAGACACTAGATTATTTTCTGCCTTCCTTTTTCAAATATTTCTTTGCTTTGCACTACGAACCTCTCTGAGAAATGGAGTTCTGACACAAAACCAGAGTATTAATTTTGAGGATAATCATGCTATTTCAATCAATGCCTATTTCTACCAATGCATGTTTTCCCGGATTGTGCAACTCTTAAGGGAAGAATTTCAGGAGCAATACGAGGGTTTTTTGCCCTCAAAGACTGGTGATATTATTAAAGAACAGAGAAGTTCCCATACAAGGCCATGTAATTGCTGTAAGGTGCAATTATTCTGCTGTCAGTCATAGATGCTTCAAAGAAAAACATACAAGTCTTGTCATAAACAGAGGTGGTAAATCCTGCTTTGTCCTGATCTAGAAGAATTAAAAGTTTGGTTTAAGAGCTGCATCATGAAGGTTAATAATTCCTCCAGAAGAGCATTGGTATGAGCTTTTAAAACTCTGTCCGTTAGCAATACAGAATGTTCAAGCTTCTTCCAAATTCAATTAAATTCCTGTACTGAGCAACTTCCTTCAGTACAGGTTTCATGGATTATGCTTTCAGGGTGAGTAAAAGCATTTTCTCATACCAGTTTTGATTATGCCACGGTGGAAAGTGATTTCCAAATATAGGAAAAAATGCAGCTCTAAAGAGCTCACATCCTCAGCTAATAAAAGAGATGATAAACAAGACATCACAAATTTCTGTTGTTCGAGAAAAAGTGAATCAGTTTGAAAAGGTTGCAGTTACGTAGAGGAGTGGAGCACAGGAACAGACCAATACGTTGACTCAGAAAATGCAAAACTAATCATTGTACCGGAAAACAGTAGAAATATGAAAGGTGAGCTGCTGTTTGATGTGAAATTGCAGAAGTTAAAGCTCATTTTCTTGTTCTTGGAACAATTAAAAGCTACCTTTGAATGTGTGGCCAGGAGAACTGAGAAGAGAACTACTATGGCTGACCAAAATGCCTGTTTTGTATTTCCCCAGAATTTGTTATTATGTCCTTAAAACTGTGGTTGACAGGAAGTAATTTGACAACAGGAATTTAATGCATTACCAGAGATTTGGAAACCAGAGCATGATTATCTGTAACCAGCAGATAGTGGAGCTCCTGCAGATTGACAGCAATGCAGTTAAGGATCAGAATCCAGCCTGGTTCTCTGTGTGAGCAATGTTGCTTAAAAAATGTAACACAGTGATGGTTTGTAAGGAAGGCAATAGTTTGTTTTTTTCCCCTTGATGCTTGAAAAAGAAAAAAGAATGATGGGTTAAGAAAAAAAAGCAAAATGAGTGAATTCAAACCCATAGTATAAGTACATTTAGGAATACATATCGTGTTCTTCTTGCGTCTGTGGGAGAAACCAGAAATTATTATTTCAAGTGAAGTGTGGGAGCATCGTGAATTATCCAACATTTCACAACAGTTACTTATGCTTTCTCTTAATAACAGTTAACAAAGCTCTTGTCAATGAGGATTTCATGTGGAATCAGGGTTGAGAGTATCATATAACGGGTTGAAAAATGTGTTTTAAGAGATTGGATATCAGGTAACTAATGTGATGTTAAATATTTTTTCACCAACTTTTACATTACAGATTATGTATGTGAGTGAAGTCAATGGGGCTTCACATGCCGAAGAGATCCATGACTACAAACCTTAGGGAGACATCAAGTGGAATAACAGTAAGCAGGAATATGCTATTAGTACTTTTGTATTTTCTGAGCTTTCTTTAACATACCAGATCTCATAGCTGACCCTGCTTTGAACAAGTGGCCTTTGAACAAATGATTGGATTACAGACCTCATGAGACCCTTTCTAACTTGAATGACCTAAGAACTGATGAGACCAAAATGTTCAAGAATTTTTCTTTTCATATGTGCTACTTTACATCAGACAGAAATGTTGTCTTCTATTACAGTGAAATGTCATTTTTCAATAAGATTCACATGGAAAACTGTTAACTCATGCCCACTGTTTATTTTTTAACTGATCGAAAATATTTGTAATCACCTACAAAACATTGTGGATTATGACCGAGACCAGCTGGATGATACGTTGCTTCCATATAACACTATTACATATTCAACTAATATGCTTAGAATGCAATCTACTTATGTCATTACATATTTTGATTAATATTTCTATTTATAGGGAGATCACAGATAATGTATGAATGTTTCATTTTCCATGAATGGCTCTCTGGGATGATGTAACCCAGTGATAAATGAAAGCACAGACAGCCAGACACTGTGCTGACCTTTACTCAGCTTTTCTTTCATGCTGGCTAGTTCTGTAAAATTTCTGTGGAATACTACTTCTAGCAGGTACTACTTCTCTGAAAGAACTTGGTGAGTACCACTTGCCACTCAAACACAGCACCTTGGAGATCATTCTGAATAATGCATTGTAATACTTTAAACTCATAATCCAAAACAATTGGCAGGAAAGTTGACTTCCATTTCTTAGCTTCTCAAAATTCCACAGCTCTAAAAATTCCAAGAGAGCACTGATCTCTGAAATCTAAAAGTATAATTTCACATTTTCTGCATAATTTTACCTTATTTATCTGTTATGCCCAAAAGAACGCTGGTTCTGACTTCCATACTCACAGGGTATACTGAAAGTGTAGCTAATTTTGCTTTTGTGATATCTGTACCTGCAGCCATTGACCCTAACTGGAGTTGCAACTTCTTTCTCACAGCGAAGATTTTAGCTTTTTTTATTCGATGCCTTATTTCAAGTCTTTACAGTGACATGTATATAAGCACTGCTTTTTGCCTCTGGGGAGCTACCCTAATTGATGCTGACTGAAATTTTAATCCTTCAAAAGCTAAGGGAGTTCGGAGTTATTTTATTACAGTTCTATTTATGAATATAGAGAGTAAACAACTGCTAAAAGAATTGTTGAGAAATTAAAGCAGCCGCAGTAATAGATAGTTTTAGTGTCTTAATTGCATAAATTACTTCTTGCCCAATTAATTTTTACACTGCCTGTGTTTACAACTTTTCATAATAACATCTGATAAGAAAGTCCAAAATTAAGAAATAAGAAACGTAATAAAATTCATAAAATGCTGTGGTTCACCCTTGTGGCAGGTCTTTTTTGTGTGAGGAATCCTTATGGAATTGAATAATTTCTATGTGAAAGATGTTCCAGCCTCATATTCACTAAAACATTCTTTTGATTATTTGATTTCTTTTTATTCAGTGTAGATAAAATGCAGAAGTAGATACGTTTTCTTGTAAGAGTTTCTCTTCACAGCAACTACTCCTGCAACTCCAGTGGACATATTCTGGGGGGTGGATATAAGTCTGTACAAAGGGACTGAAAAGGAAACTAATAAGCTTTATTGATTTGTTCTATTACTGCTCTGAGGGATGAAACTGAGCATCTCAAAACTTTCCAGTCCTTCTCAGCTCCAATAAGTCAATCTCTGGCCTCCAGAGAAAAAGCCAGAGATTTTATTATAGTGATTCCTGTGTATAAATAGAAGCCAGTTTTGAAGAAAAACACAAATAATATCTTGGGCTAAGAGTAAAGCAGAAAAAATCTTTATCAAGGTGTCGGTTTCATTGCTTTTCAGTGCTTTTAATTCTGTTTTCATACTGTTCAATATTCAAGAACAAGTGTTCGACTTTTCAGGCATTTTTTGTCACAATTCAGGCCACATTATGGAAGACAATTGGCACTAGTGAGACATACATTAACAAGCGCAGTGAGCCAGACAGCTTCCACTATTCCGTGTGCAAGTGACACCTACCGTGTTAGCAATATCTGTTTAGCTACATTTTTACAACAGTTTCAGTGCTTAAGGGGGAAAATTCCTGGAAGCAACAGTTGCCTTTTATCAGCTTTTAAAAAATCACGACAAACCACAGAGACTCCAACGCACGCATGCAGAGAAAACAGAGGGAGAAAGGAGATCTCCAAGGAAGTAAAACCTGAAATAGAGTCAGGTCACATAAAGAATCAAGAGAGCATTGGATAACTCTTTCCTGGAGAGTCCCCCTGGAAAGTACCAATAAATCCTGAATTCTGTTCTGCATTTTTTGACACAGCTTTGTTGCAAAGCTGGTGACCCTGCTTTATTCAGACTGCAGAATACTTTTCATCTGGGTGCTAAAGGCGCTTACCAGAATGGTGAAACTTCATCTTGAAATTCCCTTGGGGACAGGAAATAAACTAGTCAGGCTTACACGTTTTTGGGAAGCTTGCTACAACCAGCAGGCTATTATATAACAGAAAACCATGGATACCTCACTATTTAAAAAAAATATATTACTTAATATACACCTATATACTAATAATGTATTATCTAGATTTATAATTAATACATTCAAAATCAACAGAGTTCAATTTGGTTCTTTAAAAGAATGGTCTAGCCCTTCCTTGAAGGGATTCACAGCTGTGACAATTGAATGGACAGAAGTGCTTCTTCCTTGAACTGCAGGACTTGTCTGTAGCAACACCATCCTGGCATTACATGCTCATTTTGAATTAGAGTGCTTCTGGTTCAGGGTACTGCACGTTTGGGCTCTTATGCTGAGCTAACTTTCTCCTAATAGATCATGTTCTGTGGGAAAATCTGTAAGGTAAGCTTCTCTCTTTGGACATTTTCCACACATTAGATACTGCAGCACCTGACCTAGAAAGCTCTTTGTTCTTTAGCGGATCTGAGGGAACTTGGAAGATTATCCACGGGGATATGGAATAGGAGGGGAATGGGAACAAAATTAATTATGACTGTGCTCAGTTCCTGTGCAGCACTGCAACAAGTGGAGTGTTGAACTGGAATATACAGAATAGCCTCATCTATCTGTATAACTGGTGTCTATTGAATTGTTTGAGACTGAACTTATATAAAATGAAACCCTATGATCTTATCCTATTTTGTATGCACTTTTATTCATGTTCAAAAACTGAAGCAACCAGGAGGCTGCCCTGGGCTGAGAACCAATCAGCATTTGCAACAGTCTTGCTGAGGAAGGAAATAGTCCTGCGGCTATGAGTCTAATTTTATCACACATCCAGCTGGGAAAGGATGAGGGACTCACCTGAATCCTTCTCAATGAGAAGTTTCTTTGTAAGAAGAGGGACAATAAAATGCAGGAAGAGAAAGCCAACAGTTATGCGTTTGCGAGGTTAGACATAACTTTTGGTTTCTGTACTGTTTCAGAACTGAGAATCCTTTGCTTCGTCTGACATCCCTCTGGAAGGAACTCTGAATAGTCAGAAATACCATTTTCCAGAGGCTAAGGCGTTGGTATATTTGCTGAGGACATAATTTCTTTTTTTGCCTGGGACAGCTTTGCCTGCTTACCACATGGATGATGCTATGGTGAAGTGGATGTGTGGCGTTGTTCATCTGCTTCTCAGGGAGCCCCAGAGCAAAGCAGACATTTTCAGCAGACTACCATTTGTTTATCATTTTGCTTCACAGTGAGAAGAGAGCTATTGCTGAAAAAAACACTTCTGGCTGCCTAATCGAGTGACTGATTTGCTGTCTGTCATTACTCACAGGGTAACAGATTTTGGGATAGGGTAATGGGATTGCTGTTCTCCTTGGCAAGATAAATGAATCTGAAGGATGAGCTAATACCTGCACAGCAAAATTGATTTTTTCTTGTTCCATAACTGTCCATAAGTAGGCACTGTCACATTACTGGGAAGGCTTCTAGCCCCACCTATTGTCAGCCTTGCTGGATACGCTGTGTAAGATTAAAGTCAGACAAGACTTGGCCAAACTTTCCTTTGGGCTGAAGTTTTTTGTTGTGTGACTGCTCGGGTTGATTATATTTTCTTTTAAATTTCAGCCGAAGTATTTAATCTCTTTTAGTGATTTAG
>VWZT01015720.1:103059-170578 GCA_013397055.1 Pachycephala philippinensis | reverse complement strand
ACAAAAAAACAAACAAACAAAAAAAACCCATAAGGGGGCAGGGGGTTTTATCACAAGTGAATAAGACAAAGGAGTTCTATCTTCTTTGTGCTATGGAACCAGGGAATAAGATTTGGGAGAGCAGTACCTGCTTTGGAGATCTTTCAGCCAGCACTACAGTTAAGCTGAAGCAACAAACAGAAACACAGGAACTTATGCTGTAAAAAAATGTTGATTTTCTTACTTGTTATAATAGCAGGTTGGAGATACATTAAACTGATTTCCCTGGGTCAACTGATAATTTTCTGTTTTATCTCTGTGCCTGTATTGAGTCTGGCTGGGACAGAGTTAATTTTCCCCACAGCAGCCCTCACAGTGCTGTGCTCTTCATTGATAGCTGGAAAGGTGTTGGTAACACACCAATGTTTTGGCTACTGCTGAGCAGCGCTGGCACAGCATCAGTGCTGTCTCCCCCACATTCCACTCCCCATCACTGGGCAAGATCCTGGGAGGGGACACAGCTGGGACAGCTGACCCAAACTGACCAAAGGGACACAATATTTGTCTGCCCAAGCAACCACTGCATGTGCTGAAGTCCTGCTTCCTGGGAAGCGGCTGGACATTGTTAGCTGACGAGAAGGCGAGAATAAAAACTTTGTAGTTTTCCTCTGCTTGTGCATGCACAGCCTTTCATTTCTGCTTAACTTATGAGTTTTTTTCCATCTTATTCTCCCTCTCCTGTCCAGCTGAGGGAGTGGTGTGGTGGGATCAGCCATCTTTGTCATTAGTGGGACAGCAAAACTGGGCTCACAACTCTTCCATCTATCACAGGGTGTGGATAACTGGACTCTCTTATCTCTTGAAAATCCCTCTATTTCTGGAAGAGGGAAGAGGAGGGGGAAGACAAGAGAGGAGAATATGTTTATATTACATTCTCTTACATAAGCACAAGCACAGTGGGGCAAATTTTAATCCTGGTATTTCCGCAGCTTTTAATAACTGATTTGCAAAGGTAATAATGTGCTTTCAGTGTGGGGGTTTTCATGTGAGTTTTGTGCTGACAAACCCAGAGCACCACGGGAGCTATCTAAGTGTGTGCAAGGGCAGCAGCAATGCCCCATAGACTTCATATTTTAACAAAGCCACAGCAGTGACTGATGAAAAGGTGAGGAAATGCCTGTATTATGGGAGGAAAAGCAGAGTGTTCAGCTTTAGGGCATGATAACTTTTCTGTCAAGGATAAATGAAAGAAAATTGTTTACTTCCTATATTTTTTCTTTAGAAATTAATTTTCTTTCAGTTGTGGATTAATTAAAAAAAAGCCATGAAAATGTTGAAGAAAGAAACTTCAACAAATGGCAATGACTGCTTAGTACAGATGCACTACTAATAAACTGGCTTGAGGCAGCCACAAGGTAAATTTTGAAGGTTTGAATACGAGATAAACCATTTTTCTGGGCTCCTATATAATCAGTTCTGAAGGACTTCTTCACTGAAAGTAAACCTGCTTTCCAGGGGATGTTGTGGCTTACTTACAGCTTCAACTACTCCATAACCTTCCATATCAAACCTCTCAGTAGGAGCTTTGGACTGTCTACCTCCTTGGAGAAGGTTTAACTTTCTCTGAAAGACCACATGTCCTTATTGAAATCAGCTGCATTTCCTACTCCAGACCTGGATAAAAGTACAAACCTTCAACAAGTGTCAGGGGATTGTCCTTTACTCCTAAAGGCAAAATGACCCAACACTTCAGAGAAGACACTACTGATAGGCACAGGGCTAAAATTATGTATGGAGTATCAGATAAGTTGCCACAAAGCCAAATGTTACCTTCATTTTCAGCACAAGACAACATTCATCCTATCACCTGAAGTTAAAAAGCAAAATAGCAATCTATTTTCTCTCTTTCTTTGCTTTCATATTTTCTTTTTTACACTTCTCTAAATGTCTGGTTTAAGTCTCTAAAACCTGAACACTTCTAAATTCTTTGCTCCCAGCTTCGGATATAATGACTCTTTCTTACCTGTGATGTCCAAATGTGTTCTAGGCATGTAACCAAATGTACGTCTCCTCTATTTGGGAAAAATTCGGCTTGGAAGACTGAGCACAGAGTTTATGCTGTGAGAATTTGGTCGCATCTACAAGGTGCAGTGGGGGCCAAGCTAGACATTCCCAATGCAAGCAATGGAGTAATGTGGCTTCCTGCTCTGGAGTAAGATTTATCAGCTTGCCTGCACTCCGCGACTTGTGGAATGTCTGTTATTCATTCAGCGAAGACCATACAAGTGTTCTTGAAGTTGCAACATTATAATTAATGCTCTATCATTGTAAATGCTGAAATGCGTTTAACAAATGTTTTCTTAAAAGTATAACCAGGGAGAAAACCTTTTGATGCAGTCTAATATTTGGTGTTGATCTCTGCTATTTTCAAATTACCTTTCTTTAACAAGTTTTCATTTCATATCATTCCAGTTGTTCAAAATCAGAATGAAACAAGTAATTTCTGGTGAAATGCAGTATTTTCATTCACCCAATATATTGTTCCTGGTTGTTATTTTGTATACAAGGTACATTTTGTCTGTGAATTTATTTATTATTTTCATTCTCTTTAAGAACACAAAGTATTTTCTCAGTCTAGGGCACAAAATGAAAAAACCTGCACTAGCAGAGCAGGAACTATACTTTTCATTTTGCAGGTTGTGCTCAAAACATATTCTGTTCCAAAAGGACACAAAAGGAGAGGTGCCTGGGGATTATCTGGCTGCCCAGGAGGTTGTGGGGGCAAGGTTTGTTGTGTTGGCTGGGACTAGGGCAGCAGCTGTGGCAGGGTCAGAGGAGGTGGTTGTCAGACCTGAAACTTGTGGGATGTGATCTGGAGTTTGGTGTGCCCCAGTGGCACCTGCAGGGAGCTCTGTGCACAGGTGTGACCCAGGTCCGCCTGCAGCAGCACACCTCTGGATCATGCATGGAGCACAAGAATCACAAATTGGCATCCTGTATTACCTTGCCAATTATTGACCTGCTCCTCCATCCCATCTTACTACAACTAATTGGCATGAGCTGAACGTCTGTCCTCTGTGGTCTGACAAGCAGGTCTCAGCTGGCTGGTGGGTCCCTGTGTGCCCCTGATGAGATGGGTGAGGCACAATAAAGTCCCAGAGCAGCCAAGAAGCTGAAACAAAGCCCCAAGGCAGCAGGGAGCAAGAGTGAAATCTGGCACCTCTGAGTGTCATCGCCCATGTTTTGACCTCATCCTGCTTCTGCACAAACACCACGATGCAGCTGCCTGGAAGAGGGGTATAAAACATCCTGGTGTCAGCACAGTGTCCTCCTCAGCTGTGGTTTTGTGGTGCACCCTGCATCACAAGGCTGTCCTGGGGACTGAAACAGGCTTGGAGAACTGCCCCTGCAATTCCAGTGCCTGTGTCAGACTCCCTGAGCCTGCAGTTCCATATTGTTGCTTCATTATATGTAGTTTTCTGTGCTATGGCCCTGTTCCCTAGTTCTGTTTTCCCTCTCATTCTGCCACTGCAGAACTTCTTAGAATTTTCAATGTTACACAAACTCATTTTTTCCCACTTGAAACTACCCTGTAACTCCTCTTTTTCACTGATTAGTCTCTGAAATGGCAGAGTGTCTCTCACTCTGAAGGTGTAAGAGTGTTTGAACAGTCAACTAATCTAAAATACTGCTTACACAAAACCATGGTTGTAACACAGCACTTCATGGATCACCCACTGAACTCCCCTATTGGCCATACAGAGTGAAGGATATAATTCCCTGTCTCCTTCCCTCCCTGTTCCCTTTCAGTACATAAAGAGGTCTTAGAAGAACGATGAAGAGAGAGTTTTTACCATGTCTTGTAGTGACAGGACAGGGGCAATAGTTTTCAACTGAAAGATGGTAGGTTTATAAAGGAAATAAAGAAGAAATTCTTCACTATAAGAATGATGAGGCACTGGAACAGATTGCCCAGAGAAGCTGTGGGTGTCCCATCCCTAAAAGTGTCCAAAGTTGGATGAGGCTTTGAGCAACCTGGTGTAGTGGAAGAGGTCCTTGCCAATGATAAGGAATTCAGAACTAGATCTTTAAGAAGTCTTTCAACTCAAACAATTCTATGATTCTATGATACTAAAACCCAACTTAGTTAACCTCTGTAGCACACTCAGGAAATGTCTTAGTATTGTTTTGAATTCTTTGTGGCATTGCAGCAATCCAGCTAGAGAAGTTTTACCCAGACTTTCTGACTTCCAGATCTACTCTAATTTGGATTTGCCTTTTTTGCTTTTGGGGCCCGGTGCCTTCAGCTGGCACAACTGAAAACTTATTTTCTATGAAGTTTAATCCAGTCAGAGCTTTGCATATCAAGGGGGAAGTGTGAGGAAAAGAAAGTTTAAAGACATATGTGGATGTATTGGAAGACAAAAATTACTAAAAGATAAAATGAATTAAAAACAAACAGAGAAGCCACAGTTACCACTCATGTACACAGCCATGGTTTTAGGACTGTGTTTCTAGAATTTATGGTTTGGTTTATGGGACTAACACAGACTGTTTTGGAATTAAGGGAGCAATGAGTCTTAGTTTGCTGTTAGATTTCCACTGGGGAATCTAACTTCTGCTATTGATTGCCCCAGATACTCAGCCTTTATTTTCATGCTAGATATTATACAGCAGCATTCGCAGTCTGCCTGTCAGATATAAATCCCCTAAGATCACTGAAACTTTTCTTCAAAACACAGCCACAGTTAGGCCTGGGAGATGTGCTGTCTTCAGGGAGTTTCCTGCCTCTGAATGCAGATCTGTTCAACTGCTAGAGTGACTCTGTGAAATCAATTGTATAATTATTTACATAAAACATCTTTCAAATAAACTATTCCAGGATACTTTGCAGAATTTAATAGTAAAACTACACACGAGGAAGCTCTGCTGTCAGACAGTCTTGTGAACCAGGTGTTGCTTTCACTGGTGAACAGTTTGCCATCCAAAAAAATATCAATACTTAAACAGGTTAAAAACACAGGGTAGAGTTTTGGTGTCTGTCTATGACATGGGAAGTTGCAACACTGAAGCTCAGTGTTACAAAGTAAGGACATGGTTTGTGGCCAACAAGTTTTAACAACATGCATTTCAGATCACCACCAATTTCTACAGGTCTTGTTCTCTCAAGTCAGTGTAGTTCACTGTCAGCATAATCATAGAATCAGAATGGTTTGAGTTGGAAAATACCTTAAAGATCGTCCAGTTCCAACCCCCCTGCCATGGGCAGCAACACCTTCCACTAGACAAGGTTGCTCAGAGCCCCATCCAGCCTGGTCTTGAACACTCCCAGGTATTGGACACCTGCAGCTTCTCTGGGCAACCCGTTCCAGTGCCTCAACACCCTCACAGTAAAGTATTTCTTCCTAATATTTAATCTAAACCTACTGCCTTTCAGTTTAAAGCCATTTCAAAATACAGAATATCACAATACACCACAGCTAAAAATTTCTTCTTACATTTTGTTGCATCTTTGTCTTCACTTGTCTCACTTCCCTATTAATTATTATTAATTTCTTTCCAGTTATGCAAAGGCCTGCTGTGTTCACAGCTCGAGCCCTCACTCATACTTTGCTATTCAAGCCTGTTTATGACGTAACTTTTTTCTAGTGTTCTCATAGTCTTACTGTTGTGATGTTGCCTGTAATATTTTTGTTTTGGGTTTGGTTTTTTTTTAATAACTGGAATTATTTATTATTATTATTTGTTAGTTTCAAAAATACTTTTCTGTGAAGCATTCTTAATATTCAGTATGGTGGAAAACACATTCCAAATGAGGAAGGTAGGTTGCAAACTTGACTTCAAACCAAGAATTCGGGCAGTCTAACTTCAGGTATCAAACCTGGGCAGTAGTATTTAGATCCTCTGTAAGGCAAAAAAACTTCCATGGGGTCTTCTGAGCCCTCAGTGGTTCACAAGGAAATTTTATGAATTTGAACACTTAAGTTACATTTGAGTAATACCCTACAGCCCCTGTCTACTTCTAGAGGGAATGTTCCACGTTTGCAGTCTGTAGGGAAATTTTTGGTGACTGAGAAAGCACAGAGCAAAGACTTTACTTCTGCTCATGACTCTGCCCTAACCTGTTCATTTGTCCTCCTATTCCTTGAAATTCCTGTGGGTATGATAGTGATTTAGAAACATGATGTAAAAATAAATTCAGTAACATATGTGAATGATCATGTTTTAGAGTGGAAGGAGTCATAAATCAGATTTGCTGTTAGCTATGGATTGGTTTAGAGACTGAAATCAAAGACTATCCTGCCTGCTGAAATAACATCTCCTTTTAATCAATACTCTTGAAGAAGCAAGATATGGTGACATGAAGAATTTTTCAGTGACCACTTAAGATACCAAACAGATTTCACTAAAATCTGTTCTCTGACATGTTTGTTATGACTGTATATTACAAAAAAATCACAATTAAGGTGTGACTGTCTTTTCAGTGTGACAGTATTATAATGACCAGCAGAAGAGCCGCTGTCACCTAACAGCAAATATATTCCTTAAGCATAGCATTTACAGAACAGAAGCAATGCCAAATGAAAAGGAAACTAACCAAACTTCATACAGTTTTTCACAAAATAATTAATAAACTGATTGGTAGATCATAAATATGCAGATTAGATAAAGAAGCAAAACAATCCAAGACTAAGGAAAATAAAAGATTTTGAGTTTCAACTTATCTTTAAAAAATAAATATTTCTTTTTTTTTTTTTTTTCCCCTCTTCCTGGAAGGAAGTTCAATTTTTTCTCCAAGATACATCTGATGAGAGTGAACTTAATCGGTGAAGGTGTTCTAAAAGGCACTTTGGGTAAGAATGTTTTTGGAAGGGTTTAATGGGATACCTAACTGGAGGTTATTTGCCTCACCTGTCCTGAAGCCAGGTAGACTGAGCTTTTTTTTCCAGGCTTGATGTCACACTTATGATGGAAACCTAAAAACCTCTTGAAGAGTATATTATTCATCTTTGGGATTGCATAGAATTTTTGGAAATGTCAGAGGATTTTCAAAGGCTTTTAAGACTCCTGGCAGTTCTTCAAGAAAATACTACCAAAGGTGGAAGGAGAATCCTGTCCCAATAGAGGAGGATAAAAAATGTACTAGGAGATCAGATTAGTTAAACTGTGAACTCTTCATTGACATCTAAACCTAGAAGAGAGACTAGAGAGTGGAAACTAGATCAGATCACTAAGGATGGATATAAAAAGACAAACTGAGCAAGTAAAAACAACATCAGAAGGACAAAGTATAAACTAAATGCCAAAAAGAAGCATCAGGGATGATCTGGAATTTTCAGAACTTTCAGTCACTGTATTAGAAGGAAGAGGAAGACAAACCAAAGTCCATACTTTTTTGCTAGCTAATGGACAGGAAAAATGAATAACAAAGAATGTCAAGAAGGCAAATTGTATATGTGGTTTTGAGACTGTCTTCACCAAAAAGGTCAACTGTGACCTAATACAGCTATGGACAAAAACAAAGGGGTAAGACCTTTGAGTGCAATACGGAAAGAAAAAAATTAGAGAGTAAGTTACGTAAATTAGACGTTTTTAACTCACCTGATCTTAACTTTATCTTAAGATAAGGGGTGAAGACGTAAAGGAAGGAAGCCTCTTGGAACCGGTAACGATTTTGTGCCCCTGGGGAGAATGGATTATGTCTTTAGTGAAGGGAACAAAAAAGGATACAAGACATAACACAGTAATTATTCTATTGTCAGTTTTACTTCAATCACTGGAAAAAAAAAAGAAAAAACCAAACAGGAAATGAAATTATTAGAAGCTGTGGAAAAGTAACTAGAGATGGGCAGCAGCAGCAGACTTGGATTTCTTTAGAGCAAATCATGTCAGACCAGTATAATTTTCTTCTCTCATAGCAGCTGGCTTTTTGGATAGAATAACAAAAATAAAATCAAATATTTAGGCTTCTGTATGATGATTGCCTAAGAAAGTTAATGATATCTGTCTCCTATTACAGAAACTGTCAGACCTAACAGATTGCTGGGTTTGTTTATACTTAATTTATGCAGCTCTTTGAAAAGCAGCTGTTTGTCCATTTGATTTTCTTGGACTTTCAATGTTGCTCACAGAGCAAAAAAATGCACTATCAGTTTGAACTAATAAAAGTAGTGATCTGAAAACTTTGAAAAGATTTAAATCTACATTTCAAATCCATTCCAGGCAGAGGGACTGAGTCTAGCTTTAGAGGATGTGCAACAGGTGAAGAAGCTCAGGATTGGGCTTGAGAAATACTGATCACATTATATAAAAAATTTATGAGTGTTAGTTTCTATGAAGCAAAAGAAGAAGTTAACTGCCTTAAAACAGAAACTAAAAATTTCCTTCTGAAGAAACAAAAACTCCTCAGTATCCCACTTGTCTGGATTCAAGATGCACATTTTTGCCCTTTACGGCCATTTCCTTTTTTAAGCCTTATTGCTTGGCGTTTCCATGGCTACCGATCATGAACTGAAATCGCTGTATAATATAGTTTATTTCCAGCCATAATTGTGCTCTAGCAGTCAGTTTTGAGCAATTAAAGGAGACAGGCTATAAGGTGGACTTGACAAAAGCCTCTAAACCTATGGGTGGTAAAATGTGCTGGAGTTTATGGGCTGCTTGTTTTTGACTTACAAAAAGCATTAGTGTCATTACAGATATAGCCTAATGTGTAGTAAGTCTGATAATGCATGGCATCAATTCTTGGAGTTAAATTTGCTACTTGTGAAGAAAAAGGACAGAAAGCCAACCCTCATCCTTGAAATACTCACCCCTCCAGTCCTGAAAAGATTAACCTGTCTGCTTCCTATTTTGTTTGAGTGGAAGTCCTTCAGCTGTTTTGGCATGTGAATAAAGTATTTTCTGTTTCCTCAAAAATTAAGTCTAGCCTCCACACATGAGTTGCACCTTGCCAAGTGATTTTTGTGTTTTAAGGAGGCAGAACTTTATTTTTAATTGTGATTATTTCCCATTGCAGAGATCCAAACGATATCATTATTCCTAATATATTTGCAGTGATATAGGTAGGCTAGGTTCAAATGGGGAAGACATGATTACTTAGTGCTGCCCTATGCCATTATCACTTCGTGCTGCCCAGTGACTTAAAAGGTTATCTAATTCCTGCCTTCCTGTTTGCCTGTTTTGCTAATAATAGTCCCATGCAAAAGGCTTCACAGCAGATCAGCTTGTGCTCTGCTCCGAGAATAAGCACTGCCAGGCTAAAATAAGTCTGCTGTGGGACACAAGTGAGTCAGCGATGTTCCTTCTAGGTAGGAAATGTGTCAAGGCCCCACCATAACCTGTTAATACAATGGGAGATGCTGTCCTCCAAGCGTGATAAAATGCAGAGGAGAATTGCCTGTTAAAAACCAGCAGGATGCTACCTGCCTGGCCACCTACTCCTGTGGGTGACAAACACACTCCTGCTCAGCTGATTGTGTTCTGAAGCTATCTTTTTGTGTCTGTAGTGATTATAGCATCACTTACTGTTTCCTGAAGTCACTTTCCTGCCACAAAGTTGCTTTGGTACACTAGAGGAGAAATAGTTTTCATTTGAAACCTGCTTCTCTTCAGAGAGTTGCTGTGTAGCTGAAGGAGATAATGGTTGTAAAAAACGTGGAGATTCTAAGCCGAAAATTAGTTTATATTTCACATTTTCTCATAGCTTTATTGGTTTTTTCCAGGGCTCGCATTTGTGTCTGGTAGACTTTTTGCAGTTGATTGAAGAGATTTAGCTCTCCAGTACAGATCATGGCAAAAGAAAAGCTAATTCACACAATTAGCTGGACCCAGACTGTTCTCACTTAAGTACCTGTGAGTAATCTGACTGTGAGGAACTGATTAAAAAAGGCAGTCAGAGTCTCACTGTACAAATGAGATGAACTCTAGTTTTCCAAGCCCCAGTGAGCTAAATTTCAATACCACTTACCCTCTGCATCTCTGTGCGTCCACACTGCTGCATGTTTGGTTCCCAGAGTAAGTACAGGAGCCTCATGATTTCAGTACTGCAAAAGCAGACAGAATTCAGACTACTTCTATGCCCCACCCTTTTAGGGGCAATCTTGCAAACAGATCACCCATGCAATATTGGACCTCTTATATCACCTTAAGGATGGGGATGTATACTGGTACAAGTGTCTTATATAGACTCATGTAAGCATCTAAAAACTGGATGTCTGACTCTGAGCTGGTTACTCTATGCTGCCTTTACAGTTTCTGGAGGGAAAAAGTTACCTAGGAGCACTGCCCTCCAAGACATGTCTCTAAGGTCTATTAAGTAGTGGAATTGTCACTCAGCTCCCTACAAAAAGTTCTCTTGTCATCCTCCATCTCTCCCAGACCTGTGCTGTCATCTGCTTTGTCGCACTGGCACTGAACCTGAGCAGACGAATGCCTCTGAGCTGCTTGAATTTTTTCATCCAAGAGCAGGTGTTTTGTTCTGGTTTAGTTCTCTGCCAGACTAAGTCAAAATGGCTCGTAGAAAGAACTCACAAGTGCTGAGTTCAGAACAGTGCAAGTAGTGAGAGCACAAGGATGGCTGTGTGAGGTGATGGGGCCCTCAGGGTAGCTCAGTTAGTTTGGTTCCCCGCATTTTGGATAGGCAGGTGCTGGGCGCATATTAAGGAGCAAATCAAACTTTTTTCTGTCGCATTCACAAATTGGCCCAAAGCCTGAACTTGTGTAAAAGCTTGTGCCAAAGTCTATGGAGGTGCTGGGAAGGTTTTCTCTTTTGTCTCAAGATCTGCACTCAGAATACAATGATATTCCCCGAGTATTTTCACTTACCACTGACTGTGGTTCTCCTGGGAAACAGGCCACCTGAAGAGGACTTATTTAACTTCTTCAAGCAGTCCTCAGAGAACTGCTGGAAATCCAAGTTAATTCATTTAGCTTGTCCTTCCTCTGTTCTGAAACTCAAGTGCTACTCACTGCTATATGGAAATCCTCTTGTCTCTATGAACCTTCCTGCTGTTCCTCTGGGCTGTGATCACACCAAATATTTCCAAACTGGTTATAAAAGTATATATTTGCACATGCAGGCATCTTGCTCTACAGCTTTCCTGAAAGTTTTTAAAGCCTGTTTTCAAGTGCCTCTTAGATCACTGGTTCTCTGCATGTCTGTGTCTGTTCCTGGGGGCTTTTAAAAGCCTCATTTTGCCAGAAAGCGGCACTGACATAAGATTAACTGGCTCTCTACAAATTCAGTGAAGGGGAAATGGACAACCCTCCTAGCTGACTGATGCTGTTCTCAATTCCCTGGTCAGAGGTCTGCAGAGATCCTTCTGGTAGATTTGGAAGCTTGTTGCTGTCACACCTGACTGCCTGCTGACCTACCCATCACCTGCTGTGCAAGTAGTCAGAACTGAAACTCACCCAATGCTTTGCTTGAAATCACTCTGGACCAAATGCCATCTGGACCTACCCTCACATAAGTCTAAAGCAACCTTAAAAAACAAAGAGCACACTTTTATTCTAGCTGATAGACAGCAATATTGAAATTGACATCCTTCATTGGAAAGATGTTATGTGTCCAAAGAACATCTTGTAATAACTATGAATGAAACAGCTAATCCTACACACTAGAGAACTAAATTATAGTAAAAGAGGTTCCTGCTTTTCTAATTACCTCATAGTAATGTAGTCAACTTCAGTTCAAGTGTGGGGCTAACATTTCTGCCAAAATATAGAATAAAAGATAATTTCTCTTTTTTTTTTCCCCAGCCATTTTGACATTGAAATTTTTAAGCTAATTACTTGATGACAGGGATCAAAGGCAAATCAGTTAAGTCACTTCCCAAAGACAGCTTTTGATAATGCTCTTTTCTGTGTTGTTCTCTGATTAAAAATATTAATAAATTTGGTTATCTAAAGAGAAAGGGGAGGGAATGGGTGAGGAGTTGAAAGATATTTTAATGCAGATTGGTTTTCATTTATGTAGATTGAAGATAATTATGGAAAATAACTAACTTTATTTTATAGAAGAAATCCCACACAGCCTGCAGATAATGTATTGCTGATGCTAATACAGGCAACTTTCAGTTTTCACTCTCTGAACTAAAAGCCACATTTTAGCCCAGGGTGATACGACACCCTTTCCATGTATAAGTTCAACAGTAGTCATGGCATTGTAGAACGCCACAATTCCATTCTATTCTAGAGTTTAAATGGGACTTCTGGGGGTCATTTGTTTAACCCCATGGTTAAAGCATCAGCAAGGACCTTGTCCAGCAGAACTTTGAATACTTCCAAACTTGGAGATGCTACAGCCCCTTTGGAAAACCTGTTCCAGCATTGAACTGCCCACAGGGAGAGAATATTTCTTGAATCTAATTGGAAATACTCTTGTTGGAACCCATTCCTGTTTTCCCTTGTGCTTTTGCTTCTTGCCTCCAAGAAGAGTCAGGTTAATATTTTTTTATAGCAGAGTTGGAAGTTCCTTTCATAGGAAAGCTAATCCATGTCCCTGTTCTCAGGAGAACTAAAAATCCTGTTATTCTCCCTGGCAAAGTTTTCCTGAGATTATCTTTAAAACCTTTAGTAATGAAGATGCCACAACTTAGGTAGCTTATTGATGCTCATTGATCTTTGTGTTAGGAATACACTCCATAATATCTAAGCTATATATTGTACTTCAGAAAATTAATTATTATTATTTTCTTTCACTCTCTGGAAATGAAAAGTCATATATCACTAGTCTTTCACTATACTTCCAATACTTTTCACTATATTTTCAATACTGAATTTTTATCGTATTCTCCTATACTTCTTTTTTATTCCAAAAATAAACTGAATTACCTCTGCATTGATGGATAGATCACATTTTCTAAATCTCTCAGTATTCCTGTTATTCTTCTTAGTGTGGCTGCATCTCTGCTAAAGTTTAGTGCCCTGAGCTACATAGAGACAAAAAGATTAATTGCTTCATAAGTTCTGCAGAAGACAGTCCTGTTCATTTGGGATGGTGATTTGTTTTGTTTATAACAACAGTGCATTGTAGTCCTGTCATACAGTTTGTGGTCCACAGCAGACTTTAATACTCCAAGGTATTCTGTCTTTTTTTGGTCTTTTTTTTTTTTTTTCCATATATATATTTGTGTAGTCGATTTTTTCTTTCACTGGGTTGGTCCTTGCTGTTCATTAATTTTTAGTTGTGTTTGTTTCTTGTTATTGTTTTCAAAACCTTTTTTTCCAGTCGCAAGTAATTATCTTGAATTCTAATCCTGTCCTCAGTTTACAGTCTGCTTTGTGCCTTGATGTCTACACACTTCATAAGAGATTCTGTTCCATCGACCTTCCCATTAATCAAAATATTCATTGACACTCAGGTGAGTGACCTGATAGGTCTCGCTTGACATGCTGTGCCAATTTGGCATGATCTGCTAATATTTACTCTGGAATATTTTGCTGCAAAGGCACCTTCTGACAATTTTTTCTAGACCATTTTTCTCCTGTTTTCTTGAAATGATGTTAGGGAACGTGGGCACCTAAAGCAATATTTGGGGGAAACGGAGACAATGAGCTGCAAACATCGAACTAAACAATTCTCTTTACTAGAAGTCTGGGACTACAATGTTCCCTAGCACCTAGATCTTTCTGTTTTTAAACACACACTGTGCAGCTGAGAGCTAGCTCATACCAAATCCATTCAGGATCTTGAAACTATACATAGGGATTCTCACTTTCAGAGGAGCCTATTGAAACAGGAGCACCTTCACGTGCATCGACAAAATCTTACCCGAAGACATTTATGTTTGTCAGTATAGCTATATCCTTCCCAGGCACAACAACAGCTTTGTGACAAACACACTTCCTTAAGCATCACTGTGTCTTCCCTGTGGATTTTGCCAACAGACCAGTGTCAACTCCGTGGGTGATTTTCTTACACCTCCAGACAATACATGGTATGCCAGCAAAATCCTGTGGCGGAGACCTGGCTTCAATTTCTTCAGTTTCAAACAATGTGTTTGCTTCTAAAAGCCTCCTCCCTTCCCCTCGGCTCTAAATTTACACTTGTCATTTGAGTGGTGACTCATACCCTTCTGACTCAGCCGCATCTAATCAGTGGCCTATTGAAAAAAAATATTTTTCTCTGACTTTGAAGAGCCATGTGTCAGTTTGCACACTAACCACCAATTCATACGCTAACAGCCAACATGAAGAACAATCTAGACAGTCAGCCCTTCATCTAGGTTCTGAATAAATAGTGCCCGAACTACGTATTTGCTCTGAGCTTGTCCAGTTTAAATAGTTTTGCAGCCCTGAAAAGAGTTTTATTATCTTCCAATGGCAGGAAGGAAACATGATGTTGACATTTTTCTTGCTGAGGGCTTCCTTCATGCCAGGCCAACAGATTCAAAGAAGCAAGAATGTAGTGCACATTTGGGAGCAGAGTCCTGCCCAGACATTGACAATCTCTTATCTACTTGTGGCCAGATGGTCTCTAGGTGTGTCTACACTAGCACTTTAGTTCAGATCAGGACTAGGTATTTTAAAGTAACCCTGTCTTTTACTTCCCATCTTCTGTTTCACATCACAGAGCATCCATGGAAGACAGAAACTGGATTCCATCTGGCTAAAACCAGAATGGAAGATAAACTCTAGGTGTGCACCTATTTCACTACAGCTGCCAATTAATGCATGTACACCCCAGGGAAACAAGGTAGTGACCCTCCTGAAACACGTACCATGTTCATACAAAGTGTTTCCCTCAACAGACCCACGTTGGGCTGCATTACTTGCCAGTGGGGACACCGGCTTTGTCGATTGCAGCACAATTTCTTCCCACCCAGCCCCAAGTTCCTTAGGCATGCTTACTCCCTCATCCCTAGCAATGTGTTTCTGCTGTTTTCTTAGCAGTGCATTGAGGCATTGCTGAGCAAGTCCTTTTCAGGAGCTAAGTCATAGAAAAGTTATGTACTATTTCGGGAGGGTAATTTTCTGTAATCATCGTTAAACCACAAAGTCAAGGTTAATTGTTTTTTTGAGGTCCTCTGTATTCCTTTGGCTTTTTGGTCTCACATTGAACTGGTTTGTTTTTGAGAAGTCAAATATCTCAAATGATTCTCCAAAACAGCTAATTAAACTCTACAGTTTTTGTTACAAACTTTGTGTATTTTCACTTTCCTTTTGAGATCTATTAAAATATGTCCCTCTAATACAATTTTTCTTTAGGTGGAGCTCTAGTGTTTTTAGCATCAGTTAAAAGGATTCACAGGCAGCTGGTCAGGAAAATACAGAGTTAATGAGAACTCATATAATAGTAGGGGAAAAAAAAAAAGCCATCTTACTTCTGACTTTTCTTTGTGTTCTGGGAGTGATCGTCTGTGATTCAGGAAGAAATGCTCTTTTAACTGTCTCATGTTATCCTCCCTTTCAGAGAGTTATTGTTCTTGTAGGGCTTTTCCTTGCTCCCAATTATTTTTACATTGAAAACCAAGTGATATTCAATAATCACAGAGATTTTCTTTCATTCAGCATCTAAATTTCAGCCTCATATAATGGAAAAATTCCTACCTTAACATTCATTCAGCTTTGGCAGCTCTTTATTCCAGATCCTTACAGCTAATTTATCCTATACAATGCTCAAGAGCTGAGGCACCTAACCCAGAGCAGTGGATTTTAAACTCCAGGCTGCCAGATTTCTAGTCACTAAGAAACACTGGAAAAGAATTACAACTTGAAAATTGACCACTTCATTCTCCTAAAAGTCCTTGAAAGACAAAACTCTTTCTCTTGGGCCATTAAAGGAGAGGAGAAGAACTTATTCAATGTCAAATCATTTTTAAAAGGTTGTGCACCCTTTTTCTTAGGAAGCTTTTTTGAAATATATATCACAGCTTTACAAAATAAAAGGTTCAAATTAGCCAGAAAGGAAGTGGTTCCATTGAAATATCTATTTTAAAGTCTGTCCATTTAAAACAGCAGAAAGGGATTGTAACAGTTTCTATGCTGGCCTGGAAATACATCACAACCATCAGAATCAGTCTAAACTCTGTCCTTTATTATGAAGGGTGGCCAACCATGGCTGCCTTTTGCCATATTAATAATTTCACAATGCTTACAGGTTGCTTTAATGCAAATTTTCAGAAATTTATGAAATAGGGCAAGAGAGAAGGGATTCACTGTCTTGGTAAAAAGGAGCCTGTTCAATATAGGTCTGTCAATCAGATCGTGCAACCATGAAAGTACAATTTACATTTTGCCTAAGGAGGATGGCAGTATAAGTCTCTACAAATTCTGTAGTCACTTGAATTGACAGCATCAGGATTTCCTGATCACAAAAGAAGTGATAAACCAAAGAAGGACAGTGATAACATCAATCACAAGCAATGACCTTGGTATAATTTCAACATGTCATTGGCAGCACATCATAAAATGCAGCAGACTAAAAATAATTGAATAGTTCTCAAAAATTCAAACTAAAAAAATAAATGGTTGTTAGAGGAAAGCCAAATATTATTTACCATTTCTTTTTTTTTCCCTGATAAAATCTCCTTGCCTTAAAAGTTTGAAATCTTCTTTTTATTCTATAACTTGCTTCAAAGACTAGCCCCAAACATCTGAAAATGAAGATTATGTGAAGGAAAATTCTTGTATTGATGTTATTCTCTGAATTTAGATTCAAAAGGATGAACCCCAGGACTTTAAAATCCTTCTGAAAGTTCACAATCTTTCAAGTGGAAAAAGTATTTTCATAAGTTTTTATTATTATTAATATCTGTAAAATTAACAATAAAATAATAAAAATAAGGAAATTAAGACAGCAAGAGAGATTGACTAGAAATACAGATCAATGTCTCAGTTTCATGGTTCAATTTTTTTTAGTATCACTACTTGTTTAGAATTTTACATTTCAAAAAATTTTATGCAGAGAAGTTTTGTGTTGAGCTCTATAGTCACCAAGTTTTTTCCAAGAGTTCAACTTATTCTTTGTCTTTTACTTTTAAAAACTGATGCATTTTTCTGCCTGTAAAAGCTTCAGGAATACTTTGGCAAATAGATATTTTGGCACATGTTTTTATGAATGTACATGTGCTTTTGTTTCTCTAACATCATTATTACTATTTTGTCAAATTCAGTGCTTTCAAAAAAATGGGTTTTGACAGTGTACAACACTCGCTGGCTAATACTGAGTTATGAAGAGCTTCAAGAGAGAGATTCTTTCCACCTTTGTTATGGGAAACTGAGATAATGGAGCAAAGAAAGAATGATACACTTACGAAGGACTTTAGGGGCTAAAGATGCGTTTTCCATCCTTGAAGCTCTTCAAAACTTCTTGGTTGAAATTATCTCTGTTCAAACTTCAGTTATTGTAATATTCTATGATTTTTTCTTTCCTAAAGGACAAAAATACTGAAAATATATTTTTCCTTCTCAGGCTGAAGCAAGCTCTATGCAAACTTCATTAGAAGACAAATAAGCCTTTTCCATTGGCTTCTTACCTATCAGCTTGTCCTAGAGTTGTGCAACTCTCCCTGATTATTTCTCTGGGAGCCTTGAGTCTTATTTGGCCTATAATACAGGATAAATGAACTTATAGCCCTACCTCATGTGGGTTTGATGAGAATGAAGGGACTGCGGGTTATGAAGCAGCATGGCAATAAAGTTGGCTCAATAACCATAGTAATTCCATGAAGTATCCTGAGTTCCTGCAATAAAAACAAGCCTATCTAGTTGCTCAGACGTTTCTGAGTAAGGTATTGTCCCAGGGACAGTGCAAACTGCATCTCACATTTCATGAGCATCCTCCCAGTGATGGGCTTCACTTCCTTCGCTTGTCTGGAGAGTCCTGTAATTGGACTACTGAGAAAGACGAGTGGGTTGTTATGGTTTTCCACATGTTTTTTCACATGACTATGTGGAACTATTCAAGACAGTTTCTTCAAACAATTCTCCTTTGCTTATTCAAAAGTATGCAACAGTGTGAAACATGGTAGTGAAAGGTCTGTATGCCTGAGTTTTATGCTGAAAACTTCTTAAACTGAAGGTGGGGACCAATCCAACTGCCTGACTATCCTTCACAGCCTGTTCTCCATCAGTCTGTTCCTCCCAAACAGGCTTATAGCCTTATTCACTTACCTGCCTTCCAGGAGAAGTCCATTAGGTCTTCAATATTCTTTCTGTATCAGGTCTTGACAAGCCATATTACTTGCCTAGTACCCGGTAAAAAAGCAGTTTCCAATGAATGTTCCACCTGTGATTGTCTTTCTCTCATGGAACTGTTTACCTTATGACTACAATTTTTCTTCTTTTGTTTGCTTTACAGCTCCTCTGTTTTGACATTCATGTGACAGAATAATAGCAAGTGATGGACTAAATTCAGTTATACATATTATTCATAGAAATGATATAGCTATAAGACTCTAGCCTGTAATTTTTTCTTGAGTGATGAGAGGGCATGCTGTGGTTAAAACCTAATGTGCTGATAAATAAATTGCAACTGTCATACTTTGATGCCATGCAGATATTGGCAGCATTTTCCAAAAGCAAAAGTAAGGCTATTTTCAACAAGTCATTGAAGGGGGAGGAATTTAAAGGATCACCAGAAATCAGATAGAAAAGACGGAAATTGGTTTTGTTGATGCAAATATAGAGGGTATGATAACAGGGTGTATGTTAGAGGTACTTCAGCCAGATAATCAGCCTTTATATCAAAGTGCAGAGCATATTTAAAACTCAAATAGAAATAGAGGGAGAGAAAGAGAGCAGGGAAGAGGGAAACTTCTTCCCTGTGACCACCCAGGAAGAGTAGAGTCCTGGGACACTGCCTCTGGGGAGGCAGAGTCTGTCCAGTGCAGCAGGTGGTAAGGATGAAGATGACAAGATACCTGGTGATTTTTGTCATGGTTTTTCCCTACCATTAGATACTTTTCATTCTGAACCACTCCTAGTCCCCACTGTTTCCACTTCTGATGCTATTAGCTCTGAGGGGAGTGTACTAAGAGGGTGCAAATTTTGTGTATTAGCTACTGTGCACATAAATTACTGGATAATATTGTTTAATTATTTAAATTGCTGCTCTTTATTTTGTTATTAAATGTTTAATTTTCTCCAATATGAGCCAAGGTCTACAAAACAAGAGGTAAGGAGTGAGGATAAAGAGGGACAAAATGCTAGTTGCTTCCCATGAGACCCATGAGAGCTCGCTCTGAAAACGCTACTGGAGTTTAGAGGTGCAGGGCCATGGGGACAGTGCAAGAATAAAAGACAAAAAGGACCACTCCTGAGACTTAAAAATGCATGTGGAAATGTAAAGCTGAGAATAGCATAAGGCAGTGTGTTATATCAAGTGTCATTCTGTTTCATATATTTCTCACATTTTTATTTGTGAAATATCAGCTAAGTCAATAAACATTCCTATTCCAGTTTCACGTGGACTTTAAAAAGTGTCTTTATTACTTGACAGCTATCATTAGCAGCTTCCCTAAATGGCCATTTCAGCCCCAGGTCAATGCACAACCTCACATATGTGAATGCACAATCTCATATTTGCTATGCGGCTATAAAAAAAATTTTCAAACTTATTACTTCCACAACATTTTTCTGAGTTGTTTCAACCAATTATTTTCTACTGTCCATATGTCTGTTTTCTGTAACCTGTTGCTGCTCAGGTTTGGGGTTTTTTTTATCTAAACTTAGAAGGCACTTCAAGCAGGGAATTTTTTTTGCTGTGTATTTGCAAAGTACAATCACACCCGAGAAACGAGGCAGTACAACAGCAAAAATAACAAATAACAAAAAAAAATACATGATGTGTTGTCACAACATTTATGGGAGTTAATGCACAACAATCCAAGTTTACATGGTTGAGTATGTCCCCTTCATAAGCATCTCAGTCAGTCTTTTCAGCCTTTATGTACCCTTTTTACTAACGTGGGTCATAGATGAGCACTGGTGAGAGTGGTGGGTCTGCTCTGCACAGTGCAAGAGCAGAGTGCCCCACCAAAGCACAAGGAAATGCCTTTGCATCTTCTGGGCCGTTGTTTGGTCACAGGAAATAATCTTAGATGAAAACTGGCCAGTAGACACACTAGCTTTTGTGAGGCATAGTACTGAAAACTGATGGGAAAACTGTAAGGTCAATTAAAAAAAAAAACAAAACAAAAAACAAACGCTTAAAGTTCTCTTTGAGATTCCTCTTGAAAGGAATAAGACTTCTGTATATTTTCATTCCAAGCTAGAACTGAAATGTTGGATATGATTTTCATAGAAATGTGACCTTTCATGACAAGATCTTTGCAGAGTTTGACATTTGCAAAAGAATGAGGTTCAAGTGAAAAGTGTTGAAAGTGGCCAAATGTGAGTATTTGTTAAAAGGTTTTACCTTAATGGACCATAATTAATACAAAGATATGCAAAACTACTAGGCAAACAAATCCAGATGAGATGAATTAGAATAAATTAAAGTATTTCTCAACATTCTAAATAACCTTTCAAAAATTCATGAGTTATCAGTTAGCTCGATAAAATCCAACCCTAGCCCTGAAAATCAACAAGAGTGAAATTTTACACTCAATTAAAATTTTGCAAATTTCATCAATTTAGAGGAATTCCTCTGACTTGGTACAGTCCACATGGAAATTGGTGTAGGAGTCTCACTTATGATGTCTCTTCCCTTCTAGTGCAGTCACCATAACTCCAGAAACAGCCTACATTTTCCTGTTTATGCTTTTTTCAAAAAGCCTAATCATTTTCCAAGCTCGTTGCTGCTACCGGTTGCAAAATTGCATGTTTGCTGTGCATCAAAGCAGAAAACCCAAACCTAGCCTTCTTTCATAACTATTTCTTTAGTCAGAAAAAAGTCTTACACCCTGTAATCAGGGATGAATATTATATAAAGACTAATTACTTCCACAAAGTAAGGAAGAGGACATGAATGGGACACTCTAGAGAATTTTATCTCAAAAGATCCTAGAACACTTTATATATTAAGATTGCTTTTTTCAAAGCATCTTAGGAGGGTTCATCTGATGAGCCTGGTGAGTAGAATTCACATGTACACATGGGGGCTAGGAGGAGATACTCACTAACTTCAAAACTGAACTATAAAATTTATATGCATTAACTTCAAAACCACAGCAATTGGTTGCTAAATTATGTTATGCTCACCAAATGCTTCAACTCAGGCTTTGTGTGGCCTTGTCCCTTGGTCTTGTTCTACATCTGCAATTGGTTACAGTCTGTTCCATGCTCCCCAAACACTCCTAGGCTTGTAACAGCCTTGTTACATTAATTCCTCTGCACTGGATTTTTTTCCATTTCGTTCTCTGGCAATATTTTCCCTGTGAGGGATACATCACTTTGCTGTAGTCAAGTTAGGCTTCTCAGTCTTCTTCCCATCTGTGGCACCAGCAATTAGAGCCTTGCAAGCTTGAAAGAAGGGTGGTTTTCTCTGTTTGACCTTTGAACCACAGTGCCCCCGGCAGCAAAGGAAGGGCAGGGTGAATTTTATCCAGTGCCTGCAGCCCAGAGATGGCCTGTGCTCCTTACAGGAGGTGCCTGCCAGATTTGCCTATTGATCAAAGTCCAGTCATGCTCTATCTATGCCTGGCAAATTTAACATGGTGTGAATTTAGAAATCTTCTGGTGAAAACAAGAAGACAAGTGACAGCAGAAGACTCTTCCTACAAAGACTTCTAAAATTCCTGTTCCAAAGCTAGGAATGTTCTGTTAAGCATTGGTAAGGTTTCTTCATTCACAGAATCTCATTCAAACCCCATGCTCAAGCAGAATCAGCTAGAGAAATTTGTCCAGAACTATATCCATTTAGGTTTGGAATATCTTCATGAATGGAGCCTCCACAACTTCTTTTAAACTAAATGAATATTTACATATATTCAGATGGAGTTTCATGTTTCAGTTTCATGCCCATCAGTTTCGTCTCCTGTCAGTGGGCACTAGCTAGAACAGCTTGACTGCCTCTTCTTCATCACCTCCAGTCAGATGTGTATTCACAGGGATAAGGTCCATGAGCCTCCTCTTTTTCCAGCTGAATAGTCTCAACTTTCTTGGCCTATTCTTGTATGCAAGATACTCCCTTAATCCTCTTAGTGGCCTTTCTTTGGCCTTGCTTCAGTAAGTCCATGTCTCTTCTCAAGTCCATGCCCAGTCTCTCTGGAGTGTCAGGACCAGTCCTGGCACTCCACATGTCTCTCCTCAGTGCTGAACAGAGAAGAATCACCTCTCCCACCTGCTGACAGTGCACTTTCTAACGCAGTGCAGGCTGGTGTTGGCTGGCTTTGCCACAGGGACACACAGGCTCAAGGTCAGTTGTTCATCCACCCCGACCCCAGGTCCTTCTTTCAGAGCTGCCTCCCAGCCAGTGATTGCTCAGCCTGTCCAGGTGCCTGAGGTTACTCCTCCCCTGATGCAGTATTTTGCGTTTCCTTTCACTGAACTTCGCAAGATTTCTGTCAGCCCATTTCTCCACTTGTCCAGGTCCCACTGAATGGCAGCACACTCAGCTGGTCTATTATCCACTCTTCCCAGTTTTGTTTTTTGTTGTGCATTAGGCACCAAACAGGAAGCTTCTCCATCAGAAATGCCCAGACTATGTCAGGCGAAATTTAAAAGAAGGAGGTCATTTGGAAGCAAAAAGACAGCATGGAAAGCTTCCACCCAAACCATTAACAGTCTGCAAAATTTTAAGCAGCTGAAAATACAACAGGAAGTATCAGGGTCACCATTATTACCACTGGAGCTACCAGCTCCGTTTGTCATATCCTGATTGTCGCCACTGGCAGAGGCAGCCAAGACAGAACTCAGAACACCCCCACACTGTGTTCCACCAGTCATCTCACACTGAGCCTGAAAAAATGGGAATGACATAATCGAAATGTGCAGCATCTTGGAACAGATAGTCTTTTTGTCCAGACATTTCTATCTTTGATGGTTTTCCCTCTTCTCTCACTATCTATTTTTTGCCATGGAAGGCAACAAGACATCTGAAAATTTAATGTAATATTATGACGTGCCATGCACAGAGAGCCCCAAAGTATTAAAAACGACATATTCATTCACACTCTTCAGCTCTGCCTTGCTAATTTTAAGTATTCAATCAATGAGGTAATTTATCCCTCTCTGAAGAGGCTACTCTTAAAAGATATTTTTAGAAACATAGAATCATTTAGGTTGGAAAAGACCTTTAAGATCATCGAGTCCAGCCATTAACCCCGCACTGCCAAGTCCACCACGAAACCCTGTACCTGAGCACCACATCTACATGTCTTTCAAATACCTCCAGGGATGGTGACTCCACCACCTCCCTGGGCAGCCTGTTCCAATACTTGGCAGCCCTTTCCCTGAAGAAAATTTTCCAAATATCCAACATAAAGCTCCCTCAATGCAACTTGAAGCCATTTCATCTCATACTATGCCTGTGTTCAGAAGGAAGAGCAATGAGGGGATTTTTAAAGATAGATGGATGTACTTCATCCAGAAGTTAAGCTTTGAACAAAACACACAAGAAGGTTGAACAAGGTAGGCCAGAAACTTAAGGAAGTGTTGAGTTGGCTTTGAGATGTGGCTTAAAATGGAGTAATGGCACCACAGCTGATCTGACTGGTGTGCACTACTGCCTCATGTTGGAGATGCCCGAGAGACTTCTGCCTGAAGCACAAAGACAAGGCAGAACATTTCCATAAAAATGCTCCAAGTTTATTATGCTTTAAAGAGAACTCTCCTATTTTGCTTTCGGGTATACAATTCTTGCAAAGAAATCAAAAAAATCAGATGAACTTAAAATCACTCTTCACTTACTCCCAAATAGACTCTTAAAATCTGCTGATAAATATGAAAGGAGAAACTGACTTTTTTTTTCCACAAGAATGGTGTCTGGAGCTTGTGTTTTGCAAAGGAGTCACAACTGAAGCGTAGCAAATTGTGAGGAAATTATGCCTCTTTTACGCAGCACTGATTGTTTGTGTCTCTGTGTGTACGTATTACGTGAGTCTGTGCTGCTCCTGCTCTCTGACAGCTGGTTTGAGTGTTCTGTGTGCCCCTTCACCTGCCTTATGAAACAGAAAACCCCATTTAAGCTCAAAGAAGGATTAGAGCATGTCTTTCCCCTGGCAAGTCCGTCAGCAACAGCAGTACAAAGGTAGGGATACGAACTCAGGAATGCCAGTTCTGTTTTCTTCCAAAGGATCATCAGGGAAGTATAAAAAAAAAACAACTGTAAAGTTCAGAAAAGGAAAAAAAATAATGAGAAGCCTTGTGTTACACCAGTGTCTGTCCATCACCTGTTCCAGGAGAGACAGAACTGACTGATGAGACAGAGCCTTGTGAGGAGGCTGAATAAATAATGAGGGTCACAACTGTGGGTCTTTTATTTGCAGCACAAAGATATGAAGTGATGGAGTACCAGCTTCCTTAATGGGTTAAACTCTTTGAAAGAGTTGTTTTTCTTGATATAGGTGAATAGTCTCATCTAACGGTGGCATTAATAAAGTAGGGATGCTAGGGGTTGGATACTATATTGACAAAACCAAGACTGCAGGGCTGGAATCCTGCTATTGGAAAGATGAAATCATTTCCATGGTAACAGTGAATAAATTGTTCTGTGAAAAAGAAAGAGAGAAAGGTGTGTGACTCAAACCAGAACTGCTCAATCCATCTCATAAGTGAAATAAAAAACCTGCAACATTTTAAGCAGGAGAAGACAGAAATATAGCATATGGAAAGTGTCTTAATAAGCTTCCTTCAGAAAACTTACTATTTCTCTGTGTCTGTTAATAGCCAATTTTTTATTTTTTGAGTTTTCTTGAGTCTTTTGGTACATCAGTCATCTTCCTCTTCTTTTATACAATATTTGAGATAGTTGAGAAGGTAGGTTTTTTTGGTTGATTTTTGGATTTTTGGTTTGGTTTTTTTTGTGGGAAGGGGGACATTTAAAAGAACATACTGGACTGGGGCCTTAAGGCCGGTGTATTTCATATCTAATTGACTTTAAAATTACAGCCATCCAAACCAAACAACTTATGACACTAGCATTGACCCAGGGCTGTGCCCAGCTCAGCTGACCCACTGCAGTGGTCACTTCAGCTGCCTCTGAATTCATGTCAGCTGTCAGTGTTTCAGCACTACCACAAAAAGGTTCAAAAAGAGAAAAAAAAATGTTAATGTGGCCTTTTTAGAGATGAACTTTCACTTAGACCCACAACACACACAGATTTTGTCCCTGCTAGCCTGTTCTTACTATTTTATCGTCTCTCAAATGTAATGCCTTTGGGATAACAGGAAAAGACAAGTGTTTTCCCACATAAGTTATCAGCATGAATTAAAAAGTTAAAAGAAAAGGAAAAAAAAAAGTTTAAACTTTCTAAATACATTTTAGATGCTGATTAGCTTCAAGTATGGGGAGAGTAATGAGAGATGCAAGGCAGGGAATATATCATTTCTTCTTCCAAAGTACATTATTTTATCCTAAAAGCTGTGTTCTCACATATAGCTAAATAGCAGCTTCATAAACAGTTTCTTTCCTCGGCTTTGTCTGTCCTGGCCTGAATTTCCAAATGAGTTCATGTGACAACAGCAGTGCCATGGTGCCACGTGGTGCCTCTCAGGCTGCCCTTCTGGATGGATGGATGAACCTCTTTGTCCATGGCGGGAACAGTTCATCCAGGTTTGCTACCTATGAGCACATGATATTTGTTTCAGGTAAAAACCATGATTTCTGAGTGGTTTTGCTGTCTAATCCTCTGGTCTGCATCCTTTTCCTTGTACTCTGGCTGAGCACATCCTAGCACTGCAATGACCGCGCTATCACTGAATTTGATGCTGATTTGTTGAAGCTTCATGTGTTCACTTATATGCTGTAGCCTACATTGTACATTTTCTTTTGTTGGATGCTGTTGCTTTGTCCTTGTACCTAGTGCCAACCTGGCCTTACCAGCCATTTACTTTTACTTATTATTACATTATTTTGAAGTTCTTCCTGTGAGTCACTGCATATTTTCTCGGTACATTTTCACTTGGCTTTTCTTGTCTGTAAACCTTGACATAATGACTTCCCTAGCCATCGCTATTGCAAATGACTCAATATATTGAGAGTTAATGATTAGGAGCTGTTTTTTTCTTCTCCCCAAAATCTTCCTTTAGTTATAATTTCCGGGTTTGTATTTGTGCATTTTGCACATACTTGGTGCTATCTTTCCTTGTAAATTTTTGATCTTTGCTACTTGGAGAATTATTTTTCTCTGCATTTATAAGAGAGTCTATTCACTAGGTTTGCTCACATCTGTAGCCTTGGAGAGTCTGTGTACATTCTCCATACTTTCACATATAAACTCTTTGTCCCTTATTCCCAATTCCTTATGAAGTATTTAATCTCCCAAGAACTAGGAGCTGCATGAATTGGTGACCGGTATGGTTTGGTAATATAAATGTTTTGTAGTGTTTCCAGAGATCTTTGGTTATGTACCTTGATGCAATCAAGCACCTCCACTATTTTCCTGGGTCCTTTCTCTATTGTCCATATAATACATTATGGGTAGAGCATGTGATAGTGCAATTGTTGTTCTTACTGTTTACTTCTTTTCTCCTGACCTTTTTCCATTTCCATTTGTATTTGATATTGTGTACGATTTCCAACTAATCAGAATATGCCACCATGATAATTATTTATTTTTCCCTTTGTTTTTGTATTTTTCTACATTCCCCATCCCCCCTGCCCCCATTCTTTTTAGTCTCTGAATATGGATCTTGAAAATCCTGATAGATTTTAGTTTCTGAAATAATTTTAGGATTTTAATTCTGCAAGTGCAGAAAGATGTGCAACATCTAGACCTTGTACAACACCCTAGGTGTTCTTTCACAGTAAGCAGCTGCTGAAAGCACTTATTGTTCAGTGCTGCTAAATTAAAACACAAACCACAAACACCTTGGCAAACCAAGGTGAGATCCATAAACCTGAAAACATCTCACAACAATCAAATGCTCTTGAACCTTTCTTGCTAGGGTTTATGTAACTATAGTATCCTTAAGCTTGTTCATAAAGGATATAAGCTCAAGTCTCTCTCTAAAACATTCCTTCCATGTCTTTAGAAAGAGAAAGATCCTGAAATGGGCTGCACAAACCTCAATCTGGGTGTGACTCCACAGACCTGCATGCAGACTTATATAGTTCAAAAACTAACTCTGTAGAGCACAGGACTCCTGATGTGGAGGAGTGAAGGAGGTAAGAGTACCATCCTACTCCACAGGTTACAAGGGGAAGAAAGTGCTTCATAACATACAGCATTAGCTTTTAAAATGGCATTTTATTCCATCAAAAATTAAATTATAAGGACTAACTTGATTCCCTACAGAGAGGTTTACCTGAAAATTATGAAACTGTTTTGATGAGGATATATATTTCTTGTTGATGTTAAAACAAAACCTCACCCTTCAGTTAACTTCTCAAATTATCAGATTATTTAACATATTGTTTGAAGCTGCTGCAGTATAGCACAAGAATCATTAATTTCAACGCCTTTCAGAAGTATTTGTGATTTCCCAAAGGATCAAGCAATTTAGGACCTTGCATCCCACTTTCAGAGGCAACAGGCATATTGTAGCCTTAGTTCCTCGATTTACAATGCCATGATGATGTTTGCTGCCTCAGCCATCCTTGGAAATGAAGCTTAAGGTCCATCATCTTTAGAGACTATGACACTAAATCAATGTGTACATGCTCTTCCCATAGCTGCTGGGATCCTGGTAGAAGTCTGGCAGCTGGTCAAATATGCCTGCACCCATATGGAAGAATGGGTACGTTCTCACCTGACTGAGACTTGTTCTGATGAAGGCACAGATCACATTTTGAGGAGGTGTGTGCCTCCATTAACTGAGGCTGCATCCCTAATAAATAGTTTAGACCAGATGCTTTTTGGAGGACTAAAGAAGAATTTAATTGTCAGTCATTTTCTTCTATTTCCCTGCCACTAAAATCCAGGGATCTTACCTAAACTACTGAGGCTAGTGTCTCTTCATTTACCAACATCCTCCCCTTGATTTGGTTATTTTTTAATGCCTGTTTTCTCTCCATTTAGCCACAGGGGCCTACAAGAAATGTGATGCATCATGTCACCTAGGCAGAGATTGGCAGTACACAGCTTGCTTTGCCATAAAGATCAGGGCAAGAAAAAGCCATCTGCAAACCAAAACAATTTCTCAGAAGGGCATGACAATGTGATTCAGTGGTCTCCTGTTTGGATATTGACTTTCACACTACCTGTGAAAGCACATAAAGCATTTGGAGAATGTGGCAGGCATTGATTACCTTTCCACAGCTCTGCAGGTTGTCCACACAGCTATTCATCTTGTTTGGCAAAGGATTTGAGAGGGCTGTAGCAGGAACCTTTGGGGCCAGCCTGGCAACGTCAAACCTGAACACAGCTGAAAGGTACCAACAAGAAATGTTGAACGGGACATTTGTGTTTATTGATCTTAAATACCAAGTGGTGTGGGGGAAGCTGTAGTTTGTGAGATGCTGTAACTATTTCCTGTGCCTTCCCAGTTAAGAGCTCAGAGGGACCTTGGACCCAGTTAAGAACTCTGAGGTGCTGTATTTTACTCCATTGTTGGTGGTGTAGCAAAAACGTGTGGGTCAAATTTCCCATGTTCTTGATGGCATCATCAACCACTCAGCAAAGTCTTCAGGGTGTCAGGCGAACAAATCTTTGCCAAGCCAGTAAGGCAATTCCCATGTGCTTTACCCTGTGACATTGCTGCTGTCTGTCCTCTGCAGATTTCACTTTCCCCTGAAGGAACACCTGTGCAGACCACATGGCTACACCCGTGCTACTATATTTACAGCTGAACATACTGTGATAACTTAGCTATGCTAAAGAAGGGATAACTGCTTCTGGCATCTGCTGCTGCACAGGATGATGATGCTTGGAGCAAGTAAGACTCCCAAGAAGTCAAATTCCCCATGTAGGCAGTCATGGACACACGGGCATGCACATATATATATATAGCCTCCTACACACCACAAACTACAAATTGCAATTCTAAATGACCTTATAGCATTACTCATGATCCTGCCCCAGGAACTGACTGGTGGTCACTGATCACCTCACATGAGGTTGAAAAACATGTCAGAACATAGTGTATGCTTCAAGTAATTTGTATTCCCTCAAATAAACTTCCCTGTCTTGTTTTAGAAACAATCAGAATATACAGCAATGTACTGATGTGTCTTAGCCCAGAATTTGAAATGTACCAGTGAAAAAGTTTATTTGTACCCCTTTCCCACCCGGGATTTTTTCCTGCTGTTGTTGTTGTGTAATGAATAAGAAGCACAACTGTTTGCCATTCCACTTGCAAAGTTCAGCTCCAGCACCTGTGATCCCCATGGAGCATGGGGAAGAGTAGGAATTTCATCAGATCTTTCAGTTCCTGTCCAGGTCCAGCTGTAACCTTTAAAAAAATGCCTTGAGGTGCAATTAGGTGCTGTACAGTTTGGTTTGGTTTTGTTCTAAGTTGCCTGAGACTTCAGAGTCTAATAGACCTTCAGACTACAGGGATGCATTAAGAACAAGTTTCTTGACCTTTTATTCTCCTTGTAAATCATTTAATGGAGCAGACTTCTACTGAACTTCTTGAAGACACCCAGGCCTGTTCTAAATTTTTGCGCTATCATTTAAGTATCAATCAGACATGTTTTAAAATTACTTTAAACTACTACAGACAGGGTCTTTAAAGGAAATCCGCAGTATGGCACAAAATCCCTTGTAACCGTCAGACGAAGATAATGTAAGAACACATCATTGGTAAATTTCTTTGGAGAAGAGGAGATGATGAGTCTGTACATTAAAGTAATCAGTGATTAGTAGCCACACAAGAATTTATTGGTTTTGTAGGGATGTGTAGGCAAACGCAGACATCAACAGGGAACCCAGGCAGAGATTCATTGCAACAAAAACCACTGGAACAATATTTTATAACTGCTCGGTGTCATATACGCTTTCCCTTGGATGTTCCTATTAACCTTTCTTACCCAGGTGCTTCCCAGTAATTGAGGTTTCTCCATCACAGCTTCACTGCAGTTAATCTTATGTGGTCATCATGATAGTAAGGATTTATAGGGTTCAGAAGAGGATTTTGCAGAGATCAAAAAGTGAATCTTGCTGTAACAGAAGCCACAAAAGAAGTAACAAAAGTTACTGGGAATTCCAAGTACCCAGTATAGTCTATTTGTTTTAATAGGGGTCACTAACCTTTCCTTGCAGTCATCTTGTACCTTTTTGTATCACAGGAACAGGGCCTCAAGCCTCTACATTAGGATGAAATTTACCCCTCAGCAAAGCTGATCCTTTACTACAATTTTCAAAGGTGATCCTTTACAGCAGTAATCATATCTGCAGCTATGACAGCTCAAAAAGGAGAATACAGAGATGACCTTTATGCCCCTTTAGCCTTGATTCCCTCTGTGTCTGGAAAAAAAAGACTTCTACACTAAAATTAGACTTTTATTGGCCCTCTGTTCAGAGCTGAATTTCCCATCAGGCGATGGATCTCTAGGGATAGTGTCATATGACACTGATGTCCTGGTTTTCTAAATAGGAAAATTTTTATCTGTATTTTAACTTTACCTGCATTTTAATTATCCCTTTGGATAATTGCTACAGAAAGGCAGCATGCCTTTTCCTTAGTCATTTCTCCAATCTCTGGGAATATGAGGTGATATCAAATGTTAGCATCAATTGCTTGTACTGAAGTTTAGAAGTTTGGAGAAAGTTCCAGAAGTTATTAAAAAACAATTTGTTTTTTTTAATTTTTTTTTTTTTTAGCTGACATATCCAAGATTGCACTTGGGTATCTTCAATTTTAAACTGAAGTTTTACAAGAAACTTCAGGAAAACTTTTATCTATCAAAATGTTCAGAAAGAATCACTCTAGCTTCACTGTCTTAACAAAGCAACCCCTCAAGAATTCTAACGCTAGACTGCTGATTTTCTTCCACGCAGACTGATGAAGAACCTTAAAGATATATTATTGTTTTTTCCAATTTTCCAGCACTCATTTTGTCTGGGAAAAAAAGAGGAGAACCTGCCACCGCTATCTGCTGCAGAAACCCCCAGGGGTTTGGCAGGAGCAAAGCCTCCAGTCTCTGGTGGCCAGTTTTGGCAGTATCACGCAGACTGTTTTTGCTACGGCTCCAGTTGCTTTTAGAAGAAAACATTTCTTTGTTTTCTTGCTGAATTTACAACGGTTCCAAAGCTTTTTCAATAAACCTGTCTGATTTTGGACACAGTCCTGAAACTTTTGTGCCCGAGGTTCTATTGTGATTTGTTGTCTGTAATGAATATTTGAGGAAAAAACCCACAAAGCAGCTTGATACTCTGCTACTTTCAAGTTGAGGAACAGATGGCAAAATAGTGAGTTTATCCAATTTTAATTCTTCACATTTAATTTGTAGGCTAATGAATATTGAGCAGTGTTGGCTGAAGCAAGATGCAATGAATATACTTCATGGGAAAGACTGCTCACAGGCAGTAAATACAGCTAACACAACCACAGGTCTCAAAGCTGCAATATCATGCATCTACCTGGCATATCTGTCTGTACAATTTCTCTTTTTAGACATATATACTTGCAGTATTTGAGAAGCATCAGATTATGTTTCACATACTGCTCAGTGTATTCTGTAAGAAGGACCATTATCAATTTACATTGTGTCAACATCTGTATATAGAGAACTGATAGAAGAAACCTTCCTCATTTCCCTTGCCTCAGTAGCCCCTGCATACACCTATCATTTTGTGAATATAGCAAAATAGGTCTTCGGAGTTGCAAGTAGAAGAGTCTTGTGGAGAACAAATGCTGTCATTGGCTGCTTGCTGGCTGGGAACCTTGAGCTCCACTCAGGTCAGAGAGGGGCAGTGACCACGTTCAGATCATGCTTTTGACGTAAGCATGGCCACTGATCTGGCTTCAGACTGCACTGGGGTCAGCAACTAATTAGATATTTGCCATAATCCCTATCACATTTTTAATATTAGAAGTTCTTTTATACACGTGTTGTATCTTTCATTCAGGTGCTGCTATGTCCACCATGCATAGGTTATCCTCAGCAGCCTGGAGCTTTATCTACCAAAATCAAAGGTGGGCGGTGCCACAGCCAAGCCAAGCTGCTGCTTGCAGCCTCAGCCACCCTGTGTGAGGCTGGTTCCCTGGAGGGGAATGCCTTTAACCATTGGCCTCTGACACAGCCATCAGCAAGAAATGAGTACAATGATATATTTCTGACAGCCTACGGACACATCTGGGCTGGCTTTGAAGATTTAAAAGATCTTCTTACACTGAACTAATGCTTCTGCCACCAGCTACACTGAGGTTCTTGAGGCTATTGTCAGTATATTGTCAATATTGTCAGTATATTGCTTCAGAGACTCTGGCACAGGGCGAGTTTCATCATGGTACCCTGTAGTTCCAGCATACAGTGAAAGCCACTTGCCCAGAAATCCTTCTAGAGATGATGGAAGGAGATGAGCCCCTCCAAGATGTGATTCACTACAGCAAAGTAGAAGTGTTGTAATGCTGAACTGCTTCCCTGCTTGCAATTAAATTTTTCCCCACGGCTGTAGAAGAGTCCAGACAGTTTGTTGGACATTCAGTTTTCCAGTCGACTACAGCGAGGACAGAAGTAGACAGAAAACAGTACCTCTGGGAATTTCTGACAAGTTCACTCCCTACTGAGCACTCAGATATGAGGAGGACTGACCACATTATGATACTAAAACATGATATCTATGTTGGTGTTTGCCTGCATGCTCGGTACTTTACTGCTCAGTGGAGACCTAAGGAGCAGAGCCCAGGAGGTGAGGCAGCTCCTCTTCCACAGGCACCATCTGCACCATTTGCTGGCCTCTCATCAGTGGGTAACAAGAGTTTCATTTGTTGTAGCAAGAGGTCAAACACCCAGTGCACACAGACACTGAAATTTACTGTGAGCTCGATCTCACCCCACACATGTGCATCAGCACTACCAAGGAGTAGGAAGTAAAGTAGGATCAGCTGTAAAACTGAACCTGTTAGAAGCCAAAGAGTCCTTTAATTATATATTTTGCTTCTTACATAACCTTGAATTTTGCTAAAACTATAGGATTAGAGTATTCAGGAAAAAACTTCCAGAAAATCAGGTTTAAGTGGTGCTGCGCGATAATGTCTCATCCAGAAAATGGAATCAACACAAAAGGGCCACACGGCCCTTTCCCTGGCATCAGTTCAGTCTATAGGATAATTTTCACAGAAGTTCTAGAAAAAAATCTATTTTCCAAAACATCAGTGCCATGTTGTGCCAAATCGTTTTGTCTACTTTCCTTCTTTCTCGTTCATGCTGTGGATTCCTATGTCTTATTTGATGAGCTCAGGTGAAAGGCCAGCCAGAGAAAACACAGCTAAGCTGAAGTTGATAGTAGCTTTAAAAATCTTCAACAAAATCACCTGCAGTGAAAAAGAATCTCTGTCTATGACTCTAAATTGCTTTAAAATCAATTGTAAAAAGAGGGAAAAGATTTCCAAGATAAGTTTTGTACAATTATCTGTCTTTCACCCGTTTTTCCACCCCTTGCTCCATAGTTGGTGACTATCATGTACTATTGGGTGTCATTTTTTCCAGATCAGCATAAAACTTTACCGTGCCAGGTTTATTTCTATTACATCATTATACTATAAACAACATCTCAGATCATCTTGCTTGCCCTAGAACGACACAGTGTGACTAAACTACAAATGATTGCTCCTCTCAAGAAGCTCATAGCAATATATATTATTTTCAGATGGAAGACCCACAGTGGATTCATACAGCAATTTTCACAGTGTGGAAACAACAGCAAAATAGCATGGACTAATGAGAGCAAATATATGTAGTCAGCATCACCAGGCAAAGCCTACTGCTTGTGTTTGATTGATTTGGAACTGTTCACTGGCATAGCTATTTTTTGACAGTGTGTGTTTCTTCTATGCCGTTTGGGTCTGAGGCAAGTAATATACCAGGGTTGGGGTTTTTTTCCACTGAAAGCATCTTTGCAAACACTGAAAGAAACAGGATGCTACAGATTGTAGGAAAATGAGTTTACAAGGGAAAGTGACTGCAAGTAGCAATTATCTCCACTAAGCTATTTGAAGAAGAAAGGAACAGGGGAAGTGAGCCCTTGCAGACTGAAGCTAATGCTTTTGTGCTTGCAGTCCCAGCATTTCCTTTGCCCCACTGGAGCTTGTGTTGCACTTGGAGACAAAAGTCTGACTAGGCATGGCTCAGATAAATTTGCTTTCAGGTACCTCATGCTGCTGCTGTTAAGCAGCAGAAAGTAATTAAAGTAATTTTCTTGCAAGGGGTTGAAGCTTTCTGTATCATTGACTGAGTCAGAGGTGGTAACTCTTGGTGTAGGAAATACCGCATCTGGGGTGGTCCTGTGAGAGGTGCACTGAATATGGGTCACAGCAGGTTATTTTGACAGAGGAAAAACGAGGTGTTAGTGCCATCCTGCAAGGAGTGCGCAGAAGAACCATCAGCCTTCAGGAGGTTTCATTTCACTCTCTACAGGATTAGGGTTTCAGTCTCCAGACAAAAGCTAGTGCTTTCAGGAAAGAGCCTCAGTGAGTATCAGGACCTCCTTTAATGTGACACAATACTTTTTATACAAGGAAAAAAGTTAACTCTTGATGTACTGCAGCTCAGTTACCGGGACATAGTGATCTTTTAAAGTGATTAATGGATGGCAGGGTTGGTAATTAAAGGGATTAGTGCCTTTACCCTTGAACTTGGAATGGAGATACAGTATCAGCTGACATTTGGCCACGCACAATTGGCGTGCCCTTTTCTAGGCTCAATCCTTCTGCAACCTGTGCTCTTTGGTCATTTGCCTTGCAGTTATCTGAATTCACTGAAAAGGAACTTTGGGTGCCTTCAGGGATGTGAAATGGAGACCCACCTGAGAGGCTGCAGGCCCATCCCACCTGCTGAGGACCAGGGGGGACACAGGTTCATGGGCGTGTCCTCGTATGCCTAGGGTCAGTCAGGGCTTCTGGGCACTCTGCCAAGGACCAGCCTGGAACCAGGGCCGAGTATTTAACTGGATGGTCCAGGGAAAATATAGACTGTTTTAGACAGCCACACACTGCTCTGCCTATTGAACATCTCTCAGGGCTGAACCATGTTTGTAACCCTGCACTGTTCTATGTGTAAGTTCAGGCAAAGTGCTACCAGCAAATGAAGTCCTTCGTGATTTTCATTTTGTACCTCTGTAGAAATAATTTGTCTTCACCACAGCATTTAAAAATTTAAGACATTGTAACTAATGAGTAACTCTGATTTAGTGTTATTAATGAAGAATGTATTTTCAAGAGAGAATGTAAAACTTGAATGATATTGTCCAGACTTTCTTTCTATGTCTAATGTGTGTTTATTTTGCTAGCAAACTGAACAGTTTATGCCAGAGATAAAAATATTTGTTAGTTGTTGTTTTTATTTCTGCTGTTATTTCCATTTCTTGTTTTCTTTCTCTCCATGTAGAACTTCCAGCAGCACAAAAGCTTCAGCAAAATAGAGATGTTTTTGCAGTTTTTAATTACAGATATTGGAGAGAAAAATCTCCTTCATTATATCATAAAGGCTATTATGAAGAAAAAAATATTGGTAGATTACAGACCTTGAATATTGGGACCTTTTTTGCTTTATTCTGAGGTATTTAAAGTCAGGAATGTCAGTTACCATAGTAATTAAACACAGTTTGACAGGAAGCTTAGATTAATTAAGTAAATTTCTGTCATGGCAAGAGAAAAGGGGATCCCAACCTGATAGAAAAAATGGAGATTTTTTTTTTTAATTTTGGTATCTAGTGCAACCATGCTAAAAATGAAATTTGCTTATAATCATGAGAACTATTGAAGTCAATATTATTGGAAAAAGGGTGAATACACACTAAGTATGTTTTTAAAGAGTTTTGTTGATAATAAAGCTCTTTCAAGATCATTATGCTACAAAAGCAATACTTTATACTGGAAGATTGCGTCTTTACCTTGTGCAAAGTCTTGTGATTGTAAACCAGTGCACCCACACACTGCTGTTCAGGGTTTTCTACATGGAAACCATCCAGCAATAATCCCAGAATACATCATCTACCTGGAGGATAGCCTCCAGGAGCACTGGATGCTCACCATAACAGGATGTACTTTCATAGGTAGATCTGTGAAGAAGTGATACAAGGTAAACAGTAGCTCTATGCAAAAAAATTAGGTATTCAACCCAAGGGAGCAGACTGTGACAAGGATGACTTCTCCATCTGTCTTCCTTTAATTGATACTATCACACTAAGTGTTTTCTTGTTATTTGAAATCAATGGGAAAAACTCCAGGCTATTTCTCTCCCTGCTCTGTATTTATGTCTAGCATTTTTCTGGACAAGAACTTTAGTTCCTGTAGCTATGTTGTTCTTAATGACTCAACTGGACTAAGGGGTTTGCTCAGAAGGAAATATATGTGTCCAGCCATGCAATCTTTCATAGTAGATTGAAGTGGAGAAGGAAGGCCATTGCTAAGTCAAGCACTGACCTTTACTTCCCAATGCTAGGTGAGGTAGCCAGCTAGTCTTATTCAAGCTGAAAAATTAACAGCTCCCAGCATTTTTAGTATTTCCATTTTAAGAACTTGATTTATCCAGATATTGGGCTGGAAAAAAACCCAGTGAATACTGGAAGGGAGCCCTCCTTATCCCCGTCCCTTGCAGAGGTCCGTTCGCAGCAGCAGAGCCAGAGATCCTGGCTCTCAGGGCAGTGGCAGAGGGAAGGTGACGGTTCCCATGGAGACTGCATTTCAGCACAAGGGGAAGGGAAGCCGGGAGGGATGGAGGCAGAGAAGAGCCAGAGCACCCTGCGTGCTTTGTCACCCGTGGTCATGTCCTCTTGGGGGGCCGTCCTGTCTCTCAGGCAAAACAAAGCAGGGTGTCGGTCTCTTGCTCCCCACAACTGTGCTGGATTTACCTGAGTGCATGTTCTCTGCAGCTGTGGTTCCTTGGAGTGGGTTATGCTCAGCCTTGCTTTTCCTAGTTAGTGTGAGACTCACCAAAAAATACTCAACTTACATACTAAATCTGGGGACAAATTTCATAAAAATTCCTGTTACTTCCAGGTGTCATCACAAGACTTCAGTGAGGGCATCACTTGAACAAAAATAAAGGACTGTTTAAGATTCCCCATTTTCTTTGTGTTAATGATGCATCTTTAATTCATGAGCTTCTTCTATTTAAATGAAGGAATTTCTTGAATTAATGCTTTAAATTCAATGGTTTATGTGTCTCTTACATTTTCTCTCATCTTTTTAAGTAATATATAACAAATTGTGGGATATAAAATTGTAACATTTGAAAAAAATATTTACATTAAGTGTTTTGAAATTAACTTTTCCATATCTGGAGATGTGATAGTTCAAAATTCTAATATAAAGAGTGTTTATTTTAAATGTTTTTATTTTTAATGGTTAGTCACTGTGGCCCAAAGACTTCATTTTACAGAAGAGGAAATCGAAACATCATCAAGCTTAGGCTGTATTTGTGGGACACACAAACGTTACCTAGACTGTATAAGTTTGAAACCTAGTTAGGAAGCTCAACTAAATCAAATTAGTTAGGAAAGTAAAGCTGGAAGAGATGATGTGGTTTAGCTTACTAGTCTGAGGCAGAACCTTTGTGCAAGATATTATCTCTCTATAAGGTCCTCAATGGAGGAGATTCTGTGCCCTCAATAGTTACTGTCTGCCTGAATTTCAGTGCACTTATAGAGTCATAGAATCATAGAATACCTGGAGTTGGAAGGAAAATCATCTCATTCCAACCCCTTTGCCATGGGCAGGGAACCTTACACTAGTCCAGTTTTCTCAGAGACCCATCCAGCCTGTTCTTCCACACCTTCAGGGATGGGGAGTCTACAGCCTCTCTGGACAACCTGTTGCAATGTCTCATCATCCTAAAGCTGAAGAATTTCATCCTAATTCTAATCTAACTCTGCCCTACTTTAGTTTAAGGCCATTCCCCCTTGTCCTGTCACCACGTGCCCTTGTGAAAAGTCCCTCTCCAGCCTTCTTGTAAGCCCCTCATCATTAGGAATTTTCTATATACTGTCTAACTTTGCAGGCAGAAAACCTGCTTATAATTAAACTACTTTAATAGCACCAACAGAATTTTTTATTGGTCACTGAAGAGGGCTCATGAGAAGAAATCTGATTTTAACCAGTTATCATTTCCATTGTTTTTCCCAGTGTGTGCTGTTTTGGTTTTTTGCTCCTAAGAAGAAACTTCACAAATGTTGTTTCAAAGATGGAGTTGCAGTGAAATACTTGTTTTAAACAATGGTATTCCTAGAACAGGTACCTCAAAATCTTCTTGCAGGGAAGATAATAAAGGGAATACCTAACAGTATCATCCTGCCTAACTCTATCAGGTTGCCAGGGCAGGCTGTACTAATAAAGGAGGGCGATGTTGAAGAAAAATTCAAGTGAAGCAAGGTGAATTCTGTAGAAATCTGAATCTTTACTCAAAAGTATTTTGCCTGAATAAGAACGATTTCTACAGTACTGATTGCGCAACTAAAATGGTGACAAATATGGTACAGAGTGGTAAGGGAAATAAGACACATTCTGAGAGCAGAAGATAAATATTAAGATAAGACAGAAACCCAAACCAAACCAAACCCAAAACAAGAAACAACCCACACAATTTTTTTTTTTTTTTTCAGACACCATCAACGATGGAGCTATAATGAAGATAATCAGAAAATCTGCAAGAGGAGAAGTACATCTTTGATATACTTCCAAGCATTGCACAGGAGCTGGTTCAAGATACAGCCACAGAAAACAGGACCCATTTTATCATAGTGACCACCTGTGTAGGAAAGACAGACACCAAAATAGTCTGACATGGACATCTTTTAAGAAAACAGGATCTAAACAAAGACAAGAGCACATCTTAAAAAAAGATTATCAACAATAGTGAAGAGAACAAAAACTGTTGAAAGAACCATGAAGAATCTTTAATGAGACCCAAATGGTGATTCAGAACCTATCTATATAGACTCTTAAAATTAGGATTTCATAAAGACCAAACACATCCAGAAAAACAGCTTGATAAAAAAGATACTGCATGTTAAAATGCACCTTCAAAAAGCACAAATAACTATAAAAGGTAATGAATTCTCTATACAATTGTATACAATCACAGTTACATGCAAGAAAAGATTTCCAAAAACAATTTGCTAAATGGCTGTAAAAAGTAAAAAACTTTTAAAATATCTAAAGAAGTCAGTGAGGTCTGTAGAAGATTCAAATGTAAAATGGAGCTGCAAAAAAAATTGTGCACAGAAAATCATCATTGTGCTTTGAGCCAACTTTCCTAACTAAACTACTGGAAGTGTGACTTGTAATTTTCCAGTTCAGCCTCTTAAACTTACAATCACTACTTTGGAAATTCAGAATCTCTGCCCTTACAGGCAATAATGATCTAACATTTTCACAAATGGTCATTACCTTTCAAGGTGATTATTTCAAAATACAACATCATAAGAAGCTATGTGAGTTTAGGAGATAATAGAGGTCTATATTTTCCAATGCAAATGGTAGGACTGAATTTAGGTTTGTTTTCAGTTTTCAGCCACCTAGGTGTAGATAAGAAGGTTTATGTGTGCTCATAGGTATACACATTTCTCCTTGTAGTTCTTTCTCTTTCATTCCCGAGAAGACTTAATGGAAACTGCAGTTGGCTAAGGCTAATCAAAATCTTGAAATTTTATTTGCACAGGATACATTATTTATTCAGTTAGTTATAGAACAGCACATCTACTTTTAATTCATATTTTTCTAAGCATCTAGTAAGAGATACCAGTAGTCCAAAAATGCATTACATCTGTTTGAATAGGATTCAAGGGTCAGTAAAAATAAAAATAGTAATAGCACTCCTCGAAAAAGACAGCTAATTACAGTTCTATGAAGAAGAACAAGACTGCAGAATAAGTACCTGCTACATTAGCACTCTCATTTCACATGTATCATGCAGGGTCCTTATGCAGCTGAGCAAGAGTACTTCAGACTAAATTGTCTGGCATTTATTGGCAAGGACCCTGCTTCAAAATCTGCTCCATCCCTGGAGTTATTTCTAACCCTTGCTTATCTGTTTTCCCTACCTTCATTTTATTTCCTTCTCTAGGTTTACAATATGTGATAAAAGCTCTTTCATCTGGTACTGTTTAGCATTGTTACCTGACCTTAACTTTGATTAATTAGAACAAACAGGCATGATCACCAGAATACAGGCAGGAGGCAGAAATTTACTTTAAAAATCAGCAAGACTAGGTTTTTGCTCTCAGGAAGGACTCTGGCTGCTCACATGTCACTGTCAGAAGTAAAATGAGGAGTTACATGGAGAGATTATTGTCCCTGATCTTTTTTCCAAATACTGCTGTGACATCAAAACCTAAAGACTGCAGGCCCTAGAACCTTTCTGAGCCATCCCAGTTCAACCATTGCTCTCCCAAACTGTTTCTGGGCAGATTTGGGAGATCACATGTATAAGAACATCTCTTAGTAACAGTGTGGTTGCAGTCAGAGATGGACTGTGTGGGGAATGTGGAGGCCATGCCAGGTATGGAGCTAGCCTGAGGAGATGGATAGCTCATCAAATCTGCGTGGTAAGTGGCACAAAATGTTTCAATACTAATAAAATGCATGCAAATATTACATATATCTTCAAATTATGAAATCATGTTTAAAGATAATCCCCCTCCCCAAATAATGCACTTTTATTTTTCTGTTAGCTCCTGATTTCAACGTTATAGATTTTACTTCCTGCAGAATTTTTTTCTAGTCACAGAAAACAGAAACTTGTTTATGCAACTCATAAATGCAAGCTGAGACTCTTACATAATTACAGGTCTCCAAACAACATGCATACAGGAGCTGGCAAGGCTACACTGGGTAATCAGTTTTAAGACAGAACAGCCTTTGAAACAAGCAGAGAATCTCATTATCCAGCTGCATAAATCCATGGTTCAGTCACATCTTGAACTGTTGTGGGCAGTTCTCATCCCCCAATCTCAGAAAATACAGAATATAACTGGAAAAGATCACGAGCAGTGTGACAGGCATATTCAAAACTATACTATTCAAAATAGTATATTAAAAATATTCAAAAGCTGGAATTATTTTTGAAAATACAGGACCTTTAATAAGTAAACATTAACTGGGAGTGAGGAGTAGGGAAAAGTGCCACATTAAAAAAAAAACACAGACAGGTACTTTGGGAATGGCTGCTCACTGTCTCTGGCAAAGCAAGAACAACAGGTTAACAGAAATGAGCAGATGGCAGACTCAGAGAAAATGGAATAAATTGATTTTTCACATTGTGCAGGTAAATACAGTTTTTTTCAAATGCAAAGCATCTATACAAGCTCAAAAGATGACTGAAAAAAAAAATCAAAAGAAAAAAATCAGGGCTATTAATTACAAAGACACCATCTCAGACTCAAGGAGTCCCTGGGGCCAGAAAAATATTTGAAGGAAATATCATTATATTTTTGACCTTTTCTTTTTTCCTTCTTCCAAGCATTTGCTTTTGTCTGCTTGGTGACAGGATATTAGGGAAAATGGATACATCCATCCCATGCCATGAATACAAAACCTCTAGTTTATGTTTTAAAACTGCCAAGAATCATGAAAATTAGAAATAACCAAAATGCCCCTCAAGACTTTTTCCCCTGCATAACAACTCTGGAAGGTATGACGTACATTCTGGTTTAGTTTCCTCCCATTATTTATACGAAAATCACAAAGTTCCCTCTTGGGCCCCAAGCCTTCTTCTCCCCAGAAAGCTCTGAACATTGCTAGGGAACCCTTAAGTGACAGGGCAAGCTCAAGTATAAAGGACATGCAAGATGTAATGCTGCTTTACAGTATTTCATCTCCAAGCCTTTGCATCTATGCTGGTGAATTTATGCTGAGAGGGTGGGAGACTTCCTCGTCTACAAGGGCACTGCCAATTCCAGTACAAAGATTACAAGAGCTCACTTTTAGCCGTGCCATGGGTCCCAAACTAACTCACACAGCATGAGCATAGCTCCCCTCCTCCTGCCTCGGGCTGGGAATCCCAACCTCTGCCTTGGACTTAATGATTTTGTGAACTGAACAGTTCCTTCCACGATGCCAGGAGGCAAACTACCCTTTTACAGTCTGGTCCAGGCACACAGCTTCTGGTTTTGGGGACCAGAGCATTTGTATGAGGGAGAAAGAAGGCTGTGAAGGATGGACCTGATATTATGTGGGCCAGCATGGATAAAGGAAAGAACAAGGTCTGCCTCTGGACAAGTGGGCTGGGGGATCAGCCTCAGAGGTGAAGCTTGTGTTTGGGGAAATTAGCAGTTATTCTGAATGAAGAGTAATGCTAAGACACACATTTACACTGAGAGGTGTAAAATCAGGAAGCAGCATAAAATTTCTTGTTTCTCTCTTTAATCAAAAGACTGCTTCACGACATTGAGGAGGCAATCAACCTACAAATGATGTCTCTGAAGGAGTAACTGCACGTTGTTCATGATAACAAGTGCATCCTCTGTGAAAGATTGAAACAGTAATCAATTGGCACGCAAATACCTCCTCTGTTATTTGTAAAGGGGAGTTACAGAATTAAGGCAATGTATAGTATATCTGACATAAAAATTGGCAGTTATCTCAAAATATTTAACCTCTGGCTGGTAAGTATGTACATAACATAGTGCTTAGCAGGGATGTCTATTCCAATACTTCCTCCATCACTTTGCAGTGCACAATTTGGCTTTCAGTGTTGAGATACATATTGCTTCATCTAAAATTAAGTCCCTTGATTGTCTCAGTGGGTATCTCAGGCAATATTTGAAGTAATTATGTCACTTGAAAAGCAGCATAGGAAAACAATATTGTGCCACTTTATTTCTCTTCACAGCTGTCCAAACAATGTTAAATGAATCAGAAGTGCCTTGCATTCAGAGCAACAATATAAATTCAAAATCTCTCCAGCACAGCAAGAGCCATTGAAAAATTAGCAGGAGTTCTTCTGCCTAAATAAATATATTTTGCACTTCTGAAGCAATCCAGCGGGAATGCACACCACCAAGAATAAAAAACACCCCAACCTTTAACAGTGTTAACATGTCATATAATGCAGATTATTCTGTAATCATTTCAATAGCTATTTTACAGTAGATATGTGTTTCTAAAATTTAGAGCTTCCAATGTCATCCTACTTGATCCGTATGGAAAATCATTCATATCTTCTTTAGGTTTTTTACTTGACATTTGTCATCTTTGTTGCTTCGGTGTCCCCTGTCATGCTCCAGGTATCTGCTTGCTTAAAGTAGGGTCTGGAAATCATACCTGGGTCAAATTAAACACAAAGGTAAGGAGATATTAAAATCTGACCTCACTCCACACATGTTTAAGTGCAATATAAGTAAGTATGTAAGTATTTAAGATGTGAATACTGGCAACCGTAATTGCTAGTGACACAAATTGAGCTGTGGAACAGATTTCTTGGGGAAATGTTTTTTTCCTTTCTTTATACTTTCATATTCCTGTAATACTGTTTCTGAGATTGGGGGAACCACAGTCAGCACAGTCTGAAAAAGTGAGATGTAGGTAACTAGAGAAATATCTAAAATGAAAATGGTGATATGAGTAATCAGAGATGTCACACTGGACTTATACCAAGTAAGAGAGGTGCTACCATCAAAGGTATAACTGGAGCCTTAGCTCAGCATACTGCTAAAGCTAAATTTAACAAAATGAGTAATTTTCAGAATGAAGTGTCAGTGGATCACGGTTTATCTATGAAAAAGATAACCAAATGAAATTAAAGTCAACCAAATTCAAATGTATTTACTTGGTGCCTCATTCAGAGCATCTAAGTAGCATTTTTACTGTAAGATAATATTCTATGATCAAGATGTGGTTATGAATATGTTCACATATTTTCCATCAATTTTTTTTTTTTTTTTTTTTTTTTTTTTTTTTTTTTTTTTAATTCTTGTTAATCAAGTAGAAAAAAATTACCTATCTAATTTATTTCCTACTGTGCCTATTGCTTTCTTTTTACTGGCATCTATATAAGGATGTAAATACTCCGGACAGTTGCTTCTGTTGGAGGTTGGACTTCAGATGGAAAAATTGAAGCTTTCAGAGCCAGTCTAATATGCATAATGTGGTCTGATGGAAAATACAGGTATAGGTACAATGTGGCACTGCTTAGCACTCATTTGGATTCCCAGCTGCAATGGTGAAATGGTGCAAAATTTGGATACACAGCATTTATCAACATGACGAATAAAATGCAAGCATCTTCTCTTTTTTCTGTACCTTATGAAGGAAGAAAAAATCCAAATCTTATTACAGAAGTAAAATCAAAGGCAATTTTCTCACAAATGAGTTGTTATTCACAAAGCATTTTCAGGAGTCATCTGAGAGATGGGAGCAAAAGTTCTAATTTTGTTTCCCTATTGCAATGGGCAGGGCACTTCTGTGCTCTCTTTTCCCTGTTTATAAAATAAGGACAGAGCAATAATGAGTTCTTAGGTTTTATGATTCACTTAATGTTTGCATAGCAGTTTAAAATATCAGGAGTAACATAAAAATAATAACTATGGACGTATTACAGCAAATAGAAATACCTCTATTTCCAGCATGTTACCTTGTATTAGTTCTATTTTTTCTTGAAATATAACATGATTTTTTGGTAACAAGAAATAGATGACTAGGTAGCATACAAAGTAAAAATTTGGCATGAAATACTCTAAAACAATAATTTCCATCCCAGGGGAAACAAAGGTATTTAAAAGACGCTTTTACAATAAAAATAAACTATTAAAAAGTTGGCAGAAATTCTCTGGGCATAATTGCAGCTGTGCTTGTTTCAAAATGCCTATTAAATCTGATTCACCAGGACTGTACTGCTAGCATGCCTCTGCCTATGGGAAAAGCCTAGGCAATAATTTAAACTACTTTAAATTGAAAATTTAGAGCTGTTGTAATTAATTGTGAATCATTAGAAACAGCTCAATTTAAAAAAAAAACCACAACAAAACAAAACAAGATTGTTTATAACATAACAGATAATTAGCAAACTGCTGCAGAATCCAATGATTCGCCAGAATACATGTAGTACAAGAGAAAGAAAGAGAAAAAGGCATATCACAGGCATAATCATGCTTGTATAGCAAACCTTAAGTTTTCCATCATATCCTTCAGCACTGAATCTTCCCTGGGGTTTAGTGGAGTCCATCTCCACTGGTTTTTACAACCCCTAGGTAAATCTTTGTGACTACTACCTAAGCTTGGGCCAAAGACAATTTGGAGAGATAAAACACCCTGGCTGCCCTCTGATTTGGTTTGTGGGCAGGAGTTATGAGGATTCAGCTTGGGAGGTGGAGTGATGAGGATGTACAAACTATAGATACACCTATGCGTTTAAACCTCTTTTTTGTGATCAAGTAGATTTAAGATTAAACACGGGGTTTTCTGTGTGTCTTAGGATTGATAAGAAGGCTTAGCAGGTGCCACATCATGCTCATGCACTCTTGAGCCTGCACAGGTACCCTCAGACAGTATTTGATGCCTGTCCCAGGCCCACAAGGATGGCCATGCATCAACTGGAATAGGGCATAATGCAGAGTATTAAAAGGTCTTCTGCAAAGTAATGGCCATTAATTTTCTCTTTTCTAATGTATTACAACTGTATGCTCCTATCTTCTTGGTATTATCTTGATAACAAATAACTTATTTATACTAGTGTTTTGTATGATCTTCTTCTAAAGGACATGTACACATCTAGGACAAAATCTTCTGTTGATATTCCCATCAGCTAAAAAACCATTGGAGAGGCCTCAGGTATCCTCCATCATGTCACTGGCATTTACAAAATCAAAAGGGGAAAATATCAAAGTATATGTTTGGAATTCTAGCAGAAAAATGCTACCCTCTAAAGCTTGAGTGGTCAGCACTGATAACACAGAGGAACTACTTAAGATCAGATCTGGCAAAAAAGGATTTCAGTCATGCTGTGCACACACCTTGAAACCACACATGTTCATAGAGCCTGATGAAGCTGAACCTGTATATTTAGTAGAAATCTAATGACATATGGGCTTCTTGGCCAGTTTTACAGTCATATAGTCACTCAGCATAATCACATTATACTTGAATATTTTGAAAATGTGGGAATCATTCTGCCAGAACAAACTAATGACTTACATTCTGCATCACATTGTCAGAAGTGACTTGCAGCAGAAGTTTTGCAGGGTAACAGAAAGAGCAGATAACCCCTCTCCTTTCTCTGGGTTTGTAGTTTTCTCCTGTTAGGTAAAAAGCAGCTCCAGCACCGGTTAGGAAAAGCCTCTGTGCTGGAACAACAGAGCTTATGGCTTTTCTGTTCATAACATAGTTTCTGCAATTTAAAAGAGAGCAATAGACCAAAGAGGAGAGTACCGTCAAACTGTGGCCAGCTGAAGTGAATAAACCCTGTCTGAATGGTAATTTAGAGACACCTTAGCGCTGACTTTAAATGTGCTTCAAAAAGTGTGGTTCATAAGGAGGTGATGCAATTAAATTTAATTCCTCTCCAACAATAGTTTACAGCTACCTATTACAAGCTTGTGAAAAGCACCAGTGGAGATACTGAACACATCTCTTGCCAATTTGAACTTCTCTTAAAAATTAAAATTTCTGTACATTTGCACAGTATTATTCTGTTTCTGTCTAGCAGCACTTTCTATTCTATTCTAGAGGAGCTGTGTTCTATTATTCATGGCTAATTTTAATTACTATATCTGTAATTTCAGCCACATCCTAATTTACCACATTGATTATCCATTAAGATCCTGTGAACTGTAAACTGTTATTTCCATCTCTTCCTCAGCAATCATCTCAGTTATTCACTCAGTCTTCCCACTGCAGACTTTTCTATTCAGAGATGAAGTTGGTTGATTATTTATTTTTGTAGTAATAGTGTCCAAAACAGTTAATGTTCAGTTGACTGCACATTTTCCTCACTAGAACGGTGATGGTTTCAAACTGCACTATGTAAGACTGAAAGTCTGTACAGTGAGACAGCAACTCAGTCTCTGTGTTCATTCTCCTGCTTGCAAAAATATGCTGGATTTGATTGCGTGGAAAGCCATACTCAGAGTCATGTTCCTTTCACAGCCATTTAAAGTCTGGGAAGAGTGGTCTGTGCATGGATGTGTCAGTCCTCAGCAACCACAGTCACTCATAAGGAAATTGTAGAAAAGTTGTCAAGTTTTGGGATTAAAACTGCTTGTTATTAACAGCTGGGAAGGAAGACCATGCCTGGGAGAGACATGAGCTGCTGTGGGTTTATTCTGCATTCCTACCTGCCTGGAGCTTGCTGCTCGCCTCTCCTGCTCTCCAGCCACGGCTCTCCGCTGCAGCTCCCAGCCCGGCACTCTCGAAGGAAGCAGATGACCACAAGGAGAAGGGATATGAGATTGTTGCAGCACCCCACAGGTTATTCAGGCTCCCCACAAGCAGGGCAGAATGGGCTGTAGTGACTTGCTCAGGAACAGACCTCTCCTGACTGCCCATTTTGCCAAAGTCTTGGTTCTAGGAGATATTTCCTCCCCTCACACCCAGGCCCTTAAAAAATCTGACTCCCTCTTTCCCTGCAGAATGTACACACATTTGTCAAGACACCACTGCACCCTCTTCATTCATCCTTGGGAAACAGACTTGTCTTATACCTTCTGTTTTCTACCATTCCTTTTCAGTAAAATTGCTGCTGCCAAATTACTGTGTTTCCTCACCCATTCCTCTGACCGTGTAATCCTTACATCCTGCTTCAGTTTCCTCTTATAGCAGGGTATATTCTCGACTTCTAAGACTCCTTTGTTCCATTTTTCTTAGGCTCAGCTTTACTTTCTCTCTTGGTCTCCTTTCCCAGCTCTGGGCTTATTTCAGACAACCCTAATTATGGGAACATCCTTCCATTTACTATCTACCTGATTCCATCCTTTCATGTGTTTATCCTCAGGAGCTTCCCACAGCTCATTGGATTTAGCTCAGTGCCTTTAGATTGTGGATAAATCAGTGTGAGGACCCAGTCTGGCCTTGGCACGCTTCACCTGAAGTGTAGCATAGCTCTGGCACAGATTTTTCTATCTCACTTTGGGTAAGTCATGTATTTTCAGGACTTCCATTCATCATTTGAAAAATGAGGGTAATGTCTTTTTTTTTTTTTTTTTTGCTTTCCTTTGCCATCTACTTTTTATAATGGAGTCAGCCCAACAATTTTAGAGCTGGGGCAAGGACTTCTGATGAGCTTACGGAACTAATGGCAGTTTTTTATTTCAAATGCCCACAGGAGTGCAGAGGGTAGTGTTTCTGCCTGTTCCTACCTTTACTTAGAGGCAGGTGCAGAATTGCATTTGAAGCAAAGGCCAGCCTGTACCCCCATGTAGAAGGGACCTGGGCCACGGACACGGGCCACGCTGAAACAGCCCCTTGGGCTGACCCTGCATTACAGCAGGGGCTGGCTGTGCCTCTGTGTTCCCCTACTCTCCCCCTCAGCTCACCAGCACGTGTCTGTGGAGGATCCTGCCAGGCTGAGTCCTGCTGGGTGCTGGTACTCCTCTGACACAGAAAATGAGTTATCTGTATTTTTCTAATGGGAAAAATAATTTTAAATTTCTATAGTAAGTGCACTAATAAGTGAGTCAGTTTTGTCTGTCTAATAACCCTGCTTTTCCTCTTCCTTTTGAATGGACTTAGGAATTTTTAGCCAATACATATACAAACTCTTATCCCATATTCTTCTAATGACAGCGAAATATAATGGCATTATTTCTACTTTAGGAAACAGAAATGATGCTATTTAGCTACAGAGATCTGACAAAAATCAAGCAAAGGAAATTATTGTGAAACACAGGAAGGCCAACTAAACTTCTTCAACTTACCTACTGTGAAAAGATTCTCCTCCTGATATTATTGCTGGAGCTACAGAAACAGGAATCAAGATTTCTTTGATTTTTTTAATTGCCAACAACTCACTACCCTTTAGTGTTTATTATGAGTGAATAACTAGGCATTTACCAGCTCCATTTGGGACACAGACAAGTATTGGAGGTTTGGATAGTGAAGCTGATTTCAAATGTTTGCAATGCACCATCTGTGGCTATCGAAACCCTCTGCAATGCCATATGTGAGACTGGTTCAGATACACTATAAAACCAAACTGGGAGAGAGGGCATAAATTGTTGGAAGCAAACATTTATCTGAAGATAAATGAAAGGCAAAATGGCACTGAATGGAAAAAATTACCATTTGATTTCCCTTGGAAAATGAAGGAAGAGCTGTGTGTTTCTGGACTGGGTGATCACCAGTATCTCCAGCTTTCTCGGTACCAGCAGGAAGCCAGTTATCATAAAAATCCTGAATATATTTGTCTCAGGTCTGTAATGCCAACCCCCATCATGCAATTACTTGATTATCAGATGATTTTTGTGTGTCCCCCCGATGCATTTCACACCTGTGAAGGTTCTCCATAAACATCCCAAAATCTTGAGCATGAGAATGCCAAGGAGCTTGCCTGACTGAGGTGAGAGAAGTGACCTGGGCATCCCCTTCACCTTGTTGCAAGAAATACCTGAATGGGGAAATGGTTATTTTCTGTAGATGAACAGGTCCTTTTGTTGTCCAGCTGTAGGCTAAGGTTTTTACCAAATAGCCAATATAATCATCCTTCCAACTTGATCAGACGAAGTTTAAAGTTATTGTCATCCTGTCCTCCTTCTCTACTAAGACAGGACTGATGTCCCACTGTTCCTTAAGAACCCACAGAGGCACCCACAGGGCTGGGAGCCCTTGGCCCACTGGGCTATTTGGAGACTCTCTGTAGGGCTCTGCCAGGTAAAATGTTTCTATTTTAGATTACTATATATAGTCTGCTAAACTGTGCAGAAATGTCAGATGCCAGCATGTGCACATGCCTCCTGATACAGCCTCATACATAACATATTGAAAAAGCCCTTTAGTGAAAATGTCAGCACGTCTGATGTGGAGGAATAGTGGAGATATCTTTTTCTTTTCTTTCAGTAAAGTTTAAAAAAGATTTTGAAAGAGTGGAAATTTGTGGTGTGGGGACAGTATCAATGAAAAACACATTTTAAAAGCATTTATAAAATGTTTGAGTCAATGAGAAGTGAGGCCTATTTGGATTTGAAAGTGAAAAATGCAATAAAAATTTTAAAATTGTGAGCTTTTTTTTTCAGAAAACCGATTGCTTTGCAACATCTGAATAATATATGTCATGTCTTCAGACAGTGGGATGTCCTAATATATCAGTTGAGAGTTACATGGCAAACAAAATGTCAGTGGGTCAGAGCATTTACAAGGAGATAATGAGCTTGTAAACACAGATAAATCAAAAAAGACTCTCTCATTCAGAAACAAGTTTGATAACTAAAGAGCATGTGCTCTCTTACTTTACAGTTGGGAACTGTTTAGAGCTCATCATCAAGAATATGGTGTGGGGTAAGTAATAACCATTAAGTAACAGATATTTTGCCCTGAAAATACTACCCTAGCATAAATTGAAGATCCATTCTTTGTTTTGGGAGGTGTGAAATACATGAGCAGGAAGGCAGAGCAAGGGCTGCTAAGGTAATAACTCCTAAGGCACCCTGCTGCCACATCCCTGAAGCTACAAGAAAGTCCTGAGCTTTTGTGCTTATTTGAAGGGAGAGACAGCATCTTCCTAACGATGGGAATATGGGTATGCTTGGGACTAATCCTGATGTCAGTGCCAGGAGAGCTGACCATGCTCCCCTGCTGCAGGAGTGGATGCACACCAAGCCTTCCTTATCTCAGACAATACTCGTAATATTTGTGGGATGAAAAAGGTTTCCTCTGTGGACATTTCCTTTGTGGAACAGTTCTTTCAGTGTTTCTCAGAAAAAGAGGGAGTGCACATAACAGGAAGCTCTGCAGAAATTTCTTAGCCCCAGACACTGTGAAAAATAAGAATCCAGCTCAATAAAAACTTGTCTTTTTGAATTATAAATTACTCTCAGAAATTACTGATTATCTATAAATGCTTACAGCACTTTTCTTTGTTTAATATATTCTCCGAATATTTGGTCGCAATATTATGTATTTCTTGCCATAAGAATACCTTAAATAAAAGCAATGGTAGTTCTTAAAAATATGATTCTAGAGTCCAACAAAAGTGATCCTTGCCCTGATGCACTGCTTGCTCACACTTGCATAGAAATCTTACCTAGAAATTAAAGAATGCAAGTGTTTTCCTGAGTAGGGTGTTGGCTAACAATGCAAGAACCTCAACCTTTCCAGGTCACCAACATCCTCAGTTCAGGGGACTGTCACAGTAAATTCCTTAATTGTGTCAGGTCCACTGAGTGAGTGAGATGAGATTTTGCAATATTAACTCCTTTGGACAAGGACTTACACTACACCTACACTTTGCCTAAATTTGGCACAATTTAAGAAACTTTGAAAGGCTATGGAGAAAGAAAGCTTTCTCTTTCACAGCAGAACATGACTCACAAGAGTCCTTAAAGTCCCAGGCACCTCTAAAGTCATCCAGACTCATCCAAACTCATCCCTGGTACCTAAAGTACTTCCCACATGTTTTAGATGCTCCTTGGAAGCTTGAAGATTGATGACATTTTCTTCTTCACTGAAAGTCAAAGGTTATTCAGAGAGATGATTACATTTAGTACAAAAAAAATTATTTAAGTATATGTAAAACTTTCTGATATGTTTATTTAAAAATTTACAAGAGCAGGCCCAATATATCTTTTTCCAGGTTTCCAAATGGCTAGGATATTTATCTTAGCCATAAGAAACACAGTTTGTGTTTCCCCTGCTTGAGGCATTTGAATCCAAAGCATGCACATGACCACAGTCACTGCAAGAAGAGGCACCTTCTGTAACATCCCTTGAAGCTGAGCTACTGCACAGCTAGGAAAGTCAGAGAAACAAAGTGTGGCTGTATTACCTAGTGAGGAAGTATTCATCCAAGATGATACAGTCCAAAGATCTCTTCCTCCTGGATTTTTCTGTATATATTGTACTAGATTATCACTGGATTAAATGACAGTAGCAGTATATGAAACATTTTGTGTCGTTATCTGACATTGCTTTTCTGAAATCTCATTGTCTTTATCAGTAGTTTCCACTGCAAGGTGAATCATATGAAATGAAATTACATATTTTAAGACATGTTAATATTTGCTTCCATCATGTTACATTGTTTTTTTGTCCTCTTCTTCCAGAGTATTTGAGTGTTCAGTCTCTGTCCCAGCATGTCAAAGGGAGCCCATAGGGATATGCATGATACTTGATAGCCCTGGTCAGGACATACAATCTGCTGAAAAAATGAGGGAACTTAATGAATTTTTCATGTACAGCTAAATTTTATGCTAAACTGTGTGATGCTTAATTCAAAAGATAAATACCCCAGGCTTCTAGTTTGGGGGAAGGAAGAACAAACAGTCGCTTTAATATTTAGACATTCATTAAAAAAAGGGAAGATTTCAAAATCAAAACCACTGACCTCTGTAACGTGTACATGAAGATTAAGAATCATACCTGGAAGCAGACAATGAAAATATAACAATAATTCCAGTTGAGGTGTAGACATTTATGAACATCTGTCAAGGACAGTAAATTATGATTCTAGTGAAATCCCAATCCTAGTTCCCCTCACTGAGTGAAGTTCTGAGAAGCTAATTCTGTCTGTGTAGTTTATTGTGAAGACATGACCCCTAATTAAGCAGCTGCAGTAACAAGACACACTGAATTACACAAGCGGTCAGATGTGGTCTTTTAACAGACACACCATAGGAGGTAAAAGACTGAAAAGAAGGTCAGCCCTGAGCATCCCAGTCCAATTATCAGGATGAGAACTGAAATGTTATTATTAATCATGTTGTCATCTTAAGACTGAAAACAAATAATTGAACAAGGCACACTCATGGTGCTTACCTAGTCTCAGCAGCACTCTGTCAAGATGTGCCAAGACCTTCGTGGCATTTTCTATTCAAGCATGAGGATGACTCAGACACCAAGATACCACAAATAAGAGTAGGGGATCTGCTGGGGATCATAAGAGAGCTGGGCCAATGTCCAATGCCAAGAAACCTGACTACGAAGTGTATCAATGAAACTAGTTAAGAGACACTTGTCTAACTGTATATGCAATGAGAAAAGATTTATAGGAATATAGAAAGTTAAAGATATATTGACGTAATTCTAGCCAAAAGGTTGGGAGAAGTCGGAAAGACTTTTACACGGAGACACGGAGGCATTTTAAGCATCATAGAAGCTTACAGGTAAATAAGAAGATAAAATTGATGGCAACCTGTATGCTGATATTTAAAGACAGCAGTTTGATAAATTGTCAAGCATTAAAGGCTTGGTCAAACCAGATATTGACAAAAGGAAGCGTAGATATCATCAGTGGAATAAATATTAAGAGAAAATGATCTTAATGTGTAGTGGATGATATTAGAAACAACAGCATAATCAGATATTGAACAGCTGGTGCTCTAAGGCTGTTACAAAATTAGCAGGCTATGCAAAGATAGGAGATGAAGTAGGTATATTTTGATTACCCATTTGATATAGAATCCAATTAATACCTGAAAAGATATTAAAAAAACAATTGGATAAAACAATTGCTAAATAATCTGAAGGATGAATAATGCTGTGATAAATGCCAACTGACCAGCAGGGGAAACACATGCTTTGCTTAAGACTACTATCAACAACTTGACCCCTTTTTTTGAGAAGAGCTACTGAGGAAAAGCCTCTATTTCAGCATTACTCCAAAATCAGATGACACAGACTAAAGGCGATTCCGTGCCTTTAGTCTGAAATGTAAGCTGCAATATGAATGGATTAGTGTTCAGTGCAGATTGATGAAAGCAAGTCTGTGCTCATTCATGAAGAGCAAAGGTGTTCATTCACTGTGTTAGTAGACAGCACATCATTCACTGACACAGCAATCTGCACAGACTATGATCCCGATTCTGCATAACAGAGAAGTGATGGCCAAGAAGATCAGCAGAGGCAGAGAATAATGAGAATTGCCGTCCAGGTGACTGGCAAACTTATTACACTGAAAACAAGTCAAAGGTGCATGAAATGGATTAAGAACTGAGTCAGAGATCCATAAAAATGCTGCTGTGTGCAGGATTTAGGTGTGCTGCACAATGTGAACACTTCTGCTTAAAGGCATATATAGTCTACAATAAAGTTCCTAGGGGAACAAGCCTGAAGGTGTCCTTAAAAATTTGCTGTCTGGTTGGGGTTCCTTCACTGTGGCTTTAGAGAGAAATATCCCCACAGGGCTCCATGCTTTGGTTTTTCCTGTTTTCCCGCTTCATATTTTTATGATCTTATGCAAATTTAGCTGCTCTGTCCATTAACATAATTTATAGATCCAATGTTTTAATGTACATCAGTTGAAACTTCACATATATCTCTGGCATGTCTTTCATGATACCATGATGTCTTGTCATAGCTAGCAATGCTACAGGAGACCTTTGATTTTTCTTTCCCCGTCTTTTTTCTTATTTTCTTGTAGGATCCCTACAGATACCACCACACACCTTACTCGTTTCTCACATCTACCAGTAAGAAATTGCCATGGCCCTGGGGTCACTCTCCTGTTTAGCCTGTACCCAAAGGTCTCTCTCCATAGCTCTGAGTCTCTTAGTTCAGTATCTTTTCCTCTCTAGCTACATTGGCAGAGGCAATCCCAGGCTGCTCACAGCTGCTCCCGGTGACCACCATCCCAACCTGACGCTTTGACCAAAACTTCCTTCTGCAGAAGAATGCCATTGTTGCTCTGCAGCTCCATTTCCTGATCCTCACACATCAGCAATCGACTTACAAAAAAGGCAAAGTGTGGTCTTGTCGGGTCTCCCGCTCATGGTACTCAGAAATAGATCAGACCAGCTTAGTATTCCTCCTTCTCATCTCTCCTGTAAGTTCTTTGAGTTGATCATTTCAAGGAAAACAAAATGCTTGACAAGAGCGAACAACTTTATGTAAAATGTATACATTAACCATTTTTTCAAGAGTGCCTGCACCACACTAGGTTTGCATTTGCTCTGGGTTTTCTTGCTCAACAGAAAGCAAATAGATGTGCTTTAAAACCAGAATGGAACTCTTTATCATTTGTGTATCTAAAGTTTACAGTCCAGTTTTGAAAAGGATAATTGTAAATCTAAAGGGGTAATTCTCACTGATGTTCCTGAGAATGTACTTTCCCTGTCACATAATTTTAAAAGGTTGACCTAGTGCATGTCTATTTTAAACACAGATATGCAAATAAATCATCCCTTTTTTCCCCTAATACCTGAACAACAAAAGCTGATTTTCTGACATGCAAACCTACAGCAGCTGTCTGATCTTTTAATCTGTTACATATGCTTCGTCTGATTCTCTCCCTGTAGGAGAACACAAAACTGCTGTAGACATCATTACACTTCTTGATCTGCAAACTCAAGACCTGTGCCCTTTTATACTCCCAAAGTGCATGGGGGATCTTAGTCAAAGCTGCTTAGTAACTAGGGGATTTAGAAAATATACTGTGCACACTCCTCTGGCCACTGAGCTGTAGGGTTTTGGAAGCAGCTCACTCTTTCTCTGCTTATCATTTTAATCAATTAAAAGGGTTGTCCGTCCTGTGCTAATCTCCCTTCAACTCTTACTAGATCAAAAGACTCCAGCTGATTATTGTTGCAGATTAACAGGATATCAGACAAATGTTAATTTAGATGTTAAAAAGTCAGTGTCACTATTCACTGAATGTCTCTAAGGTCTGCTGAGCAGAGATGAATGTGATTAAGAAAGGAAAAGGAAGAAAGTTTAAGGTATGGCTATTTTTGTCTTCTCTAAATCCAAGAAATACATGACAGATTGTCCCTGCAGCTCTGCTCAAGGAACAGAGATGGGAAAGAAGTGTTTACATTTTGTTTGTTCAGACCCTGACAACACAAAAACCACAATCCAAACCCTATTTTCTTCTCTTTTCCTATCACACACAATCTAGGAGTCAAAAAGTACCTCTGATACTAGTAGGTGAAAGGTTAGATTACAGGACAGAGCAGTAGCAAATCTGGATGGTCTTGTAGAGTCCCTCACAGCCTAGTTAGAGAAGATCTTATTTGCATTAATTTAGAATCTTTATTTTAAGGAAAAAATCCCCCAGCATTGTTCCACAGAGAGTAGGCATAAAAGATCAGTCTGTCATGCCAAACTACATGGTAGCTTGGGGGTGCAGGTGTTCATCTGAGCAGAGGTAGCTGATGGGTACACTGGAAAACTTGAACCCAAATGGCACAATCTAATCTTGATGGTATTTTATGTGCAATAAGGTCAGCTCGCCATTAGCCCTGTTTCCATTCTCACCTGTCCAGCTCTAGCTCTGCCTCATCATGGTGTTGGTGGACACCACTTGAACACGAGCTCCCCATGTGAGTCTTCAGCTAAGAAACACTTGATTTTAACAGCAGGGCAATCTCTTGGAAGACCATGGGGATGGATTCATGTTTGTGCAATGCTAGTGACAGGACCAATACTGGTGTAGTGTCCACGTGTGTCAACCCTACATTGTTGAGACCACAGTGAAAATTGAAAGTGTTTATAAAAGAGTTGCAAAATTATTTCCCATGTGGCACCCATGCCTGAGAGAGAGATGGAGAGATCTACAATGTTTTTTCAGGAGAAATTAATTACTTGCTTTCTGTGTGCGGATATCTGTCTGGGGAATAGATCTGTGATTGTAAACAGGTCTTCTGTTCAGAAGAATAAGGCACAGTGAGATTCAGCCATCAAAAACATAAATGAAGAAGTTTAGAAACAGAGTCTTTATTTTTCTACCCATGACAACAACTAACAGATGGTGTGCTCTCCATCACTGAGTGGCTTAATTCAGGGTTAAGTATATTTCTAAAAGTTATGCCATAGTTCATTCAATAACTCATTATGAGTTTCATGCTGAGATGTGTGCGCTGTTATGGGATACAGATCTCTGGCAAGTATTAAGCAGAGTATCAGGTTGTTTCACAGAAAAGATATGTCCTTGCTTTAAACCTGTTATTCAAATGTAAGACCTAGAGGATATATGGCTGCTAGACACCTTCTACCATAATGTACTCATGTTTGCATTGAGAATTTCTAGCCCATTACTTGTGTATGATATGTAAATACAGTATGCTTTTGGTAATTAATATAATCATATTTGTCTCTTGCTCTGTGGTGGATGTTACACAGTTCAAAGCAGAATTCTGCTAGGACAGTGTTTCTTTCCTTCCAAAGCACTAAAACAATGTAGGCTGCACAAGGACTGGTTCTGCTCATTGTACACAAGAACCATGTGGCTACCACGGCAGAAAGCAGTCCAGAGAACTTTATTACCAGAGACACTAGCATATAAATTATCTTGAGAATACTTTGAGTGAGTGCTTCTTTTTTACACCTCTTTTTGCAATATCCAAGTCATGTCCTTTTTGTTGAATTTAACATTTTAGCAGTACTTTTGCACATCAGCAGAATATGCAAGGTAGAGTAATCCTCAGCCAGCCACAAGATCCAAAGAGACCAGCTTTTTGCATCCTACAGCAGCCACTGCTGTGGAGTTTACTTTCCAGTACTCAAAACATCAAAGTATGCACGAGGAAATCTGAATCCTTAGGTTACATCTTGTCTAACTTATGCCAGGCTTTGGTGTAATTTATAGATAAGCACATGTATATGTATGTTTTGTAGTATATGTTACACATTCTATTATATATAACACACCATTATATGAAGTTTATGTGTAATATGATTATTACTGATAATTTTTACCTCAATATATTCCCTATATATTTTAAACATGCCCTTCCTGCAATTTAATTGTCTTTGAGGTATTCTTGTTATGAGACGGGAACGAAAAAATTTTCTACTCTTCTTCCTAGATATTTCTTATACACACAAAGCTGTAACATTAGGGTGCAAGGTTTGAAATAGGAAAAAGCTCTGTGCAATTCCACCATGATCAAATTCTTTCAACAAATGTCACGTCAGTGCCAAAAGAGACAACAAATACATATATCAGCTGACATGTTTTTATCTCTGTTTATCTAATGAGCTCTGGAAATTCTTTATTCTGTACTGGCTTGCAGTGCAGGCATTCCCAAGAAGTGCACAGTCCTGAAATAAGCAATTGGGGTAGTGGGCATGGTACTATCCTGCTGTTTGGTGAACTTTCTATGTTCATTCAATGATGGATTCTGAATGTCAGGGTCATCTGTCTTTCTTGAAACAAATGCTGATTTTCCCATGTGGTGACAGGACTTCAGTTTGTACAGAAGCAGGGCACATGTATTTGTGCCATTTCCAAGCACACCTTTGTAACATAAAGAATGTTTTTCTCGGAGGTGTATGCACATTCGAGTGCAGATCACTCAGTGAAGTGCCTGACAGAAATACTTAGTTCTTTTTGGGAATAGGGATTGCAGCAGCAGATGCAGTCCTGTGCTCCTCAGATCCTGTAACCCTGACAAACCTGTCTCAATTGCTGGGGCAGGGAGAGCATGCCCTGGCCCTGATGTGCCAGAATGGCATTGTGCAGCATAAAATGACACCAAACTCTCACTGATCAGGCTGGGAATGAAGATATCATAGAGGAACATGTGAAGATGTAAGAGATGGCTCTCCTGGCAGGAGGATGTTGCCTTGCCCATCTGTGGCAGATGTGAAGGGCAGTAGTGCCCATGCAGTGCATTTCCTGCTCCTCCTGCCTGTGGGACAGGAGGAGCAGAAACACATCCCTCCCTACTCTGTTTCATCTGAATTTCCAGCCCAAGGGGATTAAGGAGGGTGATTTGGAGAGTTCAGTGCATGTCCAGGCCTATTTCTACATAGTGCCAAGATGTGGCTGGGGGAAAATGAGGCAGAATGAGATCTTCCTGCATTCTCCAGGTTAGGCATGCCTCGAAATGCAGGGTATAAAAATTAAGATCTCCTTTTCACTAGGCCTGGGTGGCTTCTAGGACTTTTTTGCTGAAGTTGTCAATGTTTGCTTTAATCCCATTTTTGCTATTGTGCTGAGGCCTTTAATACTTTAATTATCCAGCTGTGATTTCCTTTTCCTCAATCCCTGGAAGAGACTGACCTAAACTGAGAAGACTAACACCGTGGTGAGAGAGATGAGCTTTAAGGCTTGCTAAGCTATCTCAAAGCTTCAGAGCATTTAAGCCTGTATTAAAACCAAATCTCTTACCAAGTGAGCTGTCAAGCCCATTGAGAATCATTCAATTTCATTTTTCATTTACAGCACAACAGATTCTCCAACCTGAAATGCACACTGCTTCTACACACCTAGCTGCTAATAATGTTAACTTTTCTTCATGTTATAAGTCAAAATACTAAAAATTCAAAACTAAGCTAACAAAACATCTTCTTATTTAAATCCAATCACAAGGTGCTATTTGAAGTACTTTCTTACAAGATAATGATCTAAGCTTTTTGTAAGCTCACAAACATCTTTTAATCAACACCTGTTGATAACAATAAGGTGAAACACTTGGTGTCCTTCCTTTTTATTCCTTCCAAAAGAAACAGGTCACAGCCTGCTCTGTACATTGAGGCCATCATTCTCATCAAAGTCCTGACAAACTTTCTTGGTTCAAATGATGAGGTGGAGCAGGCTTTGCACTGCCTCATTTCTGAGACCACATATCCATATATCCCTGGAGACAGGTGCCTTGTAGCAGCACACTTGCAAATGTTTTCTTTTCATTTTTCCTCTTCCACATTTTATCTCTTTTTCCCCACTACAGGAGTCTGGTTCCTTCAGTAAGCCCATCAAGTCACTTGGGATGTGACCAGGGAAATGCCACCAAAATCTTTAACTGAAACAGAAGTCTTCCTTCTTTCGTGTTTCTTTTTTGCTATCATTCCTTGTTGAATTTGTATTACCCTTTGCAGAGGAGGTAGAGTGTCTTCACATGCATTTCAGAATCATAGGCATTCACCTGGAAGTGAGGACTGTGTTAACTTAAGGTTAAAGATATTCAGGCTGCTGCAAGTCAACAGAAGCTTTAAAAGACACAATAGACATGTAACCCGTCATGATCTCCCTTGACCCAGATGAGGGGCTGCAAATTCTAGTTCCTTCTTTTGATTGCTCTGGGGAAAGTTTTCTTAGTCTGACAACAAACAGAAAAATAATTCCAAAATCAACATTTTTCAGAAGCCAAGATCCACAAACTGTCTGCCTCTGAATTCAAACAGCCTCCTTATTTTTTTCAATGATTTTTCCCTATACCTTTTATTACCTAAAATAGAAACAGCAAGAAACAGCACACCACCTATAATTGTATACTACACTGAGCAGCATTTACTGTTATTTGAAAAGTATAATAGAATTACAGTTAACATCTATAGTGAATCATTCAATACAGTTTCATATTGTGAAAAGTCACCAAAACACACAAGCAGGAGTTACAAATATTACTTACACATGGTGGGTTTTCCTCTTCTGGTAAGTGATGCAGGAGTTCAGGCTGGGGAACAGGAGAGGACCTAGAGGCTTAGGATAAAGTACTTTAATGCAGGCAGGGACAGCTGTGATAATCTCAGTGAGCTTCTGTATCACAGGCCCAGATTTCCACACACTAATGCCAAGGCAGTACTTCCTCCCAGGCAGCAAGGATTTGGAGAGAGAAAAGGTGCAATAGGAACAGCTGTGCTTCCCACAGCAGGAGCAGCAGCCTCTAGACAGGATGGTGTGTGCTTGGCATGCAAGTGCCCTGCACAGGGTGGCCCTAATACAGCTCACTTCTTTATGCAGAACATCAGCTTTTCCATTCCAAACCCCCATGCATCCTCTGTAGTTCTTCACAGCAGTACAAAGCAGGGATTTGCAAAAGTTGCAGTCTGCTCTTTGCCTGTGGCATCCTAGGCCATCCTCACATCCATGTGAGGCCGGGAATGGTGCTGGGGCAGTGTATCATCAATTCCAAGTAATAAAGTGAAGGGGTAGCTGTGGTTGCTTCAGTCTGCTGCAAGAACGTGTCAAGATTTTTACCAGTAAGTACCTAATCCATCATTAGGCTGCTCAGTAACTGACTGATCTTTAGAATGTTTGATGTTCTGGGAAGAGTCATCCGGAACTGTTATGACAGAGGACAGATCTGTGATTCCTCAAGGCTAAGGTCACATGTGTCAATCATGATAAACTGGCACAAACTCCTGTCCAGCACAGGCCAGAGACCTGGTCGAAGTGCAGAGCAACCGAGGGAGGACACCCACGTGCCTCTGCAAACTACTGAGTGATGTTTGCCCCTGGCCAGCAGCTTCCTGGGGAGTCACAGCATCTATGAAGGACTTCCTATCCAAGTGTGGTGCATCTGAACATAATAGTGAACCCAAGTCCCACCTCAGTCAGCTGTTCCTGTGCTTAAATTTCCTTCCCTAAAAACATGCCCCCCAGTTTCTGGTCTGAATTCTTCACTGCAAGTCTGTATTTTGTTCTGCTTTCTTATTTCAGTTGGTTTCCTGGCTCTGACACAGGATTTCCTAAATAATCTTGGGTTACTCACTTAATCTCTTTTTTACATTAATTCATTGTTGCAAGGGGGAGTTTACAACATTGCTCTTCTCTAACCTCTCTTTTATGTCAAGATCAAAGGCTCCCTAGGGCACTGATCTTTTCTGCATCTTGACACACTTTCTCGAGTGAAAGAGCTGTTATTTCAGCTATGGCTTTGATAGTTGTGCTACACTAGACCGTAACAAAAGTTGCTTTTTGCATTAAACATGTCAGCATCTTTGCAGCTTCTGTGTTATTTATGTTGCAAATTAAGAAACAGAGTAGGTAACTGCACAAAGTCTTGATTATTGTAATAACTTTCCTTCTCCCAGCACACACCACAGCATTCACCCATCTGCCTAAAGAAGCTTCACATCGTGAAAAATTAATATTTTTGCATCTTACTCCACATCTTGTCTGTGCAGGTGCTTGGATTTGGGTCTTGCAGAAAACCATCCTTTCCAGGAGAGGCAATGGAACAACTTAAAGGGCTGCAACCTCCCAATTAATCTCATCTGGGTGTTGGATTCCTGCTTGGTGCTGTGATCTAAGGACTAGAAAGCCCATCATTGCACCTCACAAGGTAGCAGGATCCTATCCCAAATACTGAACTAATTTTTGAGGAAGTCAGGTACATAAACAGACAGTAAGAGTATCTCTGCTGACTGTCTGTGACCTTTGCTATCACTTAGTTCCTGAATGTCCCCACTAGAGCTCTTATTTTATTGCTTTTCTACCTGTATGGCCAGTAACACAAACTTCTACCAAAATCCCCTCGGGCTTTGTTGATCTATCAGATGTGTTAATCAAAGCACAGTTTTATTACAGAGACAGGATTAAAAAGGAAAAAAAGGCAAATTACTAGTAACAAACAATGGCATCATTAATTATACCACTAAAGTACTACAGAGATCTTTATAGGACTTCATGGAGGTGAGGCTGTGAGGCTTTAAGTGGTGTTTTATATGTTTTTAGGCCATCCTACAGAGCTGGAAAACCAGATCAGCTTTCGGGGACACAAGCCATGATGTATTTTATCCTAGACCAGCTGAAGGTCTGGTCACTTCAGGCTGAGCACTGCAGAAGACACTGTCCCGGTGGCTTACCCCTAGATGGCACTGCTTGGCAGCCTGGCTCCGGCTCCCATCCTTTTCCTTGGCTTCAGAGCCAAGGTTTCGACTTCCCTCAAGGTTGGGTGGGGAATGGGACAGTGAGATGAAGGAATTAAATTTCTGCCACTCTTGGCTAAAGTGGAAAATATTCCCTTGTCTGATACTTGCAAGTAAAAGAGGAAATAAGTTTTCAATCAATGTTTTATAAGGCATCTGGACAGCATAATTTTTTTTGTGCATGAAGCAGATATTTGCTCTGACAGGGCTTCCTGCTGTTAAAAGTAATGTTCTACAGACATCAAGATGGGAAGGTGCATTGTTATAAACTTCTGATGTATTTGATTCTACTACAATCATAGGGAACAAGGACTGATGTGACACATTTTCCCAAGTTACCCACCTTTCCTTTATTAACATGGTACAGCTTGCAGTTTGCTTTTGTGGGCTTTAAATTACATATCAGTATTTTAGGGCATTTTACACAAGATCAGAAATTCCTTGTGAAACTTGATAGCAAAGCGATATCTGAATATTTAAGGTGTTTGGATTTGTTTTAACTAGATGGATTTCTCGTAAGATGATTGCAGCTCTTCAAGCCCACATGAGTAGGTGGATCAAGTTTTGAAGTCTAACAATAATCCTGAGCAATTTTCCGTTTTTAAATTTCTGTAATTATTTCGGGTTTAATTTTTTTTTGCTTGTGCATTTACAGAGAAAATGCAACAAAAGAGCAAAATATCTTTTTTTTAAGGGCTAACACCAGCTATTACCCGGCTACCAGTAATATCTGCTATAATCCTTTCCCAGCCTATCCCTAGGTTTCCCTTTCTAGCCCACGGAATACATTTGTGAGAGGACATGTAGGCACCTGCAACTGCATCCTTTGCACTTTACAGAAGATGGTCAGTCATTCCTCCTCATGGTTACAAGTAGTAGCACGAGAGCCACCGTGCTTACACTCTTTAAAAGAACAATAAAAAACGCTCTGATTTTTCTCAGAGAATGCCTCAGTCTGGGCTGACTGGATGTTTTAGAGATAATGCTGAGTCAACTCGCTCTGCCAGCAATTTACTTTTCTGTATTACCTCAGCCTGCCACAGTCCACTCTAAAAACTGAGCCCACACCAATAATCCAGTTACAGGAATGGTCTTTGGGGGTTTTAAAGGACTTGTACTGTTATTTTGTTTCTACCAAAAGTGTAGTAGACTGCATGTAAATCGAAAGACTTCCACCCTTTTCCAGCTCTTCTCACACAAGTTTTGGCCACTAAACACAGGCAAAAGGGCACCCAGGCAGCCTCCTGAGCCCAGTCAATGAACTACTGAAGAGTCCACAGAGGACCATGTGTCTATACCAACCAATCTAATTATTAATGAATGAATAAAAATAGATTGTTAAAAGTGTCCTATCATCAAATTGTGAAAATCCAAATCTGCATTTAAACCATTTGGGCAGCACTCTCTGATTTTAATTCAGTTCAGACAGCTCAGACATAGCATGATAGGAAAGAGCTAGGAAAAGGTTTGTGTTGATATTGATAAATGCACAGATTCTCACATCTTCCAAAATGCAGCTCTATTTCTTGTCTATCGACCTACTTGGTAATCTTTCACACTTCGTAATCTTTTTCAACCTTCGTTATAGAAGTTCAATGTGGTACCAAATATAGACTTGTAACACTTGGATATGGGCTGGAGTTCTTCCATGATCTTCTTTGGCAATGAACTGCAAGTTAAAAGATTATAAGGCTTAGTAAATAAAGCAGCAGTCTTTCACCTGCCAGAGAGATTTCTGTCTTAGTTTAACCTTGATTTATGTGATGACTTTGGTTTTAGTATGTTTTTAAGCGAAAATGAATTTGTGTAACCTGAAACTGTTGTACTGCATCCTAGATAAAGGCAGAAGCTTGGCTCTGGAGCCTGAAATTGCAGGCCAAGATTTAAAACAACACACACTCTCAAAGAATAGATCTATACATGTAGGACAGGGTTCACACAGGCACTGAGGTGTGCTTCAGATACACCTTCAAAGGAAGCTATGTTATTTATGCATACCAAAGATGAATTTTAAGTAATCAGGAAATGTTTTTAAGCTCTGAGCACCACTTTCTCAGAAATTCCTTACCCATTGTATCTCAATGCACTGAGATACTTGAGTAGCTCCCTGTCACACCTCAGGGATGGCATCCACTACTCACTAACACAGGTGCTGCCATCCCAGTCTTAGATCACATAACCTCTCAGTTACAGGGGTGTAAGCATCTAGGAATTTGTTTATGAATCTTAGTGTCTTCAACTGCATCTGGATTGAATGTTAACCCTTTGAGGTTATGATGTTCGCCCACAGGACTATTCATACGCTGAATTTCTCTTGAGTCTGTGACCTGGAAGAGAGGAGGTTGATGACTGCTACCAGGTGGGTTTCTAGCCTAAGGAATGAGCATCACACAAGCAGCATTGTAACAGAGTGTACTCATCTTTTTATTGTTTGGTTGGTTTTGTTCAGTATGCATTAAAAGGTGTTAAAAAGAGTGGACTAATTCTGAGATTTCTAATTTAAGGTATAAAAATATGCTAGTGATTGTAATTCTCAAGTCTAGTAATGAGTGTAGTGTGTTACTGTATCTCTTCAGGTACTATCTTTTTACTTGGCCGATAAATACCCCCACAGCAGTACATGAGAACAGCAACAGTATCATGATCCTGGGACAAGGAACTGCTTTTCTGTGACAAGGACAGAGCTACAGTTCTTGTGCTAAAAACCATGGACTATCCCGCTCATGTGAGAAACTGTTGTCAGCATTGTTTAGGGAAGACAGTGAAGCCTGCCAGCTGTGGCAGTGGTACCCACCCTGCCTGGTGCTACTGGAGATGGACCTTACTCTCAGAAATAACTGGCTCATTTTGTCTTCAGCACAACGATTTCAACCAGTGCCATAGCATCCCTGAAGGAGAATTAACCTGAATATTATTTTGGTCAGCCTCTCCCATTTTACCTTCAAAATTAAATCTACTTGCTGAATAAGACAGAATGTGAAGTTGTTTAGTGCTGTTCAAAATCAGAGAGGTTTTTTTGTGTGTATGTGAATTTGGTGTAGCTTTGACAACATAATTTTGTAAGTTATGTACTTAATATTTTGGTGGCTCGAGGACATGATATATAAATTTCTGGCAATTTATATTTCACTAATTTGAATATTTTTAGAGCTTGTGTTTAATAACACCTTGTTAGCCACAGGCCTACTGTTTGAGAGAAAAGATGTAATTATTTGTTAAGTCCTCTCCCTGTTCCACAGACATCTCCAGGCCTCCCAAAGTAATCCAAAATACATCCAGAAGTGAAATGCAATAGGTCAATAGGCGAGCACTGAGATGTGCTTCAGCTTACAGGGCTGAGGCAGTGCCATCCATCCAGGGCTGAGGCAGTGACATCCATCCAGCTGCTCCGTGCCAAGTTCCTCCTGCTGGGAGCCCACCGCACAGCTTGCTGCCAGCTGTGGCACTTTCTTCCCCACAGGTGCTGCAAAGTCTAATCCAAGTGTGTCTGAGGCCTCCACACGCAGCTTGACCTCTGGTCTGAAGCCTTAAATAAAGCTGGAATACTTCCTTTTAAGAGGAGAAACAGAGAAGAAAATAGAATTCAATGGAGTTTTTAAGAAATTATGATAATGCAGTATAAAGTAACTTCCAAAGTAAGATGCTGTTAAGAGGCATTGGCAAGATGACGCTTGTGGATAACTTTGTGTCTAGTTATCCATCAGACTTGCAGTAGGTCCAGAATAAAAAATCTGACAGAACTGTACTTTAATGGGTGATATTTAATAGCTCATTTCTATCTGGCATCTGCAGAATGCTTATGGGGATAATAGCTATTTAATAGAACTGCTGACAGAAGTCAAAAAAAAAATAAAGGCAGGCAGAGAACCAGAGGCAGAGAAAGGATTTCTATGGCTTTGGGTTGTGTTTTAAAGAACACAGAATTTCAGAAATATCTTCATGTTTTCTCTTAGGACTGGTCCTGTGCTAATGCCAAATCCAGGCTGAGGAAGTGTTTCAGAAAGTGCTGGTTGGGCCAGAGCAAAGTCATGCTGACACCCAGGGCAAACATCAGTGGCCTCAGAGTGCTTTTACTGCTGGTTAATTCATTAATATAGATACAGCCTTCGTGCCAGTTCCCTTCTCTCGTCAAAACAACATAAGGGAAAGACCTGATGCTGGGTTTACCATAATAGGATTAAAGAAAGCTCCTCTCAGAGACAGTGCAACAGAAAAAGCTTCTGTATGAGCTTCTACTTGCCTGATATTACTACCTTGATTTGTAGCCCTCTTCTAATATTAGGAAATTTTTAGGTGTCATGAGGCAGCAATTTATGCCAGGAACACGAGAGAGGCAGCCCCGCATCAGCTTCTCTTACAGCTTAATTTTCCTCCTCTATGAGGGGTACTAATTTGCATAAACTTTCCATGGGACCTATGATTGGAGAAATGTCCTTACATCCTCTATAGCTTTCTTGGTCTCCAAAGACCCCTTCCATACCTCCACCACCTTCTCCCCCCACATTTGCATCCCCATCTATCACAGTAAAAGCTTGCTAATCTACTTACATGCCAGAGGCTGCACAAATGAACACCAGCACAAGGCATATCATGGAAAAATATTATCCTCCATCACAGAAATGTCCAGGACCAGCTTCACATTGAGACGTTCAAGAAACTGTCACAATAATTTTTTTTTTTTTTTTTTTTTTTTTTTTTTTTATTTTTTTTTAAA
>VWZT01015720.1:89888-103051 GCA_013397055.1 Pachycephala philippinensis | reverse complement strand
GTTCAAAACTTTTGGTCCCAGAAATTAGAATTCTACAAAGATATTGTTCCTGTTTTTAAAACTAACACCTTGTGAGATATTAAGAACACTAAACTAATTAGTGCATTTTCTTTCATAAACTGTTTGAACCTTCACTGTTTAGCTTTAAAATCCTTGAAATTCTTATTTAAGACTTGCAAGGTCTCTGGTAAATCCGCCTCTAACAAACAATCAAAAGTAAAGGAAGTTTGTCTGTATTTATCAGTATTTCTCTGAACAGTTTTGTGGAAAAGTTTGTTGTCTATAACTCACAGTTCAAGCTGTGTGAGTATCTGGGGACTACCTCTCTCACGTCTCTTTTCAGTAGTCAGGGGAGTACTCAGGGCTTGGGGACATGTGGAAGGGTCACAACTCAAACCATTTATCCCTCAAGAAACCACTGTGAGTCTGCCTTCAAGTCTTTGGGTCTGTCAGATGCCTGATACAGGCAGCACAACAGCTGACCCCGGCCTTCGATGTGCTTGTCAGTGAGTATTTTCAGGTATTAATTCTTAAGACCTGTGGGATTAGAAGGATAGTTTTCACATTGTCTTGAAGGAATATATAAGGGGATGGTGTAGGCAATATCCAGGGTTTCATTTCAAAATATTTTGCTTGTAAAGTTGCATTACCTTTTTGAGAGAGGTACAGCTCAAGGCAGCATTTTTTGCCTTCAATAAAAAATTACCTGCCTATAAGCTCAACATAAGTGTTGCATGTATCATACATGTAAGATTTGAAATATCTTTTGCACAACATGTTTATATACACGTACAAAATGCCTATAAATACTCACACGCCAGATGTATTCAATAAACATGCAAGAGTACAGACCAACTCTTTAGAAAATTCCATTCATCTCTCAAGAAAGAGGGACTTTTTTTTTTATAAATATCTGAAATACTTTATAATGCTCTCATGGCATGATCAAATCAGTAATTTTCTGGTGACAATTTTTTAAGTCTATTTGTTCATGGCTATTTATAAACTTCTGCTAAATAGAGCTATACAGAGCTAAGCAACCAAAAGTTGCACCACTGTGTTACGCTGCGGTCTTTCAGACGGCCAGAGACAAATTCTAGTTCACATCATAAAAATAGTGCCAGCAAGGATTGCATAACCCTGTAATCTGCAGCCACAATACCAACCTGTGCTGGCACCTGTGCAGTGGAGCTTTACCTGCTTCAGACATAATCCGGAAACACACACTAGGTGGGGGATTTGCAGTGCCAGGTCACTGAGGGATCTCTTGCTTTTCCTGCCTTGGAAAGTCATCAGTCTAATGAGTAACTCCACCTGCTCTTCTCATGACTGGTCCCAAAGGAAGATGTGTGGCAGCGGCTGCAGCAGTTGTAGCAAGTTGGTGGTCACCAAAATGCTCCCACAGAGAAGCGTAAACTCCACAGAATCTTCTTTTTCAACGGATTTGTGTGTCCCAAGTAACTATAGATTAATATGAATTTAGGAGCAATCTCATGTTTGAGAGAAAAGGCAGAGGGGACACAGTTCTCCGAAGAGTGGCTGGGGAAACAGATCCTCACTGCACCCGCTGGTGTCTCAGGTGTCCCAGCACTGCCCACGGCACAGCAGAAGGATACAAGGTTTGATTCCCTCCCATCATTTGTCACCTCACAATAGGTACCCTGGGTGGGAGGCATGACACTCTGGAAGCCAGAAAGTGATGCTCTTATTTGTCCCTTCTGCACCTGCTCTACACAGTGCAGATAGTTACACATTTTGAAGAATAAGGGCCACCAAGTCAGTAACCTGTATCAAGGGAGGTGTAGCTCCTAGCAGGGAAGTAGTCAGTTCTCAGGCATTGCTTCAGCAGGAGGGAAGCATGAACATTGGGCAGTCACTGAAACCAGGCTAGAACTCAGTATGGTTTTATTCCTGAATGTTTCTGAAAGACCAGCGCTACATACATATGCAGATGTTTTATTATTGTAGTCATGTTAAAAATAAATATGCTACTTTATGAAATAAAACAAAAGAAAATAATTTTTAATAGTTGTAAAAGAGCAGAAGATAATGTTCTTTGTGAAAGCATTTGGTATGACTGTACTGCTTACATTTGCAAAGCCAATGTATTTATAGAAGCCTAAGACGAAATAGAAAGTTAAGTCCAGGACTGATTCCTTGATCTGAACTTTGAAACTGAGGTCAGAAAATTGCAGTGTCAGTCATGGGGGATGTCTGAGCAGGTGACGAACAGCAGCACTCACACAGCTCCCCTCTTCAGAGGTGAGTTGTTCTCAGTCCTCAAGATCTCACAGACTGCTGAGCCCTCCCATCAACAAACTTTAATTGAAAATGTGATAGGCTACTCCCTCTCTGTAGGAAGCATCCAGCACTTAGGAGGTCACCTGGGTAGAGCACCTCTCTCTGGGGGTCACTGTGAACTGTGTGAGGGTTTCCTTGAGTGAGAGCCACAGTTAATGATAAGGCCTCTCTTCCTGCAAACAGCAAATGCCTGCAAATGAGGATAAAGGAATGAAGGACCTGTGGCCTGGCAGAAGTTAACTACTCAATCACAGGATAAAAACTGAGGCCAGTGTAATGAGGCAAATAAAAATAAATCTTGGCAATAACTGCCATGTTGCAGTCTGTGGCTGAGACTTTCAGATCCATCAAGAGTTTTAATCATCATGTAGAATGTTGACATTTATAGATCTGAAAAAATTGTCCATAGCTGAGAAAAGAAGTTAGCTGATTATGGCCCAGGATTGATTTTGGGCTGGGAATGTTTATGAATATATAAAGTGGGTATTCAGAAGGCCTGACATAATTCTTTTTCTTTCAAAAACTCAGTGATTTTAGCAGAAGGGGTTTTAGAAAGCTAAGAGATATAAGTCTTGATAATTCTTCTACAGAAACATTTTTTTTAAAAAAGAAGGGAAGGTTTAGTGGCAGGTGTTCCTCAATCTTCGTATTTGATGAGGAGCAGGAATTTTAAGCAGCAAATATCAGCATGAAGGGATTAGGGCAGCAGCTGTTTAAATATAATGGACTGAATATAGTCAAAATAGTGATGCAATATTAACCAAATGCTGCTATGTTTCTAGAAGGAACAATATGCACAAATGTGTGTTACTACTTGTGTGTAAAAACATTCTTAGATAACTTTTCACTGGACACCTGGAATAACAGCATGTGAAGCTACCTGACATCCAGTCAGTGCTAGACCCACTGATTATCCTGCTCCCAGAAATCCTGCATGGATTTTTACTGCTTTTCATTACAGAAACCTTGCCACAACCTTTTCTGATATGTGTCCTCTACAGTTTGATTCACTGCACACACCTTAAAACATGAGAATACCTGATCTGAGTTCAGACAAGGAGTGTCTACCCGGGTTCTGAGTACTCGTTATTTACTGAGTATAAGAAGAAGACAAGCAATTTTTCTTTTACTGCCTTCTCTGCTCACAGAAAGTAGCAGATTAGAGACTTTCTGAGCAAGACATGGCACCTGCATCTTTGGAGCTTTACTGGACACTTTTTTCTATTTTCATATAACCTGTTGCCAAACTTATTTGTACTTTTGTATCTAAGGTATTTTTTGGCAACGAGTTTACTTGATGCACAGTTGACAAAACTTGACATTCTTGTTTTGAACCTGTTGCAGACTAATTACATTTAGTGTGCTCTGGGTTTAAGTTCCTGTTGCTTGAAAGGCATGCCACACCACTGATCATTCTCCTGGCTCATCTGTGATTGTGTCTTAGAGGTGAGATAAACAAAACCCAGAATGCAGGAATGTGATCAAGTTTTTTTGTTACTATAATGACATTTAAAAGCTAGATCTCTATGTCTTGCCTGATATTACTTAACCTTGTGTTTTCATTTTAAATTATAGGGAGTACTGAGATGACATTTTTATAAAACAACCCACAATAAATCTAAGATCCATCTTTTGACTGAGTAATTGTTCATGTCAGACATTTTTTGTAAGTGCATTTCTTTGCAGCTGTCAACAGTTGTTCAGTTCAATATGATCTGCAGCTCTTTGTGATCAGTTTTATTTTAAACCACTCTAAATAATTTTGTAAAGTCAGAAAACTTACATATACTTATGTCTTGAGAACAGTTTATATAACCCCTTTTCTGGCTCATGTATGAAAGAATACCCATCGATAGAAGTTCCAATACAGTACTTTTGAAACCCATCATTTCTTCCCGTCCTCTTTTGTATCTTCTGGGTAGCTATTACTTTTGTTGGGGGCCTTCCCTTTTACCCCATAGCAACCTACTTTCTCTAAAATCTTTTTGGATAGGTATATAATCAAAAGCCTTTCTGAAATCCAAGCCTGGTAAATAAAACATCTTAATATTGATAAGCAATAGTTTAATGAGTTCTCCAGGTACTGAAATGGGCTTGAGACCCATTACATCTTCCTGCAAAAACTATGTTAATTCTGCCCTATTAAATCATATTAATTAATGTATACTGCTAGTAATGGGTTTTTTTTATAGTTTCTACTAATCTCCCCAGTTCAAAAGTACAATTTCTTAGTCCATAATTTCTAAGGTTCCCCACGAGTTCTTATTAAAAACTAGCCTTGTATGCACTATCTTCCTTTCCTTTTGTACTGAGGCTAATTTAAGTGATAGGTTACCCACCACAACTGAGAGCATAAACATTTCAAATCTGAATTATCTGAGACCCACTGGGCAAATACAATCAGCTCTGGCAGTGCTGTATTGATCTTCTTAAAATTGTCTTGAAACATCTTTTGCTGGCAGCTCTGACAGAGATGGTTCCCCTACTCTTTCTCTTGTAAAGAAAGGCTGTGGGAGTAAGACCAGACCCAGGCTTTGGCAAATTGACTGCTGATGGAAATATTGCACTTAGCTTTTCTGCTGCTTCTTTATCTTCCTTGAGCAATCCTTTTACAATTCAGCTATCTTTCGGTCCTACAAGTGTTCTAAAAGTCATGCCATTTCTGATATGGCTGGAAAAGGTTTGTTACTAACATTCATATAACAAATCGAACAATTGGCTGCTTGTTGAATTCATTCTGATCTGTCTTGAAGTGTTTTTACATTCAGCATGCCAGAGTATGTGGTTTTTCTAGTCTGGAGATTGTTTCCACATTCCTTACCCTGAGAAATGTCTTTTCTCTGCTATACGACTGCAGTCTCCCATGACCTTTTAAACTTTGTTTGGATAGAAGTATATACGTGAGCTTCTAAGCTAATGCTTTTATGTAATCTCCCCGCCACCTATAACCGTTTTATTCTCTTACCATGACTTTTTCATTTTCTTTGATGAAACTATATCATCTTCATGCAGTTCCCAGTTTTGAAGCTAAGAGATACTGCAGTGTGGGGCTAGGAGTTTTTTCCTGTCTTTTGGGAGCTTTCCTCAGTTCTACATGGCTTCTGGGTATAAGTATATTGAAGTCAGCATTACAAGATAGTTGTTTAATAATGCTTCAGACTAGACCTGTGAGATGATCCCAGGAGGACTACAGCAAATCATGCTTCTCTATGAGTTTTCTAGCCAACTACTCCAAGAGATAGTAATTTTAAAATAACTACTATGTCCAAAATGTAGCTTCAGCATAATGTCCCATCAGGGACAATGGTGCAGAAGGACATGGGGAGGAATGAGACCTGTCTTTATTAGCATGTTTTCATCCTTTTTGGATTCTCCATTAACTCCCTCAGCAGCCACAATCCAGATGGTCTCTGCCCTGTGTGATTATAGGACATTTTCATACTCTCAGTCTGAAGTTGCAGTTGCTGGGGATCCTGTGCAGTTGCTGGGGATCCTCTGCAATTGCCATAAATATACTGATAAAGAATGTTGTGCATTGATCAAACTCAATAACTTCCCTCCATAATTTCCTTTATGTATAACATCCCACCCCGGCTTGAATAATCTGGTTTTAAATTCCTATTCTCTCATGTAATTTACATACTGTTATTTCAATTCTCCAAGATTATCTATCGGGTTTCTGCAGTGCCTATGTACTGATAGCCATATATCCTTGATATCTCCTTGAGTGGGTACATAGACCCCCTTTGTACACAGACTTGTTTATGCACTTTAACAAGCTTGGGTCTGCTCAGTGGACTACAGTGCTGTTTGGAGCTGGGATACACCAGCAGCAGGTCTTTAATTGTTTCTCCCAGAAGATAGTTTAGTGTCGGTGATATTCCCCACTGCATATGCAGAAATGCCTGCTCACGTGTACAGATAATAGGTCTCCTTTAAATGAACAGAAAAAAACCACCCTTGTGTACTCAGCATATACCCAGTCCCAAATGCTGACTGTCCTGTGAGGCAAAGGATAGTCTACCCCCTCAGCTTCTAATCTATGTCATTCTTCACATCTACACTACAGTGTCTTTTAAAACTGCGTTTCAAGAAAATCAAATTTAGTCAAAACATTCAGGGGAGAAGGTAGTAGTACTGTGTCCCAACAAAAGAAATGAGCAAACACAAAACACAGCATAGGAAGCAGGAAGAGGACTTTTGAGTTCAAGGGAGAAAATTTTCTCAAAGGGTTAGATACAGAATTATTGGCATAAGAGATATTATTATTGTCTTGATAGGCGTGAGATGAAAGGACAAGCAAGGGTGGGAGAAGAAAGTGAGAGCTAATATACAGCTGTAGCTATCTGAGGTGTAGAAATGTCATCCCAACACACTGAAGGATGGGGAACTGCAGAAGGTCCCAGAAGCAGCATCAGGAATAACACCAGTGCTACTAAAAGAACAAAGGACTTCAAAAACTTTCTTTTTAGAAAGGAAGAGGTAGATAACAAGGAAGCCACTAAAGTAAATATTGGCTTCTGACTTCTATATTTTTATTAGTTTCATCCACTAAAAAGCATGGCATGAGAAACACAGCTTTCACATTAGAAGGTATTCAACTACTCCATGAAAACAGGAATGACCAAAGCACATAGGAAAGATTGTTTCACAGAGATCATATGAAAGACACTGGCTGTTTGGTGGAGGGAAGAGCTTCCAGTAGGAGGTACAAAAAAGAAGGATCATGGAAAGACATGGAAGGTGCAGTCTCTGCTCTTGAAGATGGGAAGGAAATATAAGAAGAGTTGTACACAGATGTGAAATTAAAGGTGGACTTTAAAGTATGACAAGTGAGATTTGAACCTGATGTGGAATGAGAAGACATTAGCAGAGATATCTCAGAAGGAAAAGAGTTTGGTCTGAGTGGATACAAGGTGGTGTTTTATAGTGTTTGGGAGGAAGCTACGCTCAGCTGCTCTAGAAAACAGAGCTGTGTTCACAATGATGCACAGCCACTTTGGGGAGTAGCGGCAGCCATGGGTATGGGCATAATGAAGATGTAGGAGGAAAAGAAGCACCTATGTTTTCTGATGGAATACAGCATATATCTATACATCCCTTTACACATATTTACATATTGCTAGGTGGTTCTGTGTTGCAACCCTGGTAGAAGCCTGGACCTCCAGGTCACCAGCAAAATTCTTGGTGGTGATGAAGGGGGAGCTCTTCCCATGGCTACCTTTCAGCATGCCCAGCGAAGTGCCTTGAATGTGTGCTTTCACCCCATTTCCTTCACTACCACAGTTTTCCAGGGATGTCCTGGTCAGCTGTTGGGCTGACATGAACTCAGTGGCTTGCTGGGGGCCAGCAGTGCCTCCCCCCTCACTGGCCCCTGCAGAGGTTGAGCAAGTGGGGCTGTCAGACTCTGCCTCTGCTACAAACAGCCCATCGAGAAAGGAACAAGCTTGCATCTCCATGAGTGGAGGTGAGAAATCAGACAGGGGAAATACAAAGTTAATGCACTAGTTTTCCCTGCTCAGGGTTCAAAACCAAGAAAATGGTCCAAAACTGCACCCTGCAATGGATGCTGTCTTTTATTTAAGAGATGTATAAATCTCCATTATGTATCTCACAAAGGAAGACAAGGCATTTTTTTCCTCATTGGTATTTATATTCCAGCCTATCATTTTGTTTAATCTACATAATACTAGTTCTGTGCATTTTATACATATAGCAAAAACCTAAAGATATGCCAGTGTCTTTTTGCATATTACTGACACCCTACTTTTGAGTGGATAAAACAAAGGTAATGCTTGGAAGCCTCTTAAGTAATGCATGTTTATTTTTAGGTATGTGTTTATCTAAAGAAAAGTTAGTTTTCAAGGCAGAAAATGATTGTTTTGCAAACATCTGGTTAGAAATGCCAACAGGCTGTTTCTAAAGGCTTGAAAAAAACGATTAAACTTATAGGTCTAACTCAGATATATTTTCTATATATCTATGTATACATATAGCTATATCTATACTCTATATATAATATGCCAAAACTTTTGATCTCCTACAGGTTTTATGCCAGAACTTAAGAAGTTTTTAATATCACAACGTTCACTGAAGGGCACTGACCACTCCAGAATCTCACCACTAGGACAGGGTGCATCCTCCAGGAGAACCTGTGTGCCAACGTATGAAAGGGAGACTGATCCTGGCAGAAAGGGACAAATCAATGAAGAGCACTGCCTCTAGACAAAGCAAGACCAGAAAAGTAAAACCCCAAACAACAGCAACCAAGAAACCCACCACTAACAAAATCTATGACTAGCTGCTGGATTATGAAAGTTGAAGTCAGAGAAACAATTGATTTGTCTCATATTCCAGCAAAAAGATTAGCTGGCCTATCAGCACTGAGGAAAGAAAACACAATAAAACCCTCTTATCTTACTCATTTCCACTGAGAGCTGTCTGGTTAGGGGTGACAAATAGTCAGTAGAGTTTGTCTAACATCATTGTTAGGAATTAGAATTAGGAAGGTGCCTGCTAATGCCATCATTTTATTTTATAATATAAATATGGAGGCTGAAAGGAAGAATGTTCTTGTCAAAAAAAACCCAGCTCGTATAATGCCTGCTATGGTTATAGTTGTTGTCTGCTCTTAAGTCAGAGGGAGCCTGTTACATCCCTTTACACAATTCTGTTGCCATGAAACCATTTTCAGAAGAAGAGCTGATATTGTAAGATTTTAGCTAACAAAGGCAGTAGGAGTTTGACATAATAAAAGTCTAGTTGTAATTTTCCACTGTACCCATAGCTAGTACTCACTGGATTTGAACATGCTAGTTCTCTTTCACTGAAAACAGCTCAGAATACTTCGTTTCAGTTTCTCCAGTCTGAAATCTATCTAATGGGAAGGATTTCTCTTTCTTCCTTCCTTCCTTCCTTTCTTTATTTCTTTCTTTCTTTCTTCCTTCCTTTCTTTCTTTCTTTCTTTCTTTCTTTCTTTCTTTCTTTCTTTCTTTCTTTCTTCATCAATATTTTGTTTAGTCTTTTTTATAAGCATATAATGCATGCAAATAAGAAAAGAAAAACTTCAACTGTTACATCAAATAGTCCGGATATAAAAAGTAAATATCACCACCATTCTGCTTTGACTTTAGAATTCAGAATGAATTATTATTTTGTTAAAAAAGTACTTCTGTCTGCAAACCAGGCTCATGTGAGGTATGTCCTCAGTGAACCATGGTGACATACATCATCAATGACAGCAGAGGAGATATGTAAGGGAAAGTTTTTGTCCAGCCAGCGCTATATAAAATCTTTTTCAGTGAAGGACATAATCACCGTCAGATAAGGAGAAGAGCCATAACCTCCCTGTGAGCAAGCACTGCAGGGAAGTCTCCGGGAAGTGGGATCAGTGTCTTCCTCTACAGCAGCTACTAATGGGTGTCCCTCGACAAATTACTTACCTTCTCTTGTCTCTGGCTTCCTCCACTACAAAATAAAGATAACAACATTTCCATATTTCACAGAAATGTTTTGAAGTTTAGAACAGTAAAAAGCTGAGGTATCCCGGTCCCTTTGCAATAGGCCATGTGAGCGCATAAGATAGATGCTACAGCAAACAATGTTTTCAGCCCTGTGAGTTACCATCGTTGTGCTAACAATAAAACAACTGACCGCCTCAACAGCAGGAGGGACAGCACTATCAGGAAATCTGTTGTTTCCCTGCCGTAACAAGAATATAAATCTCTCAAATCAGAGTATGTTCAGGCTGAGTTTGAAACTGAAACACCACATAGCAGCATCTTGGGTGAAACACAGGAGGTTCCCTCTTGAACATCAAGAAGAACTTTTTTACTGTCAGGGTGACTGAGCACTGGCACAGGTTGTTCAGAGAGGCTGTGAAGTCTCCATCCTTGGAGTTATTCAAAAGTTGTCTGAATGTGCTCCTGCACAAACAGCTTTGGGTGGCCCTGCTTGAGCAGGAGTGTTGGGCCAGATGACCCCTGATGTCCCTGCCAATCTCAGCCTTTTCAGAATTCTGTGAGATTTCTTTAGCAGATGTCAGATCCAGAAAAGATAGCCGCAGATTTCCAGCACTCTTCAGTTAATGCACTTCACTGATGGAAAAGCTGTATGTAGTTTTCCTTCAGGCAAAAATCATTTGGGGAGATGTGGTGTGGTATTGGCAGGAGAATCCTAAGAGTTCTGATATCAGAAGTGGGATTTTAAAAGGTTGTTCTACATTTACTAAGAAAGAGACATGTGAACTTAACTGGGATATACAGATTTAGGAGGCTTTATGACTCTTCTGCAATCACTGTACTCTAAAAGCAGGTGAACATTTCATACCCTTAGGAACTGTACTACTGGTCTCATTATCATTGCAAAGCTAATCACCATTCCCATCTATCCGAAGAGAAATCTTTTCTAGGAAAAAATACAGTATTTTTTGTAATCTAAGGGATTTGGAGTACTGAGAAAAGGCTTTGTTCGGGTTTTTTGTGCTTGAAAACTTTCTGTTATCATTGCAAGTTTCAGAATGCATTGTCTTGTAAGTGTAAATAACTGAAGAGTTATATGCCCATATGAAAAGAAAAAAAGAGGTCTTTCTGCTCCTGCATGGTACACTTTAATATAAATGTGGCCTCTCTGAAGGCAAAGAATAAAATTATGCAGAGCCTAAATTTAATCTTTGCTTAAGGATTGCCAATAATATGATATTGACACTTAACAATAAGCTAGGCATCTTATGTATTGGTATAGGACAATTAAAATTTTGGTACTCTTGAGAAAATCGCACAGAAAAAAATAAATGAAAAATGCTGACAATAAAACATCAACCTGACTAATTATTCTAGATATACCTTAATGAAAAAATAGAAGAATCAAAAAAGAAGTCCGTGATTTACCTGCAGAAAGGCTATTCCCTCGTTGTATGAGAAGTCAAAAAGGATACAGTCCTTTCTGGGAAGGCACTCGTCAGCTTGTCCCAGAGTTTGGAGTAATTTTACAATATTTGGTTGAGGAAATAAAATTGAAAAAGGATAGTGCCCATGTGGAGAGGAGGGGAATTTTATTTATTTATTTGTTTTAGTACTTTCCATTGTCTGGTATGCTCATGAAGACATATTACTTTTTCTTGCAAAAAACCGACTTGGTGGTGCAGCATGCACATTACGTTACTGCAATGTGGCAATCCCGAGCTGTGGCTGCCAGAGCCCCTGGTTGTTCACACTCACTCTGCATTAGCTCCTTCCCTGGCTTTCTTTTGGAGAGAGTGAAGTGTGGGGGCAGCTCAGGCATCGTGCACCCTGCAGATGTGCTTTGCTCCACAGTTTATGTCCATCTCACACCAGAGCACACAAAATACATAATGGAAGCCATATCATGGTGCAAGTCCCAGCTACTTGTTTTAAAGACCTATGAATGATCTGCATTGAACAGATGGCTTGGAACCCTTATGTTATTAAAAAATACCCAGCTGACTGCAGGCAGTTTGGGAAGCCATGGCAGGACACACAGGGCACCAGACTGTGTCACATCTGCTGTTGGATGATGAGCAAACGTGTCCTGTGCACTACATCCCAGAAAAGAGAAATGGGGGCCTGCCCACATGCAGGTAATGTTTGCAAATATACCCATGAAGTTGTGCTGACCAGCTTAAAAGAGAGGAATTTATTATCTCCGGGTGTGTAGGAAGGGATTTCTCCAGGTTGTGGGGAAGGTGTTTTGCGTCCTGCAACATGAGAAAAGCTGTGGCACTGTGTCCTGGCATGGATAACCTCACCAAGAGAACCCTTTGAGGAGGGGTCTGCTGTGAGAGCTCAGGCTCACCAAAACTGTCTCCTGGTTTAGTGGCTTAGGATACTGAGCCCTACTGAAAGTCAATTTACTCAAGCTCTTAAATTGATGATGTTCTACTGCCCTGCTCTGCAGAGAACAGATTGCTCAGTACTGATGTCTTCTGATGTTAGTTCTGCTTACTAACATACATTGCAACCTCACATCATAATTAAAGAGTCTATTTTTATTTTTAAAAGACACTTGAAAATAATCAGCGCCAGATCAGATGCAAGGACTTCCTGGACTGTAAATGGACAGCAATATCCTACTTTGACTTTGTTTTTTTAATCTTAGCATTCATAGAGAACAGGTTGCTCTTACATTTGGTGACTGTCCAGGGGCCAGGCTTTCTATAAATATAACACACCTAATTCACAACCATGCAGCTAATATGTACTTGTTATCTAGGGGATTGAATTTATGCACCTAACTCTTTGTAACACTAATTGCTCTGTTGTAGGTTGCAAGGTAAGTCCTCTGTGCATAGGGGAGAAAAAAGCTTTCTGACTACCTGCACATCAGTAGAACACAAGATTAAATTTATGCAGAGAAAAACTCTTTCTTGAACATATAGAGCTAAAATATAACCTCAAGGCTCAGTTTGAAGAGAAGGTAATGTAGAACAATATGTCCCAGAGGAAGCACTGTGAGACATTCTGCTTCTTGGAAATGCTTGGAAGCATTTCAATGCCTGAGAGTCTCACTATACGAGAAGAGTATACCTGCATATCAAAGGTAGATGGGCCATGTCTTAGTACCCAGCATCTTTGTCTGGTGACCTGGTAAATGTGAATAAAGGGAGCCTGTCTCCCCTCAGGTGGTATGGACATGTGGGGAATATCACCCATGGGGCATTATGGGACAGAACAGGAGTGGTGAGTACCTTTCTTTAACCTCAATTTCTTTGGTCAAAGGTTGGCTTTTGCCAGACTCCTCGGAAGCAGATAGAAAGCAGTCTCTGCCATTGCATCCTCACCCTTTTCATCCTCTCCTCTCCTCTCCTCTCCTCTCCTCTCCTCTCCTCTCCTCTCCTCTCCTCT
>VWZT01015720.1:42758-89862 GCA_013397055.1 Pachycephala philippinensis | reverse complement strand
TCCTCTCCTCTCCTCTCCTCTCCTCTCCTCCTTTGCATCCCCATGTAAGGATCAGGAAGACTTCATCTTACAGGGATTCTCACGTATTCACTGACTTCTTAAAGAGGAGCAATAAAACAAGTGGCCCATCATGCAGCAAAATCAGAATAATGGAGGTGACAGAAATTATAACATAACCCCCATTTCACTTGGACCCTTTTGGGACCCTTGGTTATCTTTGTTTCTTTCACATCACATCCACACACAGAGCTTTCTAGAGAGAGCAAAAGGGACAGTAAATAAAAAAAGGCAAATTCTTCCTTCCTCCCTTTCTTTTAATTTCATACTCTGCTACAGTGACTCAGAACTAAAGTCAAAATTCAAATTTTTAGTTTTGATTTTAGCATACAAAATTATAGATATTCTTAACCAATATAAATTTTTTGCAGGAAGTTAGAGAAGAAGACTTTAAGATGATTCAACATCCACTTCTCCATGTAAGGAGTTACTGCAAGTCAATTAAAAGAATCAGTTAAAAATAGCTTTCCCTTGATAAAGGAGATATTTCTCTCATTAGGACACATTGCTACATTCTATAACCTTACAGGGAAACAGCATTATCAGCTAAACTGTCCCGGTTTACTTTCTTTTGTCTAATTCTGTAACACCCACGTGTCTTACAGGGGAACCAGTTATGGTAGGTGTGGTGGAGTGTTTTACCAGTATTTGTCCTGGGACCTGATGTAGATGAAGATAAAGAAAATGTATCCAAACTCAGGGGAAATGAGCAAATTATCTGTTTAGAAAAAAAGGGCTTATGCAGTTTCAGGACAAAAATCAAAACAGTTTAATTTTGCAGAAGGAGGGAGAAAGACCACGCAAAGCTGCAGATTTTGGAGAAAGTTACTTGTATAAACCAATATAATTACATGGAAACTTGGAGAGCTATGGCCCTTGAGAGTGCTCCTTGAGCTACGTCCCTAGAGAAGCGGCCTGAAGGCTTCTCAGAACAGGAGCCCTGCATTGAGAACGTCTCCAAGATGCATGGATGAAACAGGGATATAGGAACACAGGCCTGTGAGAGCCTTTGCATCATCAGATCCACTCACCTGCTGCTGCAGACTACCAGGTTGTACCACTCTGTCCATCAGTTTATAAAATCCATTTTACAGCTAATCAAGCTGCTGGATCCTGCTGCTGGGTCTCAGAATTCTGTCCAGAAGTGCTGCACAGAGCAATGGCCAGGTGTGGTACCTGCTTTTCTGCAGAGGTTTTCCCCTGTGGCCTTTTACAGCTGCTGAGGGCTCTCTCCCATTGGGCTGTGGACAGAGAAGATGCTCCTGCTCACAGAGTTATAGTTTGGGCTCAGTTATCAGGTTACCTGAAGCTGTAATGTATTTTTGTAACAGTAAAATCTGCTAGGGAACTGTTTTATTTTCCAGTAAAAATGCAGATAATTTAGAGTGGGAGGTTTTCTCTGTGTTCAGATATTTCCTTCTAAAACTGAAATCAAATATTTTTTCGTAACATTTCAGTTTAGCAGGTAATGTAGAAGCTCTCTTCACAGTAGCTTTGCTGCTGCTTCTGCAGCAGAGAGAGGAGTTTGAAAGGTGCAAATTGCAGGAAGATATGCGACACTAATAGGCTTTCTGAGAGAGCTTTGAGTCCTGTGGGGGCTTGACAACCTTTTCTTACAGTCTCAGAGCAAGGATGTACATTGAAATGAGCACACATGAGAAGCCCAGAGCCCAGGGAAGCTGCTTTTGATGCCATGCTGCAATCACCTGTACCTGCTCCATCTGCAGTGCCTCACTGGGCAATGCCGTGCTCCACCTAGCTCCATCACAAAATTTTTAGCCATAGAGTTTCAGTGGTTTCTCAGCCAAGCCCATCCTCCCTCTTAACTGGTGCATGGCACACAGAGTGATCACTGCTGGCGGGAGAGAATGCAGCAAACACAAAACTGAGATTTAAGTTTGCCATTCACAGAGGATCTCAGTCCTGTGCCAAAAAAACCCCAAGCGCATTCTGGTAACACTTAACACCGAGTTTATTACTCCTCAGGCTACCCAGGCAGAGCTTGCATGTGGACAGATGCTCCAAGATGGGCATGCAGAAGGAGTTCTCCCATTCTCTGCTGCAGCTCCTCCCAAGGTGCCCCCTTGTCCAGACTCTCTACAGACTACGGGATCTACTCCTGCGCTATGCACACCTTTAGGAGGGTTACCTTTAGGAAAGGCTGTGGGGAAGTATGATCATCAGCCAACAGAAGGGACTGGACTAGGAGCCGATCATGGAACCCTAAGGTCTGGCAGAACATTGCCATATTCCCAGGAACTCCTCTCAAAGTATCTGCACACATTCTCACCCATGGCTGGCAGAGAGTTTTTAGATGTGTCACACAAACAAGATGCCTCTTTGACCCACACAGGTTTTCTGTCTTGGTCTGCACGCATGGAGACCTTGCTGTAGAGCACAAGAAAAATCATTCTCTTTCTGCCCATCAAACAACCAAGGTCAAGCAACTGCCTTTCCTCTTGTTACAGAATATTGCCATGGTTTCATGGAAGAAAACAAATACATATTTCATCTTCTGAAAAATATAATGAATTTACATTTTCCCCAGTTCCTCCTTATACAGTTCTTGTCACACACAGGAGCACACTTATTTATTTCCTGTCTGTGTTTACAACATCTTGCAAAGAGCCATATAAGGTTTTCGACATATAAAATTATGATTTCAGGGCCAGGATGTTTTTCCCTGCTCCAGCAACACACAGCACCTGTAAAACTATCTTCAAGTACCCTGCTCTTGGGGATTTCCCTTACATGAATCCAGGGTTTGATAATTGTTCTGGATAGTAAAGCATGCTGATCCCCAAAGAACCAGTTCTTGCAGCCTCACTCAGAAGGTGTGCCGTATCACTTAATTATGTTTCTCATAGGTTCCAGTGCTGAATATTGCAGCAGCTTTGTATCAGAATTTAGATTTTGGGGAATATCTGCAACCAACTGAATTCTCCTTCCAGCAGCAGAAGATGTCTGTGTGTCAGTTCACACCGCAGTTCACCAAGAAGCTTGTAACAAATTATTTCCAGGGCAATCCTTTTGGGTCAGCAGTTTGCAAACAGGTTTTCAGACACAATTAAAATGTTTTATTTCCCCACAGGCACGATGATAATAAACAAAAGAATCCCTGTACTCAATATGTCTCTCTTTCAGAAATTCTTCATATTCCTTGGAATCTGGTCTGAGACACCTTCTTCAAATTTTCGTATGGACATTTGCTTTTTAAATGTTTGAAAGAACAATTTAGTTCATGAATTCATGAAGTTAGATGAAATTTGGTCTCAGAAAGTTGGGGATTATGCCTGACAGAAAATTCATGAGTAAATACAGTCTTGCAAAGAATACAAGTTCAGATGCTGTTTCTGTAAATAAGTGAGGAAGGTCCAGTTTTTGAGGTTATTTGAACTATGAGTGAGTTCAAGGAAATTAAGGCCCCTGGTGCTAAGAGCCATTTAAATAGAGGCCTTTTGAAGAAATAGTTACAATGCCTGTTGCCTGTTCCCCACAATGTTCTGCTAACAGCAGATTCACTAAAATGCCCTTAAATTTTAAAGAGTAAGGTATTAAAATGAATAAAACACTACAGAATCCCAGGTGTCCAGCTAAGATTCCCTGCAGCAGAAGAACACCCAAACAGAGTTGATTTTTTCATATCTTTGATGTGAGAGAAGGCATAATGAGCACAACAGTATTAGTTTCTAAGGAGACACATGCAGAAATTAGCTCCATTTTGCTTAATAAACTGTTAAACAAAAATGGTTTTGATGTTAGACTTGGTGGAGATGAGATTTTAAATCTTTTTATTCATCTGCTCTCTGGGATGTTCTTATTTGAACAAAATAAAACTCATCTCTCTAAATTAATGAAGCTCTTCATTTCAGGATCTTAGTTTGTAAAGTGTGTATTAGATCTAGTCAACATCTGTTAAATTAAAATGGCTGTTCAATTACAATTAAAATTTTTCTAGCAATTTTTCATTTTGGTCAGTGTTATAGTCTGGTGCTGACAAGTAGATAAAGTGTCTCAGATAAATTCATGCTATCTTCATATAAAATGTCATTTTCTGGAGCTTGTTAAAATTTTGGGTTTGGACAGTTCATTAGCAACATTTTCCCAGTGAACCTTGCCCTTTTTAAACACATCTTTGTGGGTATTGAAGTCATTTTCTCACGTAGAATCAATATATTTGGAAATCCAAAAAAATAAAGAAATCAAGTGGCATTTAAGCTGCTTAAATACTTATTTCTCCAAACCTAACAAGTGAGGGAGATATCTCCTCACTCAGACTTGCTTTCAAGTATGAAAAACTGGAGCCGCTTCCACAGCAAAAGCAACTTCCTGGACAGCAGATGCCCCCTCTTTCCTGCAGGATCTGCAGGGCAGCAAGGCCAGTGGGGGTGATGGGTCTCCCCTTGGGACACAGCGTTGCCCATCATTCCTGTTCCCAATGGCACAGAATGGCACACTGTCAATAGACCTGCTTTTAGTCCAGTCTTTTAGCCACAGTGAGGGAATTTAAGAAGAGCTCAGGTGTTTCAGCACCACACTGAGATGGCAGTGTTGGCACATTCTGCATCTTTCCAGAAATTTCTGCAGCATTTTGAAGTACCTTGAGTTCAAGTAACTATGCAGCAATTGTCAAGGCTAGCTTTACCTTGGTTATAGTACTGGATATAGAGCTGAAAAGGTTAGTTTCCCTAGCTTGCTCCTTTCTAATGCCTGTTTAGTCATCAGGAAATGTTGATTATTTGTCAACATATTAAATATTCATTTCTGTGGGAAAATAGGTTTATTTAGAATATATCCACACCTGAGTCCCTGTCCATAGATGCATGCTAACTATATACTTACCACTGAGCCAAGCCCTGAGGAGGTGCAGAGGAACCTGTATTCTGGTTCCAGCAGTGACTTCTGCAGGGAACTGTCCAGAGAACTTTGCCCTGAATCCCTGGGGGTGTTAATCACACCAGACAGCCTATAGCAGAACTGTGACACAGCAAAGGGATTTCACAGACACCAAACCACATCTGGCATCACAGCTGGTACCTTGCTGATAGGGCTTGATGCTTTACTCAGCATTCACCCCTTTCTGGAGCTGGAGGGAATATTAAAAGCAGAGATTTTTAACATATCAGCCAAAGTTTCAAATAGCAGATATCTCTAAAGCTTGTTCAATTCCTTCTGAAATATGTCATTCCAAGTCTAATGCCACTGTCATTCTCATTTTTCTTCATAAATAAGTAAACAAATAAACAAACAAACAACCTTTAGGCCCATGGAATAACAAGTGATAGCTTTTGTTTTAATGACTGCATTTTTCCAAGCCAGTGGAAGAAAATTTGCTGTGTTCTAGTCTCTCTGGGTCATTAACTCCAGAAATCTGATAATGGTTTTAATGTAAAAGAATAATGCTAGGTTTTAAATGGGGACAAAATAAAACATGCACAGGAATAAATTAACCTGTTACATTCCCCAGATGGTTACTTGCACTGACCTGGAATTTGCATAGGCAAGTGCCTTACAAACAAGTACAAAAATTCATGGTTCAGCTCTGAATATTGAAAATGAATGGGAAATTCTGCCCCTACAGATAGACCCTATGTTAGATGTCTTCTGATCTTGCTCTTTTTCATAGTGTCTCCAAATCCTGAGCAGTGCACAGTAGCTGTAGCAGGTACAACAGGGCAGAGTAAGACTCAGCAAAGCACAAAAGCACATCTGTTTCTTGGAGCATCAAATGCAAAAGCAAGCAGCATTAAGGCTTTTCTTAAATCGGAACAGTCACAGCTGTTACTTCCATTCCATCTTCTAGTGACTGTTAGTTAAGAAATCTCATGTTCTAACATGTGTTTTGAGCTCCAGTTTGGGTGTAAATATGTGTTAGAAGAACAATCTCTTGGTTGAAAGGTGGTAGTCTTTAAATGTGATGGAGGTTGAGAACTGCCAAAATTTTATTTTCAGAATCAGCTTTGAGGATGCTTCAACCTTGAGGAGAGTGGATTAAGGAGAGCTATGGAAGATTACAGCAAGTTTCTCAGACAGGAAGAACAAATCCACTCTGGGCATCATATAAGGAGCTTGACAGTTTGAATTGCGGAAGTCAAGAGGTGATGGGCACAAACTGAAACATGGGGTGTTCCTTCTGAGCATCAGAAAACACTTTTTCACTGTGAGGGTGACTGAGCACTGGCACAGGCTGCCCAGAGAGATTGTGGAGACTTCACCCCTGAAAATATTCAGAGGTTGTATGTACATGGTCCTGGGCAAGTGGCTCTAGGTGGCCCTGCCTGAGCAGGGGGGTTGAACCAGATGACCTCCAGGGGTCCCTTCCAACCTTAACCATTCTGTGCTTCTGAGCGATCAGAACAACTAGAAATGAGCTAATGTAATGATTACTAGGTAACACTACCTAATAGGTATGCATTTGCAATGCACATGAGGAACTGCTCCCACTCACCTTCAGGTGTAACCTCAGCCAGAGTATAACTATAGGTCAGCAGCAGAACCTCAAAACTGGAAAGTTACAAGATATGTGGAGAAAGGGGAATTGAAGAGAAACTTAAACAACAACTGGAAACAGATCTGTTGGATCCTCAGGAAAAACCCTGAGAATTCATTAGCCAATTAAGGTTTTATTCAAAACACAGTTCTTACTAAGGACTGTGGAAACAATTTTATTTCCACTGTTCAGACTTGGTAAAACCGTCAGCTTTGCATGGAGAGCATGGCTGTCCAAATACCTTCAAAACATTTCTGTTATAAGCTGTCATAATGAGCAAGAAAAAGAAACTATGAATGAAAATTTGTATTTGAGATAAGAGTAATTATCTGAAAGTCTGAGCAAGGCTCAAACAAAGCAGCTAATCTCTTCATCTACTCTCCATCCTTGGCAAGGTCTAAGCATACTTCACAGGGCGACGTGTTCCTGCAGGATATATGGGCAGCAGCAGAACATTTTCCACTCCTAGGGAAAGGAAAAAGGCTACTGCATTTATGTGTTTTCTTCAGGATAGTATTGAGGACTTCAGAAAACATTTTTTTATAAATATTCCAGAAGGGGAAAAAAAAAGGCAGTTGGAGGGGTGGCTTTTGTCGGTATTTTTTCCCAAGTGGAAGTATATGAAATACTGCATCATACTGAAGGCCCTGTTTGGCAGTGGAAGGAGGAATCATTCTGTAAATCTGGTCTGAAAAAGAGTTCATGTGTTGGAGAGGTCTGTATAGTGGAGGCCAGCTGTGGAGCTGGACCTCCGGAGGCACCAGGGAAGCAGCCGAAATCACAGGCTGGGTTCATAAGAGCCTAAGGAACAGGGAGGAAGCCAGCAGCTGTTGAGTTTGCCAGCTGGAGTCTTAGGGAGGTAGGTAGGGTACACATCTGTGTTTCTGAATGCTTATCATCATCACATGTTTTGTCCTGAAAGATTTCCAGTTGCTCCAAAATGTAACAGAGACCGAGCAATCTCCAAGACACCCAAGTTCACAGGTCTGCAGTGAGCAACTTTGTGCCTGTCCTTCCTTAAAGGCAGCAAGCAGGATTAGCTTTAGAGATGGGATGCTCCCCTCCCTGCCAGTGCAATTGGATCTTTAGCCTATATCTGAGGCACCCATCACTGCAAGGTAATCCCCTGTGATATGTAAGTCCTTATACAGGGAAACAGGACTCATTTTAGGAGTATCCTCGTCCACCAGGCTCATTCTCTGCATTCACAGGGGTGGGAATTCCAGGTTCATCCCCAGATAAAACACCCTGCTCTGAAGCAGGACACTGATGTGATGACAAAGCATATGGTAACTGTGGAAAGGCAACATGATGCCATGACATGTGATGCCTCTATCCTCTATTTGCAAGAACAGGAACACCACCACTTACAGAGGTGTCAGATTTTTCATCAGTTAGAAGTGCAAGGTCTGAAACATGCTGCTAGTTCTGTGTCACTACAGACCAGCTTTTGGAATTCAGATGTGCACATCCCTGGTATGGGCTAAATCAGGTTTGCTGCTGGTCTAGGAGCTAAGCAGTGCCTCTCTCTGCTCCTTTCAGAAGTGTATCACCCTCTTTCGGGGAATCTGACTTTAAAAGAAACAAGCCTGTGTCCTGTGCATCATGCAACTGCCCAACACAGGCTTGGTTTGAAGAAACAGCACTTCTGAAGATAACAACTGTGGATGATTCAGAGGTCAGTATGTGCTAGTGACCATTCCCAATTAATACTAAACCCCTTTCAGCTTGGTTCAGGTGGGCAGATGCTCCTTCAACAACAGACAATCAAATTCCTCTGGCTCCCCATACCACAGTGACTATCACAGCACCTCAGGGAAACCCCGCTGGTGGGCAGGAGTTATATAACACTTGTAAAAACACTGACTAGGAAACCTATCCTCCTTTCCTTTACAGGTCAAGTGGTGATGTCTTCCACTCATGAAAAGTGATCCATGGATAACTAACTACTTCATCTACCTTTTCAGCAAAGAAGTCAGTTGGATATTTGGCTTATAATCCTTGAACTCCTTAATATAGCCATGGGCAGAGAGAGCTACACAGACAGGAGATGACAGTCTGTATCCTAAACATAGATTCTGCCCTTTCCCTACCTTGCCATTGGTTCAGAAACCAACTGAATGTTTAGACTTGTCACAGCAGGAAGCCACAAACCCCAAGGACAAGGCACAGCTTCTTTGGCATCCACTCAAACTTTGTAGAAGAGGAAATGCTAGACCTAAAATCATGTCCAGCATGGTCTCTCCCCAAGCGTCCTAGGAGTGTTTGAGGCTTCAAAGGATAGATAGAGCAGAGGTACTACCCTCAAATCTGGCTCTTTCTAGTTACCTAAAATATAAACCAAAGATTATTAAAAGTGACTAGTGACACCGTGCATGTGTTTTTGGGCTATTATCCTAAGGTGACTGAAAGAACTTTATTTCTTTAGAAAAAGAGGAACAATAACAAAAGTTTGGAGTTTTGGGTTTTTTTTTTTATTTAGTACATGGAAACTAAAATTAGAAAACTAAGCTTTAAAATTGCTAAAGACTCTCCATAACGGCAAACAAAAGAACAAAGAACAAACTTCTGTTTGAGAATGTAAATTTTCTTAATCATTTGGGTAAATAAAAAAAGGGAAGAGGTCCTTTCAGCCAGGTTGGTGAATGGAGCTAACTCACACAAACAGGGATTTCCTCCTCCTACTGGATTATTTTTCTGCTAAAAGATGCATACAGGGAAGGATAGGATGACAAAAACCTGCTTTATCACTTTACAAAAAAAAAAAAAACCCAGCAAACCACTTGCTGTGCTCTAGAAAGTGGGATGGGTGAGTGGTGAGCGAAGGACAAAGGGAACTTCTGAAAGCCTCATTTTCCCAGTCAGCATGTGGCAGACCTTCCTAGAGGCTTCTCTTCTCAGTTTACCGTGGCAAAAGAAAGAATCGTTCAGCAGCTTCTGAATGCCCTGGCAAAGTGGGCAAGTGTAAGTGACCAAAGGTGGAGGGAACTGTGAGTTATTTATGAGACAGTTCTGTACGAATCTCTATTTTACTAGCACATGATATCCCAAATTAGATATATCCTAGAGGCAGCCAGGCACTAAATTAAAAAGAGGATCAATGTCGTACAATACACCTTGTTTGAGTTGCATGCCAGTAGGCAATCAGTAGCTCCCTGGAAAGACGCCCTCTTTCTTACAGAGAATTGGTATGAGATACACTTTTTAAAAATTGCTTCAGATTTTCAGAAAGTGGTGGTGTTATCAAGCAGCATGCTGAAGAATCAAAGATGTTGTCTTTCACATGGGATATAGTTCAAAGGTGGAACTCTGCCGCAGGATGTTGGGGAGACCAAAGTAGCAGTGCATTCAGCAACACTACAGATTGCTGGAGAATTTATATACTGTAACATAGATGCAGCTTCCTACTCCAGAGATCTCTAAACGGCTTTTTTCTTTTTTACAATGGAGAAATTATGATACGGAAAGAGAATAAATTAAGGAGCAATATCCAGGAAGATATACAAAAAGAAGCATCAGCCAATCATGTCTGTTTTTTATACATAGTCTTCAAGCTTTGCATGACTGGGTGGTGTTGGAGACACAGCTCTCCAGACAGTCTTTTCATTCATTCTTCACTTTGTATATTTTTATTGTGACAAATATTATGATTAGATACTTGTATGAATATAAGACACCACTTATCTTGATTGCTCAGCCACCAGAGACTCAGCTCACCTCCAACCAGAGGTAAGAGTAAGAAGGAGCACATCATGGACATCACTACTTGGGCAATGTTGATAGCCACATGTGCAGACCGCATTCCCACTATTGAAGGCCTCTATCTGTAATGTAAGCAAGTTTGCCCTTCATTGGAGCAGTCTCTCGAGGTTAACATGGCTGCATAAAGTTTAGAATAAGTGGGAGGGCTTTTTAAGTACTTGCTATAAGAGTCATGAGATTTCCTAAAAAAATCCCAGGATTAAGCTTATCGAAGTTCCACAGCTACCTAGTTAGCCTTTGATATGACTTGACTCAAGAAATGAGAAGATTCACTGAACCATTCAAGGCCTTCATTCCCCCCCAAAAAAAAAAAGCCCCAAAGAAGGTGAAATTGCATACAGGCCAGTCAGCAGGTTTGGTGTTTATGTTTGTACTTTCTTAATTGAAGCTAACAGCTCTGCCTGCAAGAAGTCAGCTGACAGAGATCCAGTTCTGCACAATTCACAGTTTGTGGACGCACAGATTAGAGCTGACTGCAGAGTATGCACAAGCATTATTTTTTGTGAAACCATTTGCCTGACAGCTGCCTTCTCAAGAGGAACAAGATACAAGCTCGTTCCGGTTTACAATTGATGGAGGAAACAAGAAATCCTTTCTGGTGTTTGGGTGGAAGCCAGGCATGAATGAATGAAAATGTAGATCTACATTTTTCTTACACTGACAAAGGATGTATGCCTCCTTCTCTACTTTAGTGCAGGGAACAGCCTGTCGTCAGCTCTTTGAAAATCAAAACAGATTTTTGAAGGAAGCTTACCACTTATTGATTCAAGAAGTGCACTAAAGTCCTATCAGCTGCACAAGATTTGAGGAATCTTCCCTCAAAAATCTTCTGAAAATTTAAGAAAAGAACTTGGGAAACATATGAACCATTCCCTTAATGAATGATTGTTCAAATTACAGTGAAATGAAAGTTAGTGGGCAAATAAATAAAGCCATTCCCACCATTTCAGAACTCCCATTTTACTAATTATGAATGTTTCAACTTCTGTACTAAATTTAGGAGCTCTGCATGAGATCTTGGCTCTATTGAAATTAATGGGAGTTTCTGTCATTTCGAGGAGGTTCTAAATTTAGCTAAATGAATTTTCTCCTCAGTAGTTCAGTGCCTTCTCATGGTTTTGCTGACACTAGCCAAATCTGCATGTCCTTGCATTAAACACCAACAGCCAGTGTTTCGTTATTTCACATTAAATGTTTGTTTGAGCCAATATTTAATTATTGTTTCCCACACTCTACTTTGTTTCCATATATCTGAGACAGGCCTTTACTGTTTGACAACTCTGAATATGTTCCTACAAAACTGACTGAATATATTCAGTGTTGAATACATAAAAGTCTCAGTCATAAAAGAGTTTAGAGCCTCACAAAGCAGAGCAATCTGTAAATTATATAACTGTGTAGTTTTGACTGTCCTATAGTGAGATAATCTTTCTAGTGGTAGTCTGAATATCCTTTCAAAGTCTCCTAATCAATTTTTATGTATGTTAGACCCCTCCATTCTTGTGAAATGGGAGATCTTCAAAGATGGAAGAAGTTTGGCAATTGGCTTATTTTGCATTTCCTTCTGAATTAGGCTTGATGAAAATTGTAAGTTATGTCACAAGCTGCTATGCGTAAAAAAATCCTTCCCTGATCCTCAGAATTTCCACTGGTGAAGTTGGGGCTAAATCGGGTAACAGAAAGCAAAGACTTGGGGATGTCCCCAAGTAACCTGCACAAAAATAGACAAGTAAGAGACAGCGGTAATGACCAAAATGTGATATTTTATCATGCAGGAGTAAAGAACCAGACATGGTGGGGACAGCCTCAAGTGAATTGTGTTCATCTTTATAATATGTTATTTTTCTGACCGGAAAAAGCAATACAAACTGTCAACATTTTAACACCAGGACAGCTGGCATTGATGAAGCACATGCCCAGAACAACTTGTGAGAAAAGGAAAATATAAGAGGGATTTCCTGGTTTGTTTTCAAAGCTTCAGAGAATCATGAAATTTCTCTGCATCCTACAAAGAATAATTGTGCAGAATATCTCAAATCATCTCTAAATGAGATTGTAAGAGAGTTTAAGTCCTTTAGGAGGTAAATCAATTAGTGCCAAAAATGCATCTGTAATGCTGCTGGGATTCAATCTGGTACCTTTTTAATTTGGCTTCAGATCTAGGATTTCCATTCTTTCCCTACCTGTCACTGAAACAGCTGTGTGCCTTTCCAATAGTATTTTTTCTCTCCAAAGCATTGCAGGTAGAAAAAGTAATATCAACTTCTTTCCTTTGCAGAGGGTAAATTTAGGATGAGGCACTTACAAACCCAGTATTTAGTGATACGTCTGAATTTGTGTGTTAATGCCTGCCCCAGGAAAACATGGAAAACCAGTTGAAACTTTGCAAATCTGTCTTCCTGTGCAGCCAGAAGACACCAATGGACTCCAACATCCCAAGAGGTCCCATATTCCCAAACACATGCCATGCGCTTGGGCAGGCTTCAAGACAGCTCCGGGTGTGGGTGTGTGGCTGGCAGGTCACTGCTCCAGGTACCATGGGCAGAGCCATTTCCTTCAGTGGGAGCTGTATGGGCAGGTGCTTCTGAATTCACTGCCTGTGAGAATGACCTGCAGGCTGCTCCTGATGCCTAGTGAAAAGATTCCAGGGGTCCCCAGACTTTAGGTCCAGACTTTAGGCTCTATTTCCACACAAGATAGACTTATGGATAACAAAAGACGAACCCACTGTATTTAAACAATGTGGTTCAGGAAATACTTGAGTCTCAGGTTTCAGAAAGCTGAAGAGGTCTTGGAGGACATGATAGTCCTGTCCCTTCTGTATACTTTTCCCAGTATTGGTTATCATCAGAGAAGGATGATGGGCCACAGAGATCTGCAATGTGACTCAAATTCTGGTATTGTCTGCAGATTTCTTGTCCGAATACAAGGTGAAGGAGCACGGAGCCTGGTGGTGATCAGACCTGGATTTTGGCAGCATTACCCTAGCTGGCATTTGGAAAGGAAGCAGTAATAATATAATCTGTATGTCTTTTACAGATGGGCAGCAAAGGTAAGGGTGGTGCCTAAAGTAGCTGCATATGAGAAGTTTGGTAAATACAAAATGCAGAGGCGGAGTCAACAAATTAGAATTAATCTAGGATTGATGCTTATTGATCCAAGCTTGCTGCTGTCCAGGGCTGCCATCCCTGGATCTCCTGCACCTTCCGTTAAGAGATCCAGTTGTCAAAAAACAGTGGTCTAACCTGAGTGTCCCACCATCCTCTCTTGAAAGACTTCATAAAAGTCCGAGTCTTCAGCTTGGAGAATGAAATTCATTGTTCCTCATTCTCCGTAACTCGAATCTCTCTAAATGAGTAAGGTGAATAAAGTCCTGTCAGTTTTCTAGCTAGCAATTCTGCCAAAAAATATTTTATCTGTCTTGTTAGTCAGATTTCATCCTTCTCCTTCCCTAATCACCCATCACACAAGGAGCAACTCTTGAGATCCTACCTTATCCTAAATAGCACATATACATCATAGCAGAGAAAATGTAAGGGCTATTGTGAAGGCTAAAGGCACTTAAGTACTAGGAGTCTCTTGACAAGAGAAGCTGTTCAGAACCCAAGGAGACATCGATCTTTTTATACATTGAGTCTCTTGCAAATTCGGTTTATTGACCTATCAACTGATGCAGTACACAATAGGGACTTCCCTGCTACAAGTTTTATTTAGAACTGGCAGATTCCAGCAAAGCCAATTTTGGCTTAATTCTGTTTATACAGATGTAACATTGACAATCTGTTGAGATGCTCAATTGAGCTCTGTGTTCAGTAGCAGCTTCATTTCACAGTGGAGTTTGATGGTGGTAACACCAAACCTCATCCAGATAAGAACCTTTAAAGATATGAGGTGTGGGTTTGCATTCAAACCTTAGGGCTTGGCCTATCACTCTTTAAAAAAATACTGGATATTATTCAACAACTCACTGTGGTGAATGTGTTACACTGGATAATACAGAGCTAGCTGAAATTTTTAGGTGAATAATTTATTCACTCAAATATACAGGAGGTTTTTGTCTTAAATTCCCAAAGAGTTTTTTAAAAAAATCATACGTATTTTTAAAAAGCTAAATTTAGAAAGGACATTTAAAGCCCTTTTGTCAATGAACCCTCCAACACACAGACTCAGTATATCATTCTGAAGCCAACTTAAAGCTCGGCAATTAATTCAGAATTAACAGATTTTTAACTTTATTTCAATATGTCAGAAAATATAAAATGGACACTGAATATCTCATTTAAATTATTCTACTGTTTTGCTATGGAAAAAAAAGGGATTATTGTGTATCATTAATGAAATTTGATTCTTTGTTGTAAACATAAAAAATCCATCTGAAGTTATTGCTGTTTATAAAATTGAAATCAACTTTCTAAGCCTAGTCTAGGAAAGCTACAAAAACTCCTGGTGGGAAACAGCTTCACCAGAGCAGATATAACCTTAGCTGCTGGAGTATACTGTAAAATGCCCCACAGGATCCTGCACACACAGAGGCAGCCAGGAGGGTGGGCACTCACTGCCCCACAGCAGTGTCACACGGCCACAAACATCCTGGAAGAAACTTTTAAACTTGTGTTTGGACTTCCCTGTTTATTTTATCCTGTTTTGGACTTAGGCAGGGACCATTGTGAACACTGAAAAGACTGGGTTGTTAAGAGCCTCTGCCCCAAAGTGTGCTGAGAAATGTTTATAATCTTGCAAGGCTGGGATGTAACCAGACCCACATTCTTTCTCACTGAAGCTTTAACTGGACCTGGGAAACAAGATTTCAGCATAGCACTGAGGTTGTTTATAGCACGTCAGTGTTAAGTACAGAACCCCAAACCAAATTTCCTGCACAAAAACAAACATCCATGACATGAAGTACAGTTGTTAAAGACTCGTCTCAAGTGGGGAGTGAAAATCTTCAGTTGGAGCTTATGCAAAGAAAAGAGATTTTTCTGCATATCCTGTTGAATTTCTTTAACAGGATTGAAGTTGAAGATACACTGGATTTCCATAAATTGCACAGACTTTGGTCAAAGTGTTGTGAATGTTCAATATACTTCTTGATCAGCCCTAAGCTGTGCTGGTTGAAATAAGGCAAAAAAGAGAGAGCAAAACACCGAACAGAAAAATCACTATTGGTATTGTGCCTGTTTATTGTTTCGAGCGAGAATTTGAAACGTTAATCTTATTCCTTTTAGCTGTGAATGACTCACTTCTTATCAAAGAACAGCAGTTTTGAGCCATTTTAAACAGCTGATGTCATCTTTATCTGATAAATCAGGAAGCATGAAAAGAGATAAAAATCAAGCTCTCCGGAGAGTGACATTAGGCAAAGAATGACACCCACACCCCCTAATCTGTCATACTCCACAATCATACACAAATGTGGTCAATAACAGTGCTTGTGTATAGAGTGAAAAAAGATGGATTTTAGGATGCTTTAAGGGAAGTCCTTTCATTTCTGGCGTCTATTAATGTCACGTATATTGAGATTGTAAAGACAAAGCAACAGAGTTGGACCCTGTGAAAATGGGATTAACAGTGAATTGGATTAATAACTTCCTAGGAAAAGAGACCTTTTCTCTAAGCTATTCAGGGCTGCCGAACATTCAGTGTTATATCACTTAGATGTAGTTTCCTGGCCTGGCAGAGTTATTCAGAACCCACAGTTGACAAGCTTTGTGGAGACGGCCAAAAGGCTGAAGTTACTGAGTTAAGTTAAATTTACACTGAAGGACAAGGTGACCTTCAGCAAACATCCTCTTCATTGAGGCAGATGCAGGGCACTACTTGTCCTCTGGAAGAGGCATTTGAAGCCAAGCGCAGCAGCAGCAAGGACTTGAATCCGAGTGTCTCAACTGCTGGCAAGAGGCAGACTCCATTTCAGGGTGATGTAGACTATGTGACATCCAGCTTGGTGACAGTCTGGGCTATCAGACACAACACAGTTTCCTTATTTTGACCTTCCTGATCACTGTCATGACTGCCTAGGAAGCCCCATGACTGCATAGGGAGCCCTGTTGCTTCATGGCCATGGTAAGCTCTCAAATTCATGCTAAACACTTATATTACATAGCTGTAGAGGGCAGCCTGAATCCAGCTCCCATTTCTCTTCATTGCATAAAGAAACCAGGTCTGTCAGTGTTGACTATCAGGTGTGCTGCCCTTGAATAAAAGATACTACACAGACACCTAAATCTTCAATACATCTGAGCAAAAGCCCTAATTTGCCTTGTCTGGAAAGCCCTGGGCTAACCACGGATCCAATAAATAAGCGGATCACTGCTGCTAAGATAGTCTGGTATCTAATTCTTTCTGACTTGGGTCTTTCTATTGAAGCTGTCAACAGAAGAACTAATTATAATGTCAGACATTTTTGTGCTGAGACACTCTCTGTCAGGAAGGAAATAAGGGGCATTTAACACTGCTCTGTGGAAAACTTCTAGAAGACAGAAAAGTGTGATGGCGACCAATCTGGATCAGATTTGATTTACCTACTTTAAAAGAATAGCATTTGAAGTCCTAATTACAAGACCCAGACTGCATAGAAACCAGGTCCATTTTACACCAGCAGGTTTGTTTGGAGCCTTGCAAAAGTGCAAAGAAGGGTGAAAGGTTTGAAGGTCAAGGTAAAAGTAGAGGTCACATGTACAAAGAATTACAAGAGGGACATCGGATAAAATGAACAGAATAAAAATATCCAAGATCAAAACAAACCAGAATTCTCTTTAATTTGTTCTATTTTCAATAACTCTTATTTATTGATTAAAACTGAAAGGACATTGAAGAATTAAAGGTAAAAAAGGACTTTTCTTCCTAAATGAGAATTAGAAGCAATCCTGGTTATCTCCCATTCTCCAGCCTTCCAGTAAAACATTGGCTTTAACATGATGTATGATATCTGCTCTTGTTTATAAGAGGGTTTCATGCTGTGCATATCAACATAATATCAGGGTCAACAAGGGCAGGAGCCAATTTGATTTGCACACTCTTCTCCTGCTAAACTAGGACTTAAAGCAAGTGGACTTTGTCCTCCAGGTTCAAGAGCAGAGCCCTTGTCTCCTATAAGCTTCAGCTTACCTTAAATCTTACCAGTTCAGCTGTGCAGCAGTTTTGTGAGATCCTACATGGACCTGGAAAACTATACATGTAATCTCAGGATTCAGGCTGGAAGACTAGAAGTAATCTAAATGTGAAAGATATAGGAAATCCTTTGCTTTAACCATCACCCAAAAGTATTCACCGTACTTTAGACAAGTTTCTTCATCCTTTTTGGCAAGTAAGTTGGTTAGAAAGTAAGACCCACAGATTTAGTATCCAAAAAAAGCCCCTTGAAGAAGTTGCATTATTTTAGTAAAGAACAGGAGCTCAAGATAATTGCCTCCTTTGCATTCCTGCTTTGGGAAATCACACACTGCACTTGGAGATCAGAATCAAAGATATTCATAACTAAAAAAAAAAAAAAAAAAAANAAAAAAAAGAAAAAGAAGAAGAACTGGATTAAGTTACTAGGAAAAGAAACAATATAGCTTTGGCTGCTGACCAAAATGGCACCTTCTGTTGCACTACCTTGCATATGTAATGCTTCTCCCCTACTCTCTTCACATCCCATGACTGATGATGGTGCTAACCTAAACTTTGCATATCATGCTATGCCTGCAGTCTCTGTAACTACTCTGTTAATACTGCAGCTGTTTTTTACCCCTGAAAAGAGACATCAGGGTGGGGAGACAAAATGCAAACACATCAGTTTCCTGTACATAAACCTTGAAAACTTTTTAGCAGTGCAGCATGAAACTTTGTGTTAGAAGGTGAGATGGAAATCAGCCTTAGCTGTGAAGATTAAAAGCAATCAGGGAGTTATCTCTTCCAACAGCTGTTGGACTCCCAAAATCTTACATCAAGAAGGGGTATAAATAACTTGGTACTCAGCTTCCCTATCTCATTGTGCTGATTTACTTTCAGGATGTAACAATTATTTTACGCTGGGTGAATGTGTGCAGATTGTGGAAGTATTTCACTCACAAATCCCTTAATAAGACATTGCATTCCCCAGCGTATTTCCTCACCCTGCATCCCATCCTGACTGCACGTGCTTCAGCTTGAGAACAAAGCTGGAGCCAAAAAGCGGAGCTTAAGCTTGTATTTTTCTCATTGATACTGTGTTTAAAACAGTCATCCCTTTTAGTGCGAAACTTCTGCTGAAAAGAGACTAATGAGTGGGTAAGGAACAGAGATCTAGTTACTGGCTAGATGCATAAATTCATGTTCTCTGTTCTAGACACATTTCATTTGTTGATTCAGCTCCTATTCTATTATTCCAAAGTGGTCTCAGCCACCTTATGATTTATTTCTTAATAAGAATTTAGGGAGTCATGTATCATTTACACTCTGTGTAAGATTCTACATAAGACACCAAACATTCTAAGCAAGGTCTAGCTGTGTTCCTTAATGCCTTGCAAGTGTTGTGCTGCCCAGGATCAAGGTCTTCCTGTGCTAACACCAGTGTGGAAAACTCCTGAGCAGGAGGGTAGCCTCCCATGAACTCCTTGGTCCCTGTGGGTCACGCAGATGACCCAGCTGGTGAGCTAATCACAAGTCATAGCGTGCTTGCTGTTTCAGCAAAGCCAGATGTCCCTGCACTTTCAACCTCTTTCTGGCCTCCTACTCACCCTCTCTGGTATCAGCCCTTGTCTTTTTCCTGAAGGAATTCTTCCAACTTTCTCTTATGTTTAGGATCATAGTGCCCATTTCTCATCCGCAGGTACCCTCTGGACAGCTGAGTTTTAACACCCATAAAGTGCTCCACAAAACTGTTCCCAGTGACAAACTCAGCACTTCAACCACTCTTCCCAAAACCAAACCACTACTTCTTCAGAAATAGGAACAAAACTTATTACACCAGGAGCAGAGCACATCTCATTTAAAGTTTTACCACTCACATTCTAATAGAGACTGAGGGATGTATTGCTCTACAGCCAGCTAGGTTTACACTAGAGTTATGCCATTTCTTCATCACCAAACAGACTGTGGCCATGGTGTTCAACTCAGCCTCCAAGACAAATTGTGTATGGGCAATAGTCCCCAGCTTGCATTGGCCTTCAGATTTCTTGGAAATTGTATGGAAGAGTGCCAGCTAGCCTGGGCTGCAATAGGGACAGTTTTAACAGTCTAGCATAGCATATAGTAAGATTTTACTGTCCGGTGACATTTGCTGACACCATTTGACAGCACAGACACTGCAGGGAGCTCTGTTAGCTGCTGGCCAGTGGAGGAACCATTCTTTATAGGTCCATGGAGAGCATGTGTGGCTTCAGCATGTCTCTGTTACACCTGTAAAACTGGGAATTCTTCCTTTCATGGTGGAATTCTTCCTGTTTTCCTATCTCTTTCCTTCAAGAGACTTTGTGTGGAGAGACAATCTAGATTTAAACAACTAGACTTGAAAATCATTCAACTGTTTACGTCCATTAGAACAAGAGGAATAATTGTTCTATCCCTTCATCCCTGCTGCTGAGGAATCCTTCTCCATGGCCTAACAAGGCATTAATGAGTATATGACGAAGAAAGAAAGATGGTACTTGCAAGGAAGCCAGCTGCGCATTTACTCAGTGAAGGTGTGTGTTTCCCACTAATGTTCCCATTTAATTGGGCCATGTCAGATTTACACAGTGAATATGAAAAAGGTGTGCATTTAAGATCACGAGCTCTCTGCCTTGCAAGAAGTTTGACAAAAAGCTCCATGCACTACTCCCTCCCACCACCCACTTGTGGGGGTCTCATGCATGTAAAAATCTGTTTCTATTAACCTGTCACATATGACAGTTCCTCACACCATCCCACAGCCAGGCAGCAGAAAATTCTGCAGAGCTGAAGATGTGAGACACTCAATCCTCTAATACACTTTTCATAATTTCAAGGAAATTTAACACTCATAGGGAAATGGTAGAGGTGACTGGCATCTTGCACTTAACCTCTGAATATTGGCCAGTTCCCACCAACCCTGATGCAGAAAGAGCCACCTCTGAGCTCAGAGGTTTGGTTACAGCTCTGGGGTCCAGCTGAGACTGTCAGATTTGGGGCCAGCTATGGTCATGGAATTTGTAATGTCAGTCTCCATCCACACGGAAAGGAACATCTCACAGAAGTTAAAATCCAAGCACTGTCTTGTGCCAGTTTTAAGTACTGCTAGCAAGAACTGGGTGTGAACTAGTTATTAAAGGGACAAAGGGTTAGTTATGTACATCTCTGTGCATTTAAAGGGGAAGAAAAACTTTGGTTGATTCTGCTTATCTGATCTCCACCTGCTTTCCTTGAGTTTTTCACATGGTGGTGTTGAAGCAGGAATTTGCTGTCAGTCCTCATTAGAAGGCTGCACCAGCTAGTACGTGGAAGGCATATAGTTTTCTGTAGGAGTACACTTGCTCCTGCTACTCCTCTGCACGCAGACTGCTAATGAACTTACTGATTACTCAGTTACAGAGCTCCTCATGGAAAGCTGGGAGGTGTTTATGGCTCCAAAGGCTCATAAATGAGAATGGTAAAATTATTCCTGCTGACTGTGCAGCAGGGCCCTGAGGATACAGCTAGCTCTAATAACACTGTCCAGACACCTTATGCTTCCAAGTTAAAGAGCAAACTACCTAATTGCAGCAAGACACGTTCAAGATAAAGCGTAATATCCCTTGGAAAGGATTTTCCAGTAACTCGTGTCCTCAGCAAGAAGTAATTTACATGCACTCATAATTCTACTGCATTGCTCTTTTTTAAAGCAGATCACTGCTGTTTTAACAGCTTTTGTTCTGCTTGATGATGACATCTCTACTGTCCCAATTCTACTTTTACGGAGGGATGTGGAGAGATCTTGTGCTCTTTAAATGACTAACTTTTCTGAAATGGGATGCCTAAGGAATCAAGATTGAGACATGAATTTCTGAATATCACTTCCCTGACTGAGGGTCTTGCAGATCCACAGAGTTAACTGTAGTTTTGCTCTAAAATTTAAGAGTCAAATTTTCATGTTAAACAGTGTCCCAGATTTGACTGTCTATGTTTTCTTAAAGGAAGACAAATACAGTAGTAGAGCACAAATGAAAATTACTCCCACTGTACACTTGTAGAGACTGAAGACCATTAATTACAAATCTTGCAGAACTGATTAATGTTTCACACCACTGCAGCTGCTGCAATGTGAAAAATATTACCATATTTTTCAAACCTTTCTAGAGCTAAACAAGATCAATTACATTATGAGGCAGCAAAATGTATTTAAAGCACTGAAGTACCTTACACTTACTTGTAACACCTGAAGGTTGGTACTAAACAGGATTCAATTGCCTGCCCAGAAGTCTTTGAATCATAGATTCATAGAATATTTCAGGTTGGACAGGGCTGGCCAACCTGGTCTTGAATGTTTCCAGTGATTGGGCATCTACCACCTGTCTGGGCAATCTCTTTCAATGGCTCACCACCCTCATTGTAAAAGAATTCTTCTTGATCTGGTTTAAATATACCTTCTTTTAGATTAAACACATTACCCCTTGTCCTACATGAAAAGGTCCTACTAAAAAGTTTGTCCCCATTTTTCTTATAAGCCCCCTTCAAATATTTAACAGCCACAATAAGGTTTCCCTAGAGCCTTCCCTCCTCCAGGCTGAACAGTCACGATTCTCTTACAGGAAAGGCGCTTCATCCCTCTGATCATCTTCATGGCCCTCCTCTGGTCCTACTCGATCAGGTCTATGTCTTTCCTGTGCTGAGGACCCCCAGGCTGGACACAGTAATCCAAATGGGCACAAGGGCAGAGTAGAGAATCATCTCCCTCAACCTGCAGCCCATCCTTATTTTGATGCAGCCCAGGACACAATTGGCTTTCTGGGCTGTGAGTTCACGTTGCCGACTCATGTCCAGCTTTTCCTCCTCCAGTATCCCCAAGTCCTTCTCCACAGATCTTATTGCAACCCCCTCATCCCCCAACCTGTATTATGCCAAAGGTTGCCCTGACCCAGGTGCAGCACTTGCAATTGGCCTTGTTGAACCTCATGATTTTCCCATGAGCCCTGTTCTCAAGCTTGTCCAGATCCCTCTGGATGGTATCCCATCTTTCAGGTGTGTTGACCGCAGCACTCAGCTTGGTGTCACTTGCAAACTTGCTGAGGGTGCATACGATCCCACTGTCTGTGTCATTGATGAATATACTAAACCATGCTGTTCCCAATAGAGACCCCTGAGGGATGTCACTGGTCACTGGTGTCCATCCGGACATTGAGTCATTGACCACTACCAGCTGGTGACCATCTAACCAGTTCCTAATCCAACAAGTAGTCCAACTTACAAATCCATCTCTCTTCAATTTAAACAGAAGGGTGTTTTGGGGACCACATCAAATGTCTTACAAAAGTCCAGATAGATAACAACTGTAGTTCTTCCTTTGTACACTGATGTAAGCACTCCATCATTGAAGGCCACTACGTTGCTCAGGCAGGATTGTCCTTGGTGAAGCCATGCTTTGGCCAGCATTTTGTTCATAATCAGTTCCTTGTAATTAAGAAAATCCTATTCCTATGAGAAGGTAAAAAAAAAAAAAATTGTTCTGTCCATTTATTAGTTGTCTTCAAACTGTAGTCCTTTAACCTGTTTCTCATGGAAGAGGTGACTCCGTGCAGCATTTTACCTCTCCTTAGTCTACTACTTAACCAGATGTTTGCTAGAAGCATAGAGTGGATCTGTTGGGGAGGGAGTGAACAGAGCTGCTTATCATTTGCATCAAATCCTTTTTGTTTTGTATATGTATATTTATACAGAGTAGTTTTGCAACTGGCATTGGGATCTTCTACTTTGATGTTGCGTTAATGTTGACAAGATCATGCTGACACTGAGTTCAGTGCCTGGAGAGGATATATATTTGCATGACTCCTTTCACGGAAGTAGTGTGACTTATGAACTGTAATGTACATGTACATGTGCATGTATGCATCATGTGGGGCACTGTGGTTTTCCCATCCTTGGAAGTGTTCAAGGCCAGGTTGTGTGGGCCATTCAGCAACCTGGTCTAGTGGAAGGTGTCCCTGACCATGCCAGGGAGGTTGGAACTAGATGATCTTTATGTTCCTTCCAGCAAGATTTTATTATTCAGTGAATATATATATGATTTTAAAAGTCACTGGTGTTGTACATGGCATCTGGAATAGAGCTCAGGGTCTTCATATTCAGAATTCAGCAAGCTGATGGAATAGGTCTTCATCCAGAATAAGGAGGTTACACACATGAAACCTTCTGAAAAGACCCACTAATACAATGTTAGCCACCAAAAGAAGAAATTTGAAAAAAGGATTTTGCATTGCTTTAAGTCTTTTTAAGAGCATTAGAAACTCTAGACTCAGTTTTCCCAAACAACTGGGGCAAACCCTCCAAATCCTGCATTCCAAGTCATAAAACAGCACCTCAAGGCCTTCCCTCAGCTTGGCTTTTTCTTGTATCAAACTGTCCCATTCATCAACAATGTGTCTCAAAATTATTGCTTTCAGACATTTTTTTTTTAATAGCTTCAGGATGTGTACAAGGTTTGGTTTTTTTCTCTTGTCACAGAACGATGTTTGGATATGGTAAATTAACTTCTGCTTCTGGTCCTCTTGTTGCCCCTCTGCTGGGATTAAAATACAAGATGCATGCTGCTGGTGCTTGACTACTGTTGTTGATCATTCAGTTGTTTTCCTTCTTCACTTCAAGTTACTTGATGAACTAAACCCAGCTGTTATTGAATTATGTGCAATTGAAAGAGAAAATTTGTGACAGAGTGACTGACACAATGGCTGACATACAGGATGTGATATGTCCTGAAACCTTCTTACCTGTGTTTTGGATGTCATCCTTTGAGGTGATCCTCTAAATCCAGCGAAGAACAACACAAAAATAACACAGGGCTGAAAAAGATCTCCTGGACACTGAATCTTTCCCTTTTTTATTTCAGGCAGGGTGCTACATGAACTCTTTACTGCCCTACTGAGACCTGCACCTGCTCTACTGCACCACGATCAGATGTCAGGCACCATCTCACAGAGCCACCATTTCTCCCTTGCAATACAGTAAAGGCCAAGTTTAAAGTTCATAGGGATGAGAAGATAATTACCCAGCAAACTAAAAAATTACAAAGCCGTCGTGTTGCTTTTGCTACTGAAGAAGTTCGCCAGGCTAATAAAGAAACCTAGTGCATTAGTTTCTCCTCAAAATAAAAGTAGCAAACTGCAGGAAGAAATAAGTGTATTAATGAGGCCAGCAACAGCTCAATACCCAGAGTAGAAAAAATCCAAGTCACTGTAGCACTGTTGAAGAGGAGGATTACATTTCCACCACCTGAATAAAATGGTGAATTCAATGGGTGGCTGCTTGTTGGAGAATTGCAGAGGACCTCTGTGCTGGATCTGCTGTCACCTGGGATAGTCTCTGCCAGTGAGATCTAAAAGAGCTCTTACACCTGACTTCTGCTAAGTGTCCTAAAGCAGGTGTGCAATCAAAACACATGTGGGCTCCAACCAGTGTTGCTAGACAACGAAAAATTTACTCTCCATTCAAATTTGTTGGAGGATCTGCTCAGCCAGATGTGTCAAAAGTCTTCTGAGGTTTCTGATAATTAACATTATGCATAGAAAAACACCTGGAAATGTTTGCAGACACACAGTCAAAGTGGGGTCTTTCACACAGTTCCCAGCAAGCCAGGGTCTGCTCAGGGCTGGGGACTTCAGGGGCTGCCCACAGGCACGGCAGGGCAGGGGCAGGCAGCCCTCAGCCATCTCAGTGCCCCAAGCAGGGAGCTGCACAGCTGGGGCAGCCCCAGACCCAGACATCGGGCACCTCCTGGGCATGGGCACAGGCTAACGTGTCCTCCAGCAACATTTAGGAAGTCACCACAAGAACAAAGGGGTTTGTGGGCTCTGCCTTCACCTTCCCTTTCCCTCCATTCCTTTCTAAATGGCCAGGCCAATCCCTGACTGCTGCTCCCCAGGCTGGCAAACCCTCTGTGAGGAAACGCTGCAGGAAACCCTTTGGATGAGAGAAGGTGGGATGGAAAGCATCACTCACTGGATTCTACTATCAAGTCCTGCTTTCTCAGCGTCTTCAGTCAGATGAATCACTACGGAGCAGCAGCTCACAGCTGGATTGAAAAAGCTCCCTGAGGACTTGAGACAGGCAGAGACCTTCACAGAGCTGCTCTTTGAAGAGCTAAACTGAGGAGAGGGTGGGGTTGACATCTAAAGTGGAGTGATAAGAGATACTCATTGGTGAAGAGGAAGGATCCTAAACGGCTTATTTACAATATCATTTCCTCTTGACTTCCAGATGCTATCAATATTTGTGCATGTGTAATATGCTTCTCTATTTCCCTCCAATTATTTCCATCTTCTGCACCTTAATAAATAGATTTCCTACAATTAGAGACAGCTGGCAGGAGGATGATGTGCCTGCACAGGGCACTGCTCTGTGATTTGGGACTGAACCTTGCTCAGTCACTTGTGAAGAGCAGTCCTAGACATACTGGCCCTTTGTGCTGCTATTAGTTACCTGGCAGAGAGTTTCCAATTGTCCTGGTATGTTTGCCCTGACCAAGTTTGGTTCTGGACACCCCTGTGAACTCTGGTAATCGAGTATTCAAAAGATCATCAAAGACTAATTAATTCTACTATGAAACTGCCCCAATCTTTTTTCTCTGCTCTTAGACCAGCAGTAGTAAAACTAAGATTTGTTACAGAGATAATGGGAATTTTAGCAAGCAATCTTACTGAATCCTTTAAGGAAAGACAAAGTGGCAGAACACAATTGAATGGCCCAATTAACCTCAGCATAATATCTTCAACTGGCAATATAAAAAGCAAATGCTAGAAGTTCCTCATCTAATATCATTCAATCCTCTGCCATGATTACTTATATTTTAGAGATGACCAGAGACCAGATGTAGTTTAGATACTAATTTATGGGGCTTTTTTCCTGGTAAAGTAACAGTGGCAGAAAAAATGCAATTTGAAACTAGCCCTTGGTCTAGGAGAAATTCAACTTTTGGATATAAATAGCAGCAACACCTGCCTAACCTAAATGCTCATTTTACTTTAAACTAGTTTAATTTAAGCAATAGAAGTTACACTTACTTTTAATGGGCAGCAGCTGTTCATTAAATTTATAATGACATTTGGGTACCCTGGTGATAGACATTCAGAAATATCATATACATAGAGACAGAAATTCATTAGTAGCACTACTGAGACGCCTTGGAAGTGAAATTAACTTGAAAAGAGACACTTGTTTCACCTCCATCTGCAGTTTAAAAACCTTGACTGTTATCTAAGGCACATAAATACTTCACAGAGTGGTATTAGCCAAAGCCCATCCTATAAAAAATATGAAGAATTCTTGTTGCAAAGACATACACATGTTTAGGATTTTTCTAAAAAATTATCATGGTACTACTACCACTGAAATATGTATTGGTTTCACTTCTATTTATATACAGAGATATACAAATCTAATATAGAAATTTGTATACTACCACCAAGGCAGCGGTGAGTGCATCAGAGTTTATGCATGTGATGGTATCTGCCTGTCAGGGAACTGCTCATTTCTAATGGGCTCTGGCTCTGTCCTTGTGATGCCAGGTGGATTATTTTTAACAGCTTCAGTAGACAAAAGGGCTGACCCACCCAATAGGAACACAGAAAGTAATTACAAAACTCTAGTAACCAAACAGCTTTAGTCTTTTATGAATGCCATCCCTTGGTCCATTGATAATGCATTAAAATCCATCCCCAATCTCTTAGCTTGGGTCTCTAGAAGGATGTTGAGACACTTGAATGTGTCCAGAGGAGGGCAACAAGGCTGATGAGGGGCTTGGAACACAAGCCCTATGAGGAACAACTGAGGGAGCTACAACTCCCTGAAAGGTGACTGTAGTCACGTGGGGGTCGGTCTCTTTCTCCAGGCAGAGCTGACAGAACGAGAGGACACAGTCTTAGGCTGCACCAAGGGAAATATAGGTTGGATATTAGGAAAAAGTTTTTCATGGAAAGAGTGGTGAGGTACTGGAACTGTCTGCCCAGGGAGGTGGTGGAATCACCATCCCTGGATGTGTTTAAAAACAGATTGGATGTGGCACTCGGTGCCATGGTTTAGTTGAGGTGTTAGGGCATGGGTTGGACTCGATGACCTTGGAGGTCTCTTCCAACCTGGTGTTTCTGTGATTCTTCTTCATGTCAACTCCATTTCTCCTCTCTAAAAGTAGTACTGCTAGGATCTACCTGTACCAGCTTACCTATACATATAAGGTACATGCTTTACAGCCTGGGGAACTCAGCAGGGGATCAGTACTAAAAATGTTATTCCTACCTGCATTAATAAGGCAGCCAAGGTCAAATAAGGCTGTGTGTATGGACTCCATGGCATTTCAAGTAGTCCACAGTGACACATTTGCAACCTTTTTTACTTCAGTGGGATTGCCAAATGTTATCGTCTGCATTTCATCAAGCAAGTCTTTTGATTGTACATAAGAATGGACTAGAATATGACTGGATTAGAAGACAACTTCTAAAGTGACACACTAAACCAAACAGCAGCTTTGTTAGTTTGGTTCAGCAAGAATTGATGATACAACCTCCACCTGTATTATTTAATTGTGTGGATCAGTAGGAGAAGATTTATAAAGGGAAAGAGTCTGAGAACCCAACATCCACACAGCACCTGTCACAGGGTTTTGTTTTGCCTTTTTCTACAGAGCAGCTCTAGTCCAGTCCCACAGACTGAAGCCCTGTTTGTGGTTGCAGTGCATTAGCTACACTACTAGACAGCATTTTCCCCTTTAGTATCATGCAAAAGGAATCCAGTTCATGTTTCAAAAACTGTTCCATGACAGGAACCAAAGCATGGTAATCATGAGCAGAGACATTTGTTTCAAAACACTCTTCTGATCCAAAACAGTGCATTAAAGTAGATAAAAAGCATATAAAGCAGATTTTTTTTTTACGTATAGAAGAGACAGTTCACACTGGAGCTGCTCTGAGGACTGCATTTGAATAGCTCTGATAATTTAGAAGCATTATACCCTCACACAGTTCTCTCTGTGCATTGCTCATTTTTTTTCTGTTAAGTAAGTCCTCCTGTGTCAGGAAACTCATTAACAAATTCTTTGCTGAAAGTAATGCTTATGTAAATTGAAGACAAGCACATTATCAGAAGAATGTTTTGATTAATTTGCTGTTCATTAACGATACACCTCTGTGGCTGTAGAGTATGTTCTCTTTTGAAGACAACTATAAAAATTATACACAGCTGCATTTTTCTTTTGAGAATCTAGTGTTCTGAGAACATTTAATCACTTCTAACAAATGTTTGGTATTTGTTTACTTCAGGTTCCCACTTAAACTCTGTAGCACACAGTTGCAGAAGGACTGGCAATCTGAGGTCCCAGAGGGCTTCTTCCAAGAAAGCTACAATTGCAGAGCCATAAAAAGTCTTCCTGGTGTTAAAAGGTGACCAGGTTTGTATGTCCTGTCACCCATGAATCAGAGGTAGAGAACATATATCAGCTTTAAACAGAAAACTCACTGTAATTACTTTTTCCAGCAGGTCAACTTGGACGCTTACTATGATGTACCTTAATATGGATTGTGCTTGCTTTACTTCCAATGTCATTGAAAATCCAAAACTTTGACCCTATTTCCTTAAATGATATGCGTCTTTTGGTGACCTTTGTCAGAATATCTAGCTTGTGTGACTACTAAACTGGAGATATCTTTCTTTTTATCATATTAACAATTATACTTTATTGTGAGAAAAAACCAAAATTTAGTAGCTTTGCATTTTTTTCCCTGGGAAAAAAAAGGAGTTTAAATGGGTGCTTTATTTCTGTACTGCATCTGTGCACGTCTCCATTTTAAGGGGTATTGTGGTGATGAAGACATCATCAATGTTTTGACAACATCTACTAGCTACAGGTGCTGTATCACTCTCAGTAAAAATAGCTGCCCTAGTAACAACACTGTGCCAAGCTGGTACTAGGTAGTTATATTTGGCCAACTTAACCTGCTACTAGATAGGGTGGTCTTCACTGCAGTGCTGCCATGTGTGGCAATAGAAAGGCCTCTTTCACTCACTTATTGTTTCTAGGGGTAAAACTAAACAGTCTTCACGCGCTGTGTGTATTTCTACGTTTCTAAAGAGCTTTATGATACTTAGGATGAGAACACTTCTATAAATATAAGTAGGCATACTCTCATTTTCTCCACAGTTTGTCATCTGCCTAAGTTTTTCAGTAGGTTTGCCCAGAATATTATTTTTCTATCACTTGGTTTCAGCTAAGCCTGGTCTGCTCAAAAACCTGCTCACAAGTTTCACTCAGCTGCTGAGCAAAGATTGGCTGGAGTGACTTACCAGTTAATAATTGATTAAAAGAAAATGGCTCTTCCTCCCAGACATCTTCTCACTTTGCCAGCCTGTAACATCAGATAAGTGGGAGTTGCAGTGGTCTGCTGCCACTGCTTCCATTCCTGTTTCTGCTGGAGCAAAGAGGGCAGAGAGTACTGACCAACAAAAAGACATCAGAAACACAGCATGGTATTAACTCTTATTAGCTCTTGATCATTAAGGAGAACAAAGGGCCATATTTCAAGCAAACAGCACAACATCTGCCAAAAATCTGTACAGAGCAGTTATAAACACAAATGAGTGCTTTGTGAGCACACTTCAACCAAATAACTTGAGTGAGTAGGTAGTTTTCCAAATACCTTCCTAGCTTTAATCCCAAGGCAGAACACAGTGCACAAATCAAGCAGCTCAATAGCATTACCCTGTGGAAATGTGTCCCCAGAGTCCAATGTTCCCTCTTCTTTCTCTAGTAGCCCCAAAATGACTCCTGTTAAAACCAGAACTTGTTGCAGAGATAAAAAGAGCTTGAGGAGTTTTGTCCTTACATTTTCACCAAATAAGAGGGAAGAAATTCAAAAGCGTGATGCACAGAGAAAGTCAATAGGAACATCATGAAGCTCTGTGGAACATTCTTTCCTGCCCTGCTGTTAAATCAAGTTAAATATTTGTTTCATTTCTTTCTCTATAGACAGAAAAGATTTGAATGCCTTCAGTTTTGAACTATTGTTATTAATACTAAGAAAGGGCTAGATACACAAGGGATCTTAGACAGCTGTCCTCTAGCTCTCTGATGTATGGCCCTGGGAGGGAGCCTGCCTGGCTCACACAGGCTGGAAATAGAGCAGCATTTCTAAAGAGATAGGCAAAACTGGTAACCCAGGAGAAAACCACCTAACTCAGCAAAGCAGAAAAGCCCCAAAGAGGTGTTTTAAAATCCTCCCTTTTTGCAACTGTTAGCTCAAAATCTCCTCCCACACAGGTAAGCACTGAGGTCCTCTGGGAAATGGAGGTGGCCTTTCAGGAATCAGTGTCGTACCAGCCAACCTTCTTCTGACTGCAGGAGTTACACTGGGTGCTGGTTAATGCTGAACTGGTGCCACAATGCTGGTGAATCTTGCTCCAAGTTTGTTTCTTTTCTAAACTGATCATGACACAATTCTTTCATTCAAACCTTTGATGGGGATCTGCTTCCTCTGTTGGTGTCTGCAGCCATCTGAGATGCAGAGATCTGCATTTAGCTTCTGTTTTTGTCCTAACAGGGTTGAAGTCTGAGCATGAGAGGGCCCTGTCTACGCATCCATCCCCATGCTTCTTTGTGGGCTGCAAAAGGGCATCTCCTCCCTGCCATAAAAGCCATTCATTTTTGCATGGAAGAGGGGAACAAACATTTTCTCTGTCTAGTGGCTGAGGAAGTTTATATGAGAAATAAGACACCTAAGAGTTACTACGGGGCTTATATCAGGTGATTTTCAATAAAAGATTACCACAGATAATCTGAGGAGTTAATTTTTATAACTGTTCAGGAACTAAAATGGGTTGCATAAAATATTTCACCTTTAGTATTTACTGCAAATGAACCCATTTTGCCTCAGCGGGGCCATGCTAGTGCAGCACTTCACACTGGCTGCCATGGCTTACCCAGCTTCTGTGGTCCCAGCTGCAGCCACAGGAACGCTTCAGGTTTCTCTGTGTGGCACTGAACCGTGCAGCACTGATCTGTCTGTAACTTCTGCATAAAGGGGACTTGCTCAGAAAAGTTTCATTTCCCACCTGAGCCATCTCAGTAAAGTCCTGCCAGCTGACATCCCCTGTCCTTGCAATGAAAAGCAGGTATGCTTCAGCAGGAGTGGGACCTAAATTCAGAGTATTTTTCTTCTGAGCAAATATTACAAGAACAGTCATGAGTATTTTTGACTCTGCAGCCTGCAGTCAGACAAGTTCATTACCTTAAATACATATAATAATTTCCAGAAGAATGCAGTGCAATTTTCCAGAGGTCTCAAGAATGATTAGGAACTGTACAGTTTTGGAAACAGACCTTGTGCTTTCAAATAAGGTTTCTTATAGCCTTCCATATTGCAGAGCTAGCTTAGCATGTCATGGAAAAACAAGAGGGACTTTAACAAAAAAGCATTGTCAGCCCCTCCAGTTTTCCCACTACACTTCTTTATTCCGTTCAGAAGAGACTGACCTTTTTTCTTTTGTATTGGTCTTCTATTCTTACCATATTGCACAACTGAAAATCTGACATCCTTAACTTCTCAGGTGTTCATTTGCACCATACTACTCTAAGAAAGAAAATTCATGAATGGGAAATTGAAGCACCAGAGATCCAAAGAGCTCCCAGAGCCATTCAGAGTCAGTTCAGGGACCTCCAAAGTCTAACAGCAGGACCTCAGCTATTCAATCATCCTTCCTTTCAATTGCACCATTTACTTGTCCAGAGATCACTTTCACACGGTAAGTCTTTTTAATTTAAAAAATACTTATATTTTCAGTGTATGTTAATTCATAACAGGAGAACCAGAATATTTTTACTGTATTATCTTCATTCTCTATCAGTTATTTATGAATGCCAGAGCTGTCTCTCCTTATTCAATAAAACAGGTACGTATTAATTTAAATTAACGCAAATAAGGACCATTGATTCCTCTGACCCCTTTAATTCATTAGCCAGGCTGATTAGTTTTTTAGATAAAGTTGAAGGGAAAAAATATACCCAAGGTGAATTTTGAAACAACTGTGTCAAACTGAAACTGATCCTGGAGTGATTCTTATCTGCAAACTGCAGGATATTTGTTCCACTGAACGTCAGAAGGATAAAATCAGTCTAAAGTCTCATGTTAGCAATGGACAGCCAGTTAAGAGCCCTGCACCTGAGAACAGGCTTTACTTTATTGACCATAAAAGTAAACAATGTGTCTTATCATGCTCCTACTTAGGCAGCAAAATACCTTGAGATTACAAATTTCTACATTTTCCATACTGTAAGTATACAATTTTTAACAGGCCAGTACTTTATTGAAAGAGAGTCCTCAGCACAGACCTTGTAAAACCCAGCCATTGCACCAGTAAATATTCTGGCCATGTGTTCTGACCTTTGCCTCCAGAACTGGGAGCTGGCCGAAGGCAGGGACGAAGATTCTTACAAACCAAGTGGAAATTTCCAAAGTGCTCAGTCTGGTAGGGGCCACCCAGGCCCCAAGGGCATTACTCACAGCCCCTAAACCCTGGCTGTATGATGAGATAACGGGGCATTTTAAAGCATTTCTCCTCAGAATAGATATGTATCCTTTTACAGTATAAAGAACACAAGAACGGGACAGCCACAGAACTGAGCTTTTCAAATAAGCCTGAAAAGTTTGTCGGGGATTGTTATAATACAAGGCAAGCCAGGCAGTGACTTCAGAAAAAGGGAAGCTTCCACACCCCAGTCTTCAACCATGAACTTGAGCAAAGTGTTCAGTAGGGTCTGGGAGCCAGGATTACACCCTGCTACTCTGCCCATAAGTATTTGAACTCATGATACCTTACACTTTTCAGGGGAGGAAAGCTCTCACTCTTAGGTTATCACATATTCTTGTGGGTAGGAGGGAGGAAAAAATCGCACTTGCAATTTTTCCTGTTGGAGCTGCTCATTTTATATAGGATGATTAAATATAAATTGGTTGGAAGATAAGCATTACTCTCTAGACGTTCCTTTGGGTCAGGGGATGTCCCTGTTTCTATTGTGCCTCCTGTTAATGCCTGCACAGAGACAGGAAAGCAGGTGTCTCTCCTCCTTTAGCTCAGGAGAGTGCCCAGCAGCTGGGAAGGTGCTCCTTCTCTTCGGACAAAGGAACATGCAGCTACACAATTCAGTGTCAAACAGCTGCAAGGGGAGGATGGAAGAGAACCCCAGCCTGAGGTACCCCACCACGTGCTGAGTCACGGGCAGAAAAGAGAGGGCAAAACTGCTCTTTACAGTTTTGGAGATGCAGGAAGAGAAGAGGGAGAGGTACAAATCCTGGAGCAAGATAGATACCTCACCAAGGTCCACAAGAATTGGAGTCCACTGAAATCCAGAGCAACTGTAGTTCGGGGAATGATTCTCCTTTCCTGAGCTCAGCATACCCCTACCAAAGAAGGAGGGATTTAAGGGAAACAGAAGTAAAGAAAGGTGACATCTAAGGCTGCACTAGCAGGTGTCACGAGCCTGGGACAAGCAGCACTAGGGCTTAAGAGCTGGCATTCAGCAGAAGAACTGACAACCTCTGCAGAAAGAGACTTGAGGCAGAGGACCCATGTGCCCCAGCTTGATGGTTGCCTTATGGTCATCCACTCCACACATCAGTAAAAGCATGGCTTGTAGTCCTTGGCTATTTATCTCTGAATCACCCATGAAAATGGGAAAATATTCCTTGAAAAATGTACCTGTGCTCTTTATATACTTATTTTCAAATGTGAGTCACAGACTCATGTGCCTTCTGGATTTTTAGGTTATGCAGAAGAAATGAAAGACAAGATAAATCTCTTTATCTCTGTGGATAAAGAGAATTTGCCACATCTATGCCATACCTGGCCATCACCCCACAAGCCCTGGTAACAGGGTTATAAGCAAGCAGAACCAGCATGGAAAGAGTTCTGTGTCCTTCATCAAATGCAGATCACCAGCAAGAAGTTCACTTATACAATACAAATTTAATTCAAACCTGTATTAAACAAACTGGAACTTTTTATGTCTACCATGTAAATAATGAACTCTGTCACGTATCTTAGAAGACTGATTAATCCTTTCTTGCATTTCATATTACCCAAGTGAACTAGATATGAAATAGTGTCTTGGATGGCTTTGAGAGATACTTTTAGAAACACTGGGACAAATCTGCACACCACTATTTTCAATACAAATGCATTTCAGGCTTCACTCAAACCCCTCTGGAGAAAATGGGATTCTTTCCATCTGGGTCAGACTCTTGCTCTGCAGGCAACATTTGTACTAATACCTTGTAAAACAAAGTATTTCCAAGCTTTGCCTACAGACAAATGAAGAAAAGTGGGATGCATCAATTTTGGAGGCATATTTACACAGGTGCAAAAATCTTGAATACTGACCCTACAGGTCCTGAATCTGTAAATGTCAAGAAAATACAAATAACAGCAACTACCACAGAAGTGATTCTCACTTATCTCTATTTCTGAATTCCCTTCCTTTATTAGATTATTGTCACTATTCCACAGGAGTTGGTTTTCCCTCCCAGAACCACTTTTTTTAAAGCACAAGAGGGAGCAAGAAATTGCCCAACTCATTTGCAAGCAGGTTAGCCACTAATCCAACAGCAAATACGGACTACCATGCAATAAAAAATTTAGGTTTCAATGCATTAACACAAATAAATAGCTATAGAGACCTGTGGCACTGCTCATCACTTTAATGAGGAGGCACTTAGGTGGCTTTTATGCCCGCCAACCCGGGTGTTCACTCTCTTCCTAGCCTCCCCTCCATGTCCTGGCCTGGTCATTAGAGCTGCTGAAGGATTTCTCTAATTACTGAGAGTCATTTGCTCACCTAGCCCAGCTGCCTTGGTCCACAGAGGTGCCATGGCAGCTGTCAAACTGATTTTTCTCGGTACCAAGGGTCTCCCCAAGCTGGGGATCATCTGGAGGCAGTTAAGATGATGTTAGGGCTGCTTTGTGTGGATGATACAAAGCTGAGCTGGGGGAGGGTTTGGACAACAGCATTTGGGACTCCTTCCAGTGGTGTGAGATTTCTTGGGCATGGTGACCTGGTACTGGTAACAAGGTGCCTTACTGAGCCAAGACTGCAGGAGCTGGTGAAACAAGGGTATTTCCTGCTAAAGCTTAAAGGACCTCTCTCCTTACCGCCTCCTAAATAAAACCCTGAGGAAAAAAAATTTAAAAGGAGCAACTAATTTTCTTGTTTTCTAACACCACAGAAACTGACACATTTGAAGGGTTTTTTTAGCTTTTTTTTTTCCCCACAACCTAACAAAATAAAAAAGACTCCAGAATATTCTGAATTATAGACAAATGTACAAATGTTTGCTTAGAAAAGAATTCAGGTCCAAAGAGAGATAGAAAAAAAGAAAAACCAAACCAGAAAAGCTGATAATGGAGATTGAAGCCAAGGTACATCCCTCCCAGACTAGCACTCCCTGACAGCAAACAGCATTAGCATGAGCAGTGATTTAAGTCATATTTTTATAAATGCCACATGCTTAAAGGCATTAGAAAGACTTCAACATCATCAAGAAGAACTACTAAAACAGATGCACCAAATTCCCTTTGATGGTTCCAGATACTTTTATTTGCCAATTTAAAATACTTACAAGTGATCAGTCTACAGCTGCTTTGTCTCTGCTTTAAAGAAACTGACTGTATAAAAACCATATATGCTACTAAGAGGAGGAATGAGAAATTTTACCTGGTAAGGATAACACCTTCTAACAAAAATAGAAACCTATATTTAGGTTCTGTTACTTCATGCCTGGTTAATCTGGAGAGCATGTCCGGGAGAGCAACTGGTGTTAACCAGTCTGATAGTGTGATGCCTGCAGCAACACAAACTTGTTAATCTTAAGTTTAAAATAGATCTTCACAAGCAATTCAAGTTAACTATATCTGATCCAACTAGTTTTGTCTTAGACGACCAGTCACTTCATTTCATCTCCTCTCTTTTGGTGCTGGGAAAATTTAATATAATATCTTGATCATTATGTAGCCTGCACTGAATTGTAGATACAGGAAATTTGTGGACTTTTCAAACTTATAGCTTGAGCTCAGCGGAGTTAAAGGAAACATCAGACACCTAAATATGAAGACCATTCAGGCACAGTTAGGTATGTTTCAGTGGCCCTTGCAGTTGTAATAATAAATTAGCTATGGTCCTGATCAAAAAAAAAAAAAATACTCCACTTAGGAAGTTTAGGAAGAAATTCACTTTCTTCCATCTTGAGCTACAGTACACACCACAAAAGGTCCTAAAACTGATGAGGATGATAATCTTTTCTACCTTCAGGAAAAAGCCTTCAGGAAATGATGGTGAGTATCTGCTGCTTCCACTGCCTTAATAGGATTTGTGTTCATTCGAGTTTTGGAAAGTCATACAGTGTGTTCACAGGTGCCTAGATATAGACTTTGGAGCCAGATATAAATCTCTAAACTGTATTGCCTTTATCAGGCAATCTGACTAAACAATACATATTATTCTCTTGCCAAACTTTCCTCCTCTTAGGAGAAAGAAAGATCCACTTGAAAAACCGAGCTGTGAAGTGTTACATTTTCACTTGTTTTCTAGCATTTGTTAACAACTCTGGTTCAAAGAACAGAAAATCACATTGGGCATTGACTTAGCTCAGTGCAAAGATCTTGCTTGAACTTGGGCTGCTCCATGGGGGTCACCTCTGGTGGGATTTCCTGGGCCATGTCTTCAACATGCAAGTTCCAGATACTTTCTGATTGCCAGCAGTTTAGGAGCACTCTATTGCTGTTTGCTTGTGCTTTACTGTCTTTTAATGACATGGAGAGAGAGGAGATCATGAATTGCAATTACCGGTGTTCTCCCCATGAAGAAGTGACCATGAAGAAAGCTTCCGCCGACTTTGTTGCCTAAAGAATCCAGCCTGCCCACTATGCCTCCTGTGAAACCAAAGCCTCCTCCCACTTTCTTGAATTGTATCTGCTTTGTACATTAGTTTTGAGAACAAATGACCTTGAAGCTGTATGTGTAGCAAAAGGGAAGAATATGAGTCCTGTGTAAGAAACTGGAGAAGTATTATGGCTTTTATATCAACATGTAAAGCATCAACAAGCCAGACATACACATGTGCATTGTGAGCTAAAAAAAGTCCTGCCCTGGCATCCAGGGAAGAGATGCAGCTTGCAGTATTTAAAAATACACCTTCAGGTTACTTGAAACATTAATTATATAGACTAAAGATTAATCCCACTCTATGAACTTGGTTAGTCAGTGGAAAATGTATGGTGAAAGAGATTGCTCTAGGTCTTTAGAAACAGTCCTGGAAAGGCTCACTGAACTTAGCAAACTTTTCTCAAAGATAAAGGCTCTAAGCATTTCAGAATCTGAAGAGCAGCCAAACACTCCTAATTCCTCCACTTATTTGTACCCTAGAGAATATCACAGAGAAGAGGAAAAGTGTCAGCCCAAAAGGCATATAGGATATTCATGAAATAAAGGCAACAATAAAGTTTTGAATGGAAAATCAGAAAAAGCCTGCTCTAAAGTATGTGAAGTACCCACAGTGCAAGATTTTGGTTAGTCAAGCATATGCTCCATGAGGTAAATGCAGGACTTGAATGGAGCTCAGCACCAGAATAAATATTTACTTTCTGGTATGTCTGTCCTTTAGTCATCGGAATGACTTCAAGAGAAGCTACTGGAGCTGTCTGCACCAGAACAGGAGTAGTTAAGCTTTGTACATATGGCTGGATAAAGTCACCCCCCACACAGATGGAGGCAGAAGAATAACCCCTTCTTGGGTCCTCCTTCAGGTCTAACTCAGGCTCTATCAGGCTGCAGCAATGCTGGTGTTAAAGCTCACAAGTTCCACTCCTTCTCAGTTGGTTTATTCAGTTTCTTGTGGCTTTTTGGGATATTTTGCTCTGTCCATTCTGGCCACAGATTCACATATTGTTTCAGGCTACAGAGGATCTCATTTTGAGATTACAGCTTTTTTCTGTTAGTTTTGTCTTTTCCATGCTCTTCCATGGCACAGAGCCAAGTACTTCCTTACCTTCCTCCAGGCTATGGGACAAGTAGGGACGTGGTGAGAAGCAGAGGGACAGACATTTCAAAATAGTCATTCTGAAACTGAGTGACTGATACAGCCAGTGAGACGTTGCTGAAAAGTTGTGGGAAACCTCTGGCTATTATTCTTATTCCCAGCAAGTCTGGGATAGGTTCACTGCAGACAAACTGGCATCTGAGAGACAGCCCAAGCACCTGAATATGTGGAATTCCCATGCTGCAGGTGAAGAGCCCTACTACAGCTAATGGTGGACCACAAAGAAAACCTGTGTAAAAATCCTGCTGGTGGGACTATGGAAGACAAGAAGCTTTCTGGGAGCGTCCCTATGCTTCTCGCACAAACTGAGGTGGGACTAGAAACCTGGAGCTGAGGCCAGTCTTGTGTTGCAATTGGCGAGACCAAGACGAAAACACCTGGGCAAGTAAGTTTGTGCCCTGAAAGCACAGAGACCAATTGAAGCATGAATGACACATTTTTCCTGTATGGTTGAGTGCAAAATGTCATTGTTTTGCTTAGTTCAGAGCTATTTAAATATAGGATGAACTTTTCCTGATTTACGTTGCTTCCAGTTGGTCGAACCGGCAGCCCTGCTGGTGGCCACAGCTAGTCCTTAGCTGAGAAGAGAAAGCAAGCTCCTCAAAATCTTTCCGTGGAAGGTACGAAATACTTGCATTCACTGATGAGAAATAATGCAGCAGGTTGGTCTGCACAGCCCCTACACCTCTGCTGGCCCCCACAGCACCGGCGCTGCACGAGGCACAGTGGGAATGGCCTCGCAATCCAGGTCGATCTCAATCAAAAAGTAACAAAGAACTTTGTGAGTTTGGAAGGAGGACTGCGAGGCTAAAGCTGTAAACTGATAACAGGTTGGACACACTGCACTGTTGTGTTGTGAAAGCCTAATGTTTAGCTTCTGTTTGCTTTAACTTGCTAACATTTTCCATTCTCTGGCTGTTGTAAATGTCATTTCTTTCCACAATCATGAGGTGAGACCCTGATCTTTGCTCAGAAAAGGGTCCAGCTTTTATACCAAACCTTCTAATCATAATTTTACTGCAAACCTTGGACAATTTTGATAAGTGATTATGTTATGAATTGTTGGAAGGAAAGCTTCTAATCTTGAACTTGAGTGCAGGCATGTAAAATGGATCAAATTTTGAAATAAAACAAAATAAATGCTTTTTAATGTTTCATTTACAAGGTTCCAAGAAGCCGCTGTGCTTATCAGCTGCTGCAATCATTTCCAGGAGCTACTTAGAAGAAGCTGTCAATTCCCTTCAGAAGTAATATGCCTAAGAGAATTAAAAAAGAGATTCCTCATTAAATTTCTCTTTTCTAATTTTGAACTCATCTATAAAGTAAATTATTTAAATTTGTAAAGAACTTTTTTTTTTTTTAATAGATCAGGGGGATGGAAAACAGTGTTCTAAAGTCTGCTTTCACAGTGAAATATTCTATATTCTTGATAAAATCACACACATATTTTAATCTGCGGATAAGAAAGACGATAAGATGGTGGAAATGAGAAATGTAGAAAAAAGTTAAAAACAGAAGAATGCAACAATCTGTGTAAAAAGAGCTCATATAATTTGGGAGATAAACAGCATATAAAAGAGTTATTCTCCCTTTGATATACAGGATTACCAGCCACTGATCTTCAGTGAGAGCTGTGCATAAGAATGGACTTGACAGCTGAACTACAGTTATGGTATTTGTGTGGAAAAAGTAAACAGAGTTACATGCCTGCTTCTATAGACTTCTAGTTGCAGTAATAATTGATCACACAGACTTTTGTCCATACCAAGAACTCACAATGCTGTGCAGCAGCACGCAGTGACTGAAATTTTTATTACAATTGCACTTACGTCATTTTTGCTGAGCTAGTTTTGAGTTCAGCACAGTTGGAAGATGAACCTGTTCACCTTATAATATTGTTTGCTTTATTTATTGTTTTTTCCATATTACCCTTTGAGACTCTCACCGTGTAATTTTATGGCTTTGAAGTTGTGTGGGTTGACCTATAACTGTAATAAAAGAATTTGGAATGAGATAACACAAGTTTTTCCATTACTTACAAAAGGTTGAAGCTACTTATTAAACAACTTCATATTCTGTAACTTTGCTAAAATGAATACTTTTTCAAGTAACTGTTATGTTGCAGCACACAGATTGGATAGGATAGGTCTGTGCTGTGAACCCAAACAAGAAAAACTATGGTTTAAGTTTTTAATTCAACCTTTAAGAAGAACACTGCATTTCCTAGTTACAAATTAACAGTATGTGATCATCCTACGTAACAACTCTGGGACACAGGTTGTGTTTCTCATGATTCATGCTCTTCTTAAAGAGCATTGAGTTCAGTTAAGATGATGCAAAGCAAACAGAGAGGACGATTGGTCTCTCATTCTGTCCACAGAGGACTGATCCACCAAACCATTCAACAGGGATCCCATCATATCTAACGTATGCCTAAATTCCGCACTTTTGGTCACACAATCAGCTTTTCCTCCAAGTAGAATAGTGCTCTATGGATGAGCCTGGACTGCAGGGCAGGTGCACCCCAGGGTGCACCCCACAGCCCTGCTCCCCCACTCACCAGCACGGCAGGACCTGTGGGCGTACTATTTTTCCTTTCAGCTGTCAGCTCAAGTTTCTTTGCAAAAAAAAGAAGTCAGTGCTCAGGAAGTGAGGACTGTGGGAACAGGGACCACTGACACACACCCAGATCTCCTCCCACTGCGGAGCTAATGCTTGGCCAAAGCATGCATACTGCCCTGTAAACTAGACACAGTCTGAGATCTCCAGGATGTAAAGTGAAAGTGTCCTAAATACTCAAAAGGAGCACTAAAATCCTCCAAAGAGGCAGGCAAACCTTCTAATTTAGGATTCTAAATTTCCAGCTGTCTTCCAGTAAAACCTCTCACAAGGTGGGTCTCTGAAATCTTTAGTAACTACCACCACTATTAGTAGCACTAATATCCCAGATAATTCCTTGCTAGACAATTAAACTGCTGAATTTGCTTGGAATTGCATGCAAATATACATTATCCAAACAGTGGAACAGGAGAAAAATCCAAACAAAAAGAAAATAAAAATCCAGTCTGTCATATAGCAACATAAGCCACTAAAAATCCCACTGAAACTCACTGAAAATCAAGGATGAACACTGATGTTAGTAAACACTGGATCAGGCTCTCAGAGAGAGCACTGGGTCCAGTGATCTGCAGTCCATCCCCAGTCAGTCTGTGCCATGGAGAGAGCTCAAGGCAACAGCTGAAGGTCTCCTGGTGGCAGGAGTAGCTTTGGCTGTAGCAGTAACTGCACAACACCTCACACGCCACCAGTGTAAAGGTACTATGGGGTTGTGGCAGGTGGGCAAGAGGAGCTGCTTTTCATGGCATGAGTTAGGTCATCCCCAGGCTGCTTTCTCCTGGTATGAGTTAGGTCATCCCTAAGGATCTTTTAAATCTCCTAGTTAGGCAGGTACTTACCAGCAAAATGCAAGACAATACACAGTTAGGCATTATCTTAGGAAAGCTGAGGCTAAATACAAGAATTCTGCATGATTTCACTTGTTTTCTTCTTGGCTATAGTTGGTTTATAGTATTGAACAGATCATTGAACAGATCCCATCCACATTAGGTGCTATTTCTGGTGGTACTGATACACTGACAACCCAGTACAACCTTCCATGCATATGTAGCATGAACATGGTGTTGTTTTCCTTCAAACAAAAAAGCTGTTTCCTCATGTCTGGAGCCACAGGCTATCATGCTCCCAGCCCTTGGGAATGGCTGGGTTGGAGTCAGGCCAGTGCCACCTGTGAGGTCTGTGCTGGGCATCCATGTAGTTTTTGAAGGAAGAGAGCTGCCAAGTAAAGAATGAAATGTTCTGATGGCTCTGAGGATCTTACAGGGTGGGAAGACATGACAAAGCATGGTTGCATAGACTTTGGGCCTTCTAATGCTAACAAAACCGTTGTTGAGCATTGCCTTGTCATTAGGCTGCTTCTTGGAAAGCTACAGATGAGACTGCAAAGATATAAAGTAGATTAGAAAGGGACGAATCAGGCACTAGCTTCACCTGTCAGAAGGTTAAGGCTTGGATTATGCTGCAATCTGAATTCACAAGTGACTCATCTATTTGCAGTTTATATTAAAATATATTTGAAGTCCTCAAAATTATTTTGGACAATTCTATCTTGTGCATGAAAAATATATTTCTGTATAATACTGTCTGTAAAAAAACAGTAAAGGCTCATGTACTATTCGCTATTTACATAATGTATTTCCTGTGCCAATAGTGGTTTACCATAATAACTATATAATCCAAGGGCAGCTTAAGACAGAGAGTGCATTTCAGTGCTGCATTTTCTTTTTCATTTTAAAAAAATACAAATACTGATTGAAATGTAGATAAAGGAAAAGTAAGCAATAAATTACTGTGTAGTATTAGCCAAATATTCTGAAGACATGTTCCTCCACCCACCACCATACTTGGTGGCAGTTGCACACATCTTCAAGCTACACTCTAGAGCCCAACACTACTTCTGCAAATTCTGCCACAGCCCAAACCAGGTACCAACACTGTTCAAGCTTCTCTGCCTGGTTTATGTGTCAGGAGTAAGCTTGGGAATCTTATTTGAAATCAAATATTTAAAAAAAAAGTCTTCCAAGGTTTTGGGTTCCTAGGATCACTATAAAGCACTAGCCCTTATCTATCATCTGGTTTGTACATCTGTCACCATTAAGACTGACAATAGGAGGATATCCTACGCTATGCTATGCTATGCTATTCTCTGTATAGGTACAGGTGTTTGCCCTTTTTCAAAATTAACATAATCTTCATACTTTTTCTCTTATGAAAGACTTCCAGTTATGATATTTTTCAGATAGGTAGTTTAAAGTAAGAGTGTAGAAGAGTAAGAGAGACCTTCTCTGTATCATGAAAAGGTTATAATTAAAATCTCGGGAATCCCTTGCTTCAAAATGCTTCTTACTCTTATGGTTCCCTACAGTAAAGCAGAACCATAGTGAGCAACTACAGCCAAAGACCGGAATTTCCTTCCACATCTTTCAGGAATGACTGTGCTGCTAATAGTCACTAAGGATCTAATAGGAAAGAAGAAATTCATAAGGCAAATCCAGCCACACCTCAGGATCACACAAGAATGTGGCCTTTCAGAAGAGAGGCAACAAAACAGTCTCTGCCTTTGATATAACTTCTGATGATGGACTGAAAACAGTTAAGTAAACAACTTCTGTGGTCCTTGTGGAGCTTTTGTGTCATTCGTGTAAGACAAGTTCATTTGAAAGTTCTTACTTTTGCATCTCGTTTGATCTCTGCTCCACAAAATCAAGTTTGTGATGCTACACACGATGCTTAAATTTTTGTGTTTTCTGACTGAGAATTACTTGTCCTATTATTTATTTGGGGGATATTCTAAGTTATAATTGGCATGTTTGATTTCCACACATCTTGAGAAACCCTTGAGCTATTACCATTAGGTGCTTTCCTGAGAGTGAAGAGAGAAGTCTGGTAGTCAGAGTTAAGAAGTCTCAGAAAAGCCACATATTAAAAAAAAAAAATAATGAAAAGCCTTTGAACAACCAACGTTTTCAAAGAAAATCATCATCACTTAGATACTGGGTCAAACTCCCAGCTGGCTTCAGAGCAGCTTTTCTGATTTCTGCCAGATATGGATCTGGCTCACGTAGCTCTAGTAAAAATGAACGACGAAGGCTTGGGCTTCTCAGTAAAGTAATTCATTAATCAATGTGCATATATGCTTATCACCATACATATAATTTCTGAAAATAGGAAGAATTTTGTCCTCGCATAAAGCCCTCTAGAATCACTGCGAAAATTTGCATGGACTTCATTGGGTTATGGATCACATCCTGTATATATCTACATTTTTAAATCTTTTCCAGTGCTTCCTCTTTCAATGGAAATTAATAGCTTCTTGAATTGAAAAGACCAGTTTCTGATTTAGTTTTGCATAAGCAGAGTCCAGTGGGATTAAATATGAATGCTGGCTTGGTTATTCATTAATCATAAAAATATGGTGTGCAGTTAGTTATGTAAGTGATTATTTTTGCACGGAAATGTCTGCTACTTTTATGCCTGTGCAGAAGGATCATGTCAAGTGCAGCAGAGAACTTAGAAACTCATTCACCTTGATATACTGTTTTATAAAGAACACACAAAGATGCATAAATGCTCTGTAGCCAATACTGATTTTGTGAATGTTAGCATAATGAGAGGTCAACATGTCCAAGCATCTGCATTCAATTTTACAATTATGGGGAGAAGCAGCAAAAGTTCATGTGAGACTTCTTTTAAATCCTCCTGGCCACATATGACCTATGTAAAATATTTTATTCTGAGAACTTTTGAAAATGTAAACATTGCAGCTCCTGTTCGTTTAAAAGTCTGAACAGTCAGATGAACAAGGTTGAGCTGGCCCCAAACAATGCTAAATTCTTCACTCCCATTCAGCTACAGCCTTTTGGGTCAGGGAAAAGGAACAAGAACAGGATGTGATGTGCCATTGGAAAATGGTAAGCAGCAAGGAGCAAATCAACATCAGATGCAAGTCAGAGGTCTGTTGAAACAGGTTCAGTGCTTGGTTTCTTTTCCTGCAGGCTTGCTGGAAGCTGAAATTCTGCACTGGACAGGGTAATTCAATATGCTTGGCATAGAAGAAGTTGCTTCACTGGCACAGACATCTTCTATCTAAAAATGAAGGAAATGCTAGTTCCACCTTTGTCTCCTTCCAGTGTCCTTGCGTCACTGGCACCCCATTGTCTTTTCCAAGTACAAAGAATAATCCCAGGCTTGATTCACTGTGCTTCTGTTTGTCGAGGCCAGAGCTCTGCCATGTCCTTGCTCCTTGTAAAAATAAGCCTAATGAATCCTCTCTTTTCTGGTCATTATTGCTACTTTATGGAAATGTTTAGGTTCAGATTTTTATTTTCAAGACAAGATGTAGGCAGATTTTAAAAGTTTCATGATATGGCTCCCGCTGAAATCTCCTTCTCTGAGACAGCCATGCCTGAAAAGTGGTTCCTAGATAGGAAATTGGCCCAGTCACAATTTTCAAATATTTTTTGACATGGTGAAACACAGAGCCTGATTATAAGGAAATGCTAAAATTTCTTCAGTCCTTTTGCAAGTATAATGGTATTTGTGACTGCGAAACTATTCTAAACATTTTTCACTAATAAAAATATTTTGAACTGAAGGGATTAATAGTCTGTTTCTTGTGTCTTTTCTTGTAGCTGCTTCTTTGTTCAGTAGCTAACAAAACACAGGCCAACCTTGTGCATTTCCTGAAGACCTCACAGCCAAACAGCAGTACCAGAAGGAGAGAGGGCTGCACATAACGGGTGGAGAAACAGGAGAATGGAAAGAAGGAAGGAATCAAGTATAAGGCCTCATGATTACTTAATCACTATGTCTACATCTTGTTCCATAATGCATACAAGATTTCAGCCACTCAATCTACTGAAATCCCTCTCACAACATGGCAGCTTTTAACTAAACTTCCCTCTCTCATCCTGATGGGTTATCCATCCCCATTGGCATTTTCCTGTGTTCTGCGTTATCCTGTTATTTTTTTATTCTCATGCTATATGTGAGTCTTAACATACTATTGTCCTAGTGTTAGTCATGCTGATCACTTAATACATGGAAATTCCTGGGCTTTCCAGCTCTTTGCATCTCTTATACTTCCTGTACTACCTGCTGCATTTATCAATGTCCTGTCAGCCAGTCATCCTGACCATCAAACCATCGCAACTCAATGTGGTATCTGAAGGATACTGCTGAAAGAAGAAAGGCAGTTTCAGTGCTTCAGAGCACCCAGGTAGCCCTAATGACTAAAATGAGTCATCCCAAAACGGACTTAGTCAGCATTACCAGTATAGCACCATGTTTCCCCACTGCTGGAGAAAGATTTTTGTACGCTGTTCTGTCCCTTCCCTCCAACTCAGTGCTTATAGAAGAGCAACTCTCCAAAGCTGGTCTACCAAAAAAAAGCTCTTAGAGCAGACTGTGGTAGTGTCCCTCATGCCTCTGCACTGTTTCTATGCTGTCTCAATATCCCATTATATCTCAGAAGGAATATCAAGTTAAAGGGTTGCGGCTCTTCAGGAATCAGCTCTGTGCAAAGCTCTCTGCAGGTCTGGATTGGGGATGGAACAGTGAAAAACGGGTTCCTTGAACTCTACATGGTGCCCCAAGTGGTTTTCTTTTGTACAGAGACATCCTGAGGCGCTACAAGACACGCTCTAAAATTCAGGTCCCTCTTCCACATGGAAGCCGCACGGCTAAACGGGGAGGCTGCGCTCACCCTCTGTCCCCACGTCTCATGGACGCGCTCTCCACAGCAAGGGATGCGCAGTAACTCCTGGGTGGGTCGTTCAGCGCCGCTCTCTGCTCGGGGCTCCCCGCTCGGCACCCACACACCCCTCCCACGTCGAGGGGTGCCGGTTCCCGAGGGCTCCGCCGCCGGGCTGGCCCCGGCCGCGGTGCCGCCGTCGGGAGACCCCGGCCCCCCCGCGCAGGGCGGGCAGGGCGCGCCGGGGCCCGC
>VWZT01015720.1:4516-42696 GCA_013397055.1 Pachycephala philippinensis | reverse complement strand
GGGGGGCAAGCCCGCGGGAGGCTGGGGGGACCCCACCGCTGCCCGCCCGAAGCGGCCCGGTCCCCGCCCGCCGCCCGCCGCCTCGGGCGCAGCCCGGAGCCGTCAGGGGCCGGGCCGGTGCCGGGCGAGCTGCGCGGGGAGCCGCTCGCCGGGAGGGAGCAGCCGGCTCGGAAAGCCCCTGCCGGCGCTGGAGAGCGGAGAGAGAGTTTGGAGGGAGCGGTGACGGCAAGCGTAACTCTTTCTGTTGTAGGCAATGGGTTCATGGACGGGAAGGAGCTACAAAACTTCATCCAGGAGCTGCAGCAGGCACGGAAGAAGGCAGGCTTGGTAGGTTAATGTTTCGCCCCACTTTTCCGTCTTCTTCGGGAAAGAAGAGTTTTCTTGAGCAAACTCCGGTGCCCCGGTTCCTTCTGTTCTCTCCTGCCATCACACGGTTCATGCACGTGCCGCACCAGGCAAAGGGAAATAGCTTGGTTAGAAATGAGCAGGTTGCAAATCAGATTAATCGTCCGCTTTGGAAAGGTGAAACCAGGGTCCATCTCCCTGGAGAGCAGCTCCCGCTCGTATCTTGCCAGGCTACAAGCTGGTACTTCTGACAGTGCTTAAAAAGATAAGTCAAGAAATGTATGGATGCTGTCGTTTTGTCTTGGATGGGACCTTATACCATCGCAATTAAGCTTATCTGATCTAGATACGTACTCATTAAAACTGGAGGGGGGAGGGGGGGAGGGGAGGGAAGAAAAAAGAGAAAAAGACAAAAGAGGAAAAAGAGAGAGGAAAAAGCCCAACACTTCAGGGTGGTTGGACTCTTTTAATTTCACACCTAATGGGCAGCACGGGCTGAAATGCGTTTCTGCCCCTTGGTGGTCACTAAATAGATCTGCAGATGACTCCTAAACACTTACTGCTCTTCACCGGGAGTATGACTACTGAATCCTGGCTGTTTAAATGGCTCAGAGGGACAGCGAAGTTTTTGACAGTGTTGTCAAAACACTTCTGTGTATGAGTTATCGAAACATTAATTATTAATTTCATCCAAACTATACCCATGTGGAGGGAAAAGAAAAGGGAGAAAGAAAGAAATTAAAGATTCCGTGTAAAGATATAGACATTTTTAGCATAAAAGCCCAATATAAAACTTAATGGAATCGGTCTAAATGAATCTATGCTAAAAGACTTCTGAAGAAACAGGAAAAAATTGTTGTTTAAGTGGATGATGTGTGCAGGGAGGAAATAGATTAATACTTCATAACAAGAATGCCTCCAAACTGAGAAATAGCTTTTCAATAATTAACTGTGCTTTGAAAGTTCCTGTATGTTTTAGAACTAAATACAGAAAAAAATTAATATTAATTATTAAAATATTAGTATCTTAATTGTTTTTGTGGGAAATTGTATAATATTAATTGTATGAGTACAAACTTTACACACATGAAAATCTGTCTCCCAGCAATGCCTCTAATGTTACTGCAGTCTAGGTACCAGTTAATTCTTGTTAGAGATGTTGAGGTAGGCTCTCAGTTTCCTGACTGTAAGTTCAAACTGAAATTAAAAATAAAATAAAGCAAAATGAAAGTAAAAAAAAAAAAAAAAAAAAAAAAAAATAAAAAAAAAAAAAAAAAAAAAACAACCAAAACCCTAAACAGAAAACTGGGAAAGGAATACGGTTTTTTAGAGGGAAAAAGTCTTTTTTTTCCCAGAAAAAAGATTTAACAACTTCAATACATTTCAAGTACTGCAACGAACAAATCTCTCTTCTATTCTAAAGTGCAGGAAATGTAAGTTTGCCCAGTAGAAAGAAGATATTAAAGCCTCTTTTTATTTAGCATGAATGGCATTGTTAGTAGAAATGCTAATATATTATTGAGTAGTTAAAAAATTAATTAGAAGACCAAGGAAAAAATGTTTATAATTTTAAGATCAGGATCTTTTCTCTCTCAAAGCAAGTGTGCATTTCTTTAAAACACAGCCTACTCCAAGCAACACAGAAAACCTTGCAGGATTATTCTTATCTGCTACAAATTTTATAATATATATGGGTTTTTTGAAATAACCCCTGCCAGTATCTCACACTGTATTATAAAAATGCTCAGATGTTTAAGTTTTTCTGTCCCATTTCTCTGATTCAAACCTAGTTTTGGAGTGTTCTGCTGAAAAGAGCAATCTACAATAGCAATACCAAATTCAGCACCTGGTCTGTGGGCTCTGGAGTACAGCTATATGTCATCTTAGGTTTCAAATCTAACCTGATTCTTGCATTTGAAGGCTCATTTGCTAAACAAGCACCTCATTAGTTCATTTCTTGTCTCACGGGATACTAATTCAGTACCTTTGAATATCTATTCTTTTGCCAGAAGGGACACATTGAGAAACTAGTGTAGGTTATATGTCATTTCCTTGTCTGTCCTTCTTTTAACACCCCAAAGCTTCTTTGTCATCATTAACTTCTGCATTTCAGGTCACTCTTCTGCTCACTTTTTTTGAAATATTCAATTATGCATTCTTCATAGCTGGATTTTACATCAGTCATGCCATATGCATTAAGAATCACATTGATGCTGTCATTGAATAGGATGGTTTAATATTTCCCAGTATTCTTCCCAACTACAGAACTCTTCTAATTATGTTCTGATGCTAATCCTTGTATTAATCCACTCAGTAAGCCTGTACTTTCACAGCTGCTTTTTCTCAGACAGAGAGGTAGCATGCAGCTTGATTCAGGCTAGCCCTGATGAAAAGGGAGGAGGTCTACTCAGAAGTTTAAGTGCTTGGACTTTGGTAACATTAGGCCTTTTTGCTTCATGCATTACAGTAGATACTGAATTGATCTGGTATAATTTCAGCCATGTTAAAAGAACTGCCTCTTTTTAAAAGATAAAAGCTACAAAAGTATAAAAAATAGCTTCCATTTATTGTGACCCACATTTATGCAATACGTTCTCTGTTTGAGTGTGCCAACTGCCAAAAGAAAGTCTGGGATATGAGTGACTAACACAGAGGTTGATAAAGTGTCAATAGGTGGATCTTGTCTGAGCTATTCCACATCTGTTTCTCACTCTCCCTACCTGTGTAGATAATGACAATATTTGTCCACAGAAATACGTGATTTATGAATACAGTCATGTAAGTGTTTCTGTAGTGCCAACTATCCTTACATTTTCAAATCGTATCAAAAAAAGCAATTTTTTTCCACTTGTTGGACAAGTGTTTTTTCTGGGGTGTCTGGCTGAGGCGTGAAGGGCTAGTTTCTTCATTTCAAAAATTTAGTACTGCATCTGTATCAGGTTTAGGACTAGACTTGGTTAAATTTAGGCATGTTTATTTTGACCAAAAATATTTATTTGAATAACATAAATAACTCTTCAAGCAGCTCATGAGCAGGTGAATTGAACACCAAAAATTCACCATCATTTCTGAATAATGAACTAGAGGACAAGTTTCCTGTTTCGTTTAACCTGTAATCAACTGTGCCTCCTTCAATGGCTGGACACTGTCTGGCACTGCAGAGCTGCTATTACAAAGATTAGTAAAATATTTAACCAGGACTAATTAAAATCCGAGTGTCTAATTCTCCATTCTATCTGCTAAGAAAACTTGTCCCCACTTTGGGATCATTAGATGAAAGGTGACTTTGAAGTCCATTATATTAATAACCACATCTCTAATTAAAGCCATGGCAAATTACTAACCTGCCATGGATGACTTTGACAGAAATAGGATACTAGGCCGTGACTGTATCAGCTACAAGGAACTGATATTTTAGTTAGCTTTGGCAGGTGAAATTTGGGACAAGCTACAACGGACTTTGTACAGCTGAGATTCCCTGTGTCTCCAGTGAGAAAATCACTTAGGTCCTATATAATCAGATCTATTATAACAACTTTAATTTCCAAAGTCTGACGTAACTTCATCTATAACTGTAGAATTGTCCATTGTTTTAATATGACCATAACCCTATTTTTGCTGCATGGTTTCACTAGCTTCCACCTCTAAGAAATACAATTAAAATTAAAAGTTTAATCAGTATTGAAGGTTGATGACAGCTCATATCAAAGCAAGGTAGGTTAAACTGAAGTGTGAAATCAATATATAGATATTTACCCCAAGGCTGGCACTTTTTTCCATAGCCTAGAATGAGGATAGCCTTTAGAGAACAGATGTATAGCAGGGACCATCACTTATATGGACAACTATGATGGCTTTATTCTGTCAGATTTAAGGTACTGCTTAAAGTTTTCTCCCACCTAAATCTCCCTCTCTATATTTAAGCAGTGACATTTTGACTCTGTTTCCATGATAACCAAATACTAAACAGTGAAAAATATGATATTGTGATGAGTTCTTCTAAGACTAAAATAGCATCCATTGTTCAGGAAAAATCCACTCAAAGACATGGAAAGACTATTTTGGTGTTCAGATGTATTATACTGAAATTTTTTCCTTATTTTGAAAGATTCCACCTTCAAGTTACTAATTTAAAAATGAAAACTGAGAAAATGGACTAATAATTGCCTATGAACTTCACTGTCACCCTCTTAAAGAAAGGAACTGTTAGACACATCTTCCAACACATCTGTCTTTATAATTTTTTCATTCTGTAAACTAAAATAGAGTTCTAAGTATTTAGATGCCAAACGTTCACACTGGCTATAATATAATTCCCTAGAAAGTAAAATTTATCAGAATGACAGAATGACATTATTTATGACAAAAAACGATGCTCATTTTCATTTAAACTTGACGAGTGTAGCTGCAATGTGTGCGTACTTCATTAGATGTGGGATATTATTTGGCGAAGAATAGATTATTCAAGTAAGTTTATGTATGTTTCTTGTATTTTAAAGTAATGATTGTATCATTGTAACTTTGTAGGATTTAACACCTGAAATGAAAGCTTTTGTGGACCAATACGGGAAGACTACTGATGGAAAAATAGGTATAGTTGAGGTAAGACAGTTACTTTGTAATTTTACTTGAAGAAATGCATTTAGCACAGAACAATGTGAGCATAATATGCCAATACTTTGGATTTTTAGATAGACAGAATATTTCTTCCTCACCCTTAAGATCTTTTTTTCTTTTCACTAACAAAATTTTTTCGTTAACAAAGTAATGTATTCCTTATCACATTCCAGACATTTCACCACAAGTAATTTAACTTTTCTCTCATTATTCAATTCAAATAAGCATCAATAGCAATTTAGTTTTCTACAACGCAGATAAAAATTCTATTTTAGAAATTTAAATTTTAAAAGTAATTTGATGAAAAGTAATGTGATGTAGTGCTACCTGTGGTTTTGAACTAATGCTCTGTCACCATTCCCAATAGTGACTATAATACCCCAGTGAACTTAATTGGGCAGTCACGGTATGTAGTCTATTCTAAAAAACACCATATGTGGCAAGTCAGCATGTCAATCATGTTAAATGTAAACAAAATTTTAATAGTAATTGTGATTCCAAAGAAAGAATTTCTTAGGATTTGCTTCCTTGAACTTTAACAGAACTTCAGGCAGAAAATTATCACATTCCTTACTCCCATTTTCTGAAGAGGCTGAAGATAACCAACTTCTTCTCCTTGTACAGCTGCTCAACAACTGTATAACTTAGACAACTTGCTAGGAAGGGGGGAACCGTTGTGTTTTCTCTCACTTTCACTCTTCAGCACTGCAAGCCAAAAAGGAGAGTTTATGGAGTTATGGGCTTACAGTTTGAGAAGTCACTTCTCTGAGCTTAACTCAACGACTCATTTATGTCACTCTGAGTGCAGTGAGACTGCAGTTTTATTATTAAATGATACTATATTTTTTTCCCTGATAATAAGAAATCTGACCTAGAGAGCTAATTAAGAAACAGCTGGAAACAAGCCAGGCCTGCAAAATTTCTACAATGACCAGCTTTGGGTCAGTATCTAATTTTAAAACAAAGGACTGAATAGAATCTGCAGAAGTTGATAGAAAGTATCCCTGCTGATACAATAGATCATTTCAAAATACCTTTTCTCCTCTGTCATATGTCTGAATTTTATATGCTTGTTTAAAGCATATGTAATTGCGACTAAACTACCATAGAAATATGAACAGTTTGTTTCACTTGCAGCCACAACTGATTTTTAAAAGTGCATCTTTTGACAATACTTAGCATTGATGAAATATCTTTGCATCTAGAAAGAAGTGTTTATTTGGTATAACAAATTTTTTGGTTTTGGACTGACAAATGCTTATTTACTTGTTATTGAAGAATTTAGTCTTTTTGAATATGTGTATAGCAAGCACTGGATGCAAGAGGAATGCATGAACAGTGCCTGAAAAAGACTGTGCTTCTTCACTTAGGAAAGATAACTGGACATTTTACCTTTCAAATTCTATTTCTGATTCTGATATTGACTTAATGAGTGAAGATGAGCAAATCCAGTAGGGTCTGATATGGCTCACCACCCCCAGTGAAGTGCCAAGCATGCTCAGCATCCACGGAAGCAACTGAATACTGATAGTATGGAGTTCAGTGACTGAAGGGACTTTCTCCCTTAATATAGCAGTTTCCAAACCCAATAGCTATATTTTATTTCCCTTACATCAGCATGAAGCTTGATTTGGAAACTGCTGATGGGACTCATGAAATGTGTGGTACGTGCAGAGCAGTATGATATTAAAGTTGGTACTTGGGCATGATTCTCCTTCCTTATTAAAAAAAAAAAAAATTGTATCCAGTAATTCCAGATTGTTCCCGTTTACATAGTACATCAAACAGTTTTTCTGAAAATTGTGTGAACGCTGTTTAAAAAAACTTACGTAAAGCTATTCAGACTCCCAGTCCTCACAATGAACACCCAGCATTTGACAAAGAATATGCTAGTGAATAATGAGTTTTCAGGAAAGGTCTGTTGACTGAGATAAAGAGGAGGCCTGGGTGCCTTCGCAGAGGAAGGAGTGGATTTTCAGGTCAGATTAAGTGTTGATTCTGTCTTTGCAAGCACACTGCAGTTAGTTCGCTGGCTATTATCCAGTGTCCTCCAGCTAAAGGCAGAGCCTGACCTGCCCACTCTCTTGCCATTGTGTAACAGACCTTTAATTCACCTTCTGTACTCATTGAGACCAACGCTTTCACTAAAATATGGCTGTGAAATCCAAGGTTTCAAAACTCAGAACTGCGGCAATTTCACATTCAAATTATTTGAAGATTACTGCTGCCATAAAAACGACTACTTATTAGGCTAAAATATTCTTTGTACTCCCATGCTCTATTATGGGATTTTAAAAAGCAAATTCACTCTATTAGGTGAAAGGTATTTTAAATAGCATTAAATATCAACGGAATTTACTTAGAGAACAATGTCTAGAAAAAGGTTCTGATATTGTTTTAGGTACCGAGAGTATTTTTTACGCCAGGTAACCTATAAAGACACACCTCACCCTGCAGCTGACCAGAGAGGAGACAAACCAGTCTCAGACTTTGTGGTTGTCCTCTATTATTTGCGATCCAGAGATAACCAACTTTCTCCATAAAAGCAGTAAGGCTCACTAAACTACTATTGCTGCCATAAACAGACTCACAGTGGTCTGCACTCTTACTCAAACATGCTCACAAAGTCTGCCTATGCTTATCCCCACAAAGAAATCATCACTTAAAATAGCACCAGGTTTCCATCTTTCTTCTTGGTAGTGGTATAAAACTGGGACTGGGAAGTCGAAACAGTTTCCACACAATCTACTCATCCCTCAATACTGCAGAGTTTTCCACGAAAAGCAATTTAATGCTTTCCCCTGAGACTTACAAAGGGTGAGAGGTATAGCTTAAAATAAGGTAATTTTCTTCCAGAGGTAATGTATTCTGTACCTCAAATACAGTTTAGTACTGCTAATAAGCTGTTAATGATCCTTTGACAGTTACTATTTTACAGTGCCCTTGCAAAATTCACAGGAGTTAGTTATGTCATTGAATGACATCTTATTTATATTTTCCACGCAAACAAACCCTTTCCCATTGTTATAATCAGTCACTTCTCCCAAACTCTCTTTTTTATTCTAAACAGTTCTTCCATTCAGCATTTGCTGTTAAATAGGAATGCACGCTAAAAAACAAAGCTTTCTTGTCATGAGAGAAATAAAGACATTTTTTCATAAATCAGGACAAGTTACACACATTTAGCTATTGCGTACACATAAATATATACTTACCCACACGTGTATATGCTATTTATAATGGAGTAGGTTTTGAAAGCTGCTGACAAAAACGCATTTCTTAGGTCGATTTTGGTTTCGTGTTCAGCCACTTAGCAAAAGCACTCAGAAGGCTCTGATGGGCCTGACAGCCTGTCATCAGCTGCGCCATTTCTGCAAGGAGAGTGCTCTGATGTGTCTTTTCAGCTGTACCAACAGTAAAAGAATTGAACTCATTCCTTGTATATATGATTTTAGAGAAACAAAAGATACGTCTCCGTAACTTTGTTGTGTCTGTGGGGTGGGAGCTGAAGTCACTTATGGCTCTGCTGGATCCCAATAAAAAAGCCTCAGCAGTTAGGCAACAGCACTGAAATAGGCAGAACAAAAGATCTGAGGGTGTGAAATGGAGGCAGAAAAATAAAAATTTGAATCAAAATTTTAAGATGGAACTCCAGAAAGTCTGCAGATGTCATTTTACATAAAAGAATGCAACTAAGAAATCTGTCTTTCTCCATTTTCTCCATAGTAAGCACAGCTGGTCTATTCTTCAAGTAAAAAGTTTTTTTTAATCAAAACACATTTCGTACATTTTGAGGACAGAAAAAAAATATTGGGCTTTTGTTAAAAACAAATCATGATTCTACATTAAATTATACAGCATAATTTCCATCTTCTACATTTGTCACTTGCCAAAATTGAGTTATAGTAAATGAACATTTTCAATAATCAGTACAATAATGTCTGATTTTAAAAAAGCCTTTTGTAGAGAAGAGGCATTGGAAGAACCATCCCTGGTTTTGCAGGGCTAAAAGCCCTCTTGATTTCTTTCTGGTATTTATATCTCTTTTTGAACACATCTCTGTGACTGACAAATGAGAATTGCCATCCCTTACCCTCCCTGTTTTCTTTTTTTTCTCCTGACTTTTCCTTATATTTAACCTTTTAAATTACACACATGTTTTTCACATCAGCGTTTCTTTCTTTCTTCCTCTTCCTTGGTATCTGTGAGTAGTCTGTATTTCTCAGTTTCTTAATTCATGGTCCTTCACACTTATCCTCTGTGAATCCCTGTGTTATGCTTTCCCTTCATGCCAATTCAATGGATTTTAATACAGATCCTAACTCTGCATGGATGAATTTTTTTCCCCTTTCCCCAGCTACTTTACCTTTTGGTAAAGTGTTACCTCACTCCCTTCTCTCAGACTTCAGTTCTATTTGACCTTGATGACTATGACAAAGCTGGAAGCCACAAACCTTTCAGAGGCATCTTCCAGGCACTTCAGCTAGCAGGATGAAGCTTCCAAGGGGGCCACAATACGGCAGTATGAGCACAAAGCATTTCATATGCTTTTAAAAATCTTCATGCTCTATTACAGGCTCAGCTGGCCTAATGAAGAGCCAAAATTTAATCTTTCTTAAATTCTGTTACAGCTTGCTCAGGTATTGCCAACGGAAGAGAATTTCCTGTTGTTCTTCAGATGCCAGCAGCTAAAGTCAAGTGAAGATTTCATGCAGGTACAGTATGAAAAGTTGCCTCTTGTAAAATCATCCAAGACCTTCTTGCCATAAACATATCATTAAAGCATTCACATTCTGATTGCAGACATGGAGGAAATATGACAGCGACCACAGTGGCTTCATTGATTCTGAGGAACTTAAGGTAAACCAGTATCTATGAGCATGCACAACATGAGAACAGGTGTTGGATTGCAGCCTGTGCTGCTATCTCTTTCTTCAGATACCCACTTGTGCATGTTTTTGCATTTCAAACATGACAAAAAATGCAATACAATTAGCTGATTTTTTATCGCCAGTAAATTATTTAAAGTGAAACTCTAATCTGATCAATGTTTTTTAAGCCATGTTTTAATTTAGATCAGTGTTGGTATCAAGTGACTCAGGGAACCAGGTAGCTTAGAAGTAAGATTAAGAAAGCAGGATGAGTTTCTATGTTGGTCTCTATGACAGCTATGTTGGTTATTTTTTGGCCTCTTAGGGAAAGGGGCTGCTTTGTTGTGTTTTTTCTTAAGAGCATCACTACTATTAATCACTATGCTGCTGGACAGATTATGCTGTCTCAAGTACCATGTAACCCTACAATTTCCACTGTAATACTGTCAGACTAACACAAATGGAATTGTGCTGTCTCTGCTTGGTTAACCTAGTAGGATTTTGATATCAGCTTTAATATGCACAAATAAGAGCAAAATCAAGCCTATCCCATTAGCCATCTCAGCTTTGCACAGTTAAGAAATCTTAAAATAAGAGTGATTTTATTTCTCTAGTCATACAACCAACATCAGTTTGTCAATGCTGAGTTAGCGTCACGGAACCACAGGGTGGTTGTTAGGGACCTCTGGAGGTCAACTGGTCCAACCCCTCTGCTCAAGCAAGACCACCAGTTTTCCAGGACCTTGTTCAGATGGCCTTTGAATCTCTCTAAGAATGGAGATTCTACAGCCTCCATGGGCAAGCAGCCTGTGCCAGTGCTGTGTCATCCTTGCAGTGAAAATGTGTTTCCTGACGCTCAGAGGGAACATTTTGTGTTTAAGTTTGTGACCATTGCCTCTGGTCCTGTCAGTAGCCTAGCTCCATCCTCTTTGCACCCTCTCTTGAAGTATTTATACACTTCGATGATGTTCTCCTGAAGCTCCTCTTCTCCAAGCTGAAGCGTCCCAATTCTCTCTGCCTTTCTTCATAGGAAAGATGCTCATATACAAAAGCTTTCTGAGTAGAAAGGTGCCATTTTCCACAGTTCAACTGCATTTGATTCATTTACATTCAAAGGAATCAAAGCAATTCATAGCAAAACAAAAGATCTAGCAGTGTTTAATGATCTAATTTGGACTATTTTGCTCATATGTGGTATAAAGAAGAGTTATGTAAGTTTTAAATAAAGCACCAGGAGATCAAACTGTCCAAAATCTTTACAGTTCTTCTGCCCAGAAAAGGAATCCATGACCGAAAATTCACGTCTTTTTTCCTTCTCCCTTTCTCTTTTGAGTTTGATATCTGTGTGATATTTGCTGAGGATCTAAGTGTAGGGTAACTCTCAGGCAGATGAGCCCATTCTTCTGCTGACTGGTTGTGCCAGGTCGGTGTATTTAAAGTTGGTAGGATCAGGAAAAGGTAGCATTTGAGAACTCTCCAGCTGCTAGATGATGCCTGCTGACTGCTATATTTTAAAATAGATTTTTAAAAGGCAGGGCTGATTGAGGGTCAGCTGAAGAATGAAGACATTTCAACTGAATCTCTAATGCTTCATCTCTCTGGTGCTATGAGGTTTTGTTTGCCTCAGAGAAAGAGGCCATTTTAATACTGAAAATAAGACATAACTGTCCAGTTTTATTTTTAGATCAGTATTTCTTGGCAAGCCCAAACATTTTTAAGTATTTGCTATGGAAGGAGTACACCCACTTACAACATTGTAAGTGAAATTTAAGCTGGAAATCAGGAAAAATTTCTAACAATAGTAATGGCAGTAGAATATGTTGTCTAAGGGGGAGGCAGACTCTTCGTCACCGCCTGTATTTAGAAAAGGTTTGGCAATCACTCAGATCAGAGAGTAATTCAGAAAGTTTAGATAGATAGAATCCTTTCTTGAGACATGGACTGAATAGCCTTTTAATTTCCCTTCCAGTTCTATTTTCCATTGAAGCACGCAAGATTAAACATGTTTCCATAACATCCATTCACAACATTTCAGTCGTGTTCTTTGTTATGCAAGCTGTCAGGAAGGGCCTCCAGCATGGAGGGGGCCAGACTAGAAGAACTATGGGTGTTAGTCATACAGCTATTGACATGCTTGCATTCAGGTTCAGGAATACAATATATTTTCGTATAAGCTCCCCCATTTTCTATCTTGAAATGTGGCCAAAAATTCCACAAAGATAATGACACTCCAACTGATTACAGGAATGAGGTCCTTCATCAGGTCTTGTTATGCCCTTGCTATACAGTTTGGTATCTTTCTTTTTTTGATGTCACAGATCTAGTACAGAAATTTAAAACACTGAAGGAGTAGAAACCATCTTATTTTTTAAAGTAAAAATGGCTGATGTTTCAAGTCATGTGATATCAAATTCTCATTCAAAAATGCTATGAAATTGGCTGCACATATTTAAGATACATGGTAGGAAGAAGCAATATTCACTTCTAGTGTCAGGTACTGCCATAGGCAAGGAAAAAACTTGATTAATCATTGATCCTTTCTGTAAAATTGTTCCTATGTTGCAAGAAGTGATTAGGCATCCAAGTTTTCAAGGAGACCCAAGGTTAATTAGCTTAGTTTACTGATGGAGCTGATTAAGAAGCAGTATACTTGAAAGCCAAACTTTTTTCCAAATTCTCACTACAACAAATGGCATACAATGCAGGAACTTTTATTAGTTACTTTTTCCAAATAAAATGTAATATACTTGAACTTGTCAAAAGAAACGAATATTCTTAGTTGTTGATGACTATTTTTTTCCTACGTATTTGGAACTTCAGTAGTAAATACTAAAGTGGAAGTAAAATAGTATTTCCCATTACTTTAATCTGAAGTTAGCAAGTCAAACATTTTATACTGTAGATAAAAATTCACCTATTACCCCTTTTATTTTAACAGAGCTTCTTGAAAGATTTATTACAGAAAGCAAATAAGCAGATTGAAGACTCAAAGCTAACGGAATACACAGAAATAATGGTAAGGTTATGCATGGGCATAATGGGTTAATCCAAATTCTGTTTATCTTTAGCTACTGGAAGGCTCCAAATGACTTGGAGACCCACCAGGTCGCAATCAGACTATGACATTGCAAGAGAGAGACAACTGTGGCACCTATCCCTGCAAGTATTTCTGCAGCTACAGAGCTTCAATAGGCAGTTTTCAGGACTCCTTAAAAAGAAAAGCCCAGGAATTTTCAACCTTCTTGGTATTTATATATTATGCCATGCCATAGTAATTTCCCTGTTTTGCTTCCTTGTGCTGCTAGTTGTAAAACCAAAATCTTCACATTTCATAGGAGCAAAACTGTTCTTGTCATAATTATATTATTATCTTTAGATCAAATTAATTTGGTGTTACTTTCTATGTTTTGCCTTCTTACAGTGCTGTGGTGTCTGTCTCTTGTCTTAAAAGCCATCACTGCATGGTGGCTTCCTTAGATTTACAAACGTCTCACCCGTTCCTTCTCCCCTTGCTTCAAGAAAGATAAGCTGATGTTTAGATAAACACTATAGCAAAACTGTTGCTTCCCTGGCCTTAAATCAGCCCATCCTTGGAACAATCCGTCCATCCCATTGCTATGGTACTCCATGGTAAGGACCAATACTGGCTTCTTCATGGGCTTTTCAAGAAAAAAAAGACAGTATTCTGATCTTCAGCAAATGTATAACACTACATTTTTTGTTTTACCAGCTTGTTTTTGTCCTAAAATACTTTTAACAATCAAAAATGTGCTAGGTGGTTGTACTAGCCCTCAAACTGGCTTAAGATTGGCAGAACAAAACTTGTGTTTTTTCCTGGAAAAGATCTGCTGGTTCATTGTACCAGTATAAACCATTTACATAGAATTGTCACTGTTCAGTCACTGCTGAAGATAACATTTTCATTCAGGGAGCTTTTTGACCTCCATCCTAAACTATGCTGTAAGTTCTGGCCTCTGCTGAGACACACAATGACAAAGAATTTAGCTACAAGAGAAAAAAACAAGCCCAGCTCTCCAATAATCTCCTCAGAAAACAGAAGGATAATAGAAAATACACAGTCCTGAGCAGCTGCTGGCAGGCAGAGCCAGCCACTAACAACTCATCAAAATACAAAATAAGTTCACTTCACAGCTGCCACTGCTTCCCTCCCCCAAATGCAAATCTGCTTTCATGGGAAATGCGCGCAAGGCAGATGCTTTTATACAAAGGAAGGAAGTGTTAAAAGGAACCACGGTGTTGTGTAGAATTAACATTTGTAGAACTGGTCACTTTTTTCTGGTATCCTTTGTTATTTATTGTGTATTAACAAAGTGAAATTTGGTCTTTTTTCATTGCATTACATTAGTTCCCTCTTTAAAAGGATACACGTTTATGTACATATGTCAGTACAGGACGTTGCTTTTCCTCTTATCTATAAATTACATCTAAAATGACTGTGATTGCAGGTGATGGGATGGAGTGTGGGTGATGGTGCTTTCAATACAATGTTTGGTAGTCTGCTGCTTGTGCAATATAATGTTTGAAAGTAAAAAAAAATGGAACTATACAGACATAAATATTGGAAGAGAAAGTCCTATGCAGGAGCAATATCCTCATCTACTTCTAATAGCTATTATAAGCTGTTTGTGCTTCTCAAGTAGCAGGACCTCATCCTTTCAAGGCCTCAAAGGAAAACACTTTAATAGTAGAGTTATTAAAAATCATTATAAATAGTAATCATTTATTTTGTGAAATTATATTAACATAGTTATAACTATAATTTAATTATGTTTATTTGGAGAGATTTATTTTCCCATTTTTATACCATCAAGAAAATATGATCATCGGAAACATCTGTTCTTTTCTTTTCTTTTTAAATATATCACAGTGACAAAACATTGTCTTTACTTAAATACTTAGACCTAGTCAATTGAATAAAATGCCTTATTGTTTTCTGTCTAGGGAACTGGATGCCTTGGGTTCTATTGCACTTTACCCAACGTTTTTTTCATCTTTATGAATAGAGAATAATGATTCTATTATCCAATCATGACATAAAGTCAAAAGTAAAATGTTACCACATCAACACTCCTCTCATTTATAAATAATTACATGTGCATTTCTCATACAGGACATTCATTCATCAGTGAAGGCAGGTTAAGACCTACCTTACTGCAGGTTAATCAGAATTGCTTATCTGGTTTCTTATCAAGCTTTTGCACTAACTAGAAGAACTATAAATTACTTAGTACTTAAAATAAATGTATTACATAGCAAATGTGACCTGGGGACATCATTTCGGGATGAAGTTAATTGGATTTAAGTTTTCCAAATAAGTGTTTTCTTCATTAGGATGATTAATTTTGATTAGCAATGTAAAATTATTTATTCTTTCAGCTCAGGATGTTTGATGCAAACAATGATGGAAAGCTGGAGCTTACTGAACTGGCCAGGTATGTCTTCTGTTTCTTTTCACAACAAGTACCATGTACCAAGTGGTGTAATGGGAACAGTTAAATATTTTGACCTTTGTTTTTTTTCTCTCCAAAGACTACTCCCTGTACAGGAAAATTTTCTTATTAAATTTCAGGTATGACTATTCACATTTTTCAGGTAACCTGTCACCATCACACATAACTGGTGTCATTAATGGATTTATTTTCCTTTTGGCATTTAGGGTGTCAAAATGTGTGCAAAAGAATTCAATAATGCCTTTGAGATGTATGATCAAGTAAGTCTTAGAAAAATGTTTTTATTAACTGCGTAGTTTATTGGCACTTATTTTCTGAATTTGGGCAAAACTAACCATAACCTCCGGAATTAAAAATAAATGTTTACACTTATCTTTAATGGTATTTTTCAGGATGGCAATGGCTATATAGATGAAAATGAACTGGATGCCCTACTGAAGGATCTCTGTGAAAAGAACAAAAAGGTAATCCTAGAGGACTTCTTTCTCCTTAGAGATTAGATTTAATTTGGATTTTAAAGACACTTTAATCCACCCTAATAAGATAAATATAGAGCTCCTAAGTCATAATTCCTGAAGTCAAAGTACAACTAAAAATTGTGGTGGAAATAGCAGTGTAAATCCTGAACTAGCGGAGTTGTGATTACACAGTGACGCTGTCAAGAGCTTGCTTGCTTCTGAGACACCAGCTAGCAGCAAGCTAACATATGGCTATCATATGGATAACATACAAATATATAAAAACATTTTAGTGTGATACTGTCAGACAGGCTGAGAATACCTGGGATTTTTTCTCATTTCCTGCCATTGGAAGTAAACTTGTTCATGCTGATAACTAAACAGGATTATAAAGCATTATCTGTTCTTTAAATAGGAATTAGACATTACCAACCTTGCAACATACAAGAAAAGCATCATGGCCTTGTCTGATGGAGGAAAGCTTTACCGAGCAGAACTGGCTCTTATTCTCTGTGCTGAGGAAAACTAGAGCTCTTCTATCATGTCCACTTAACTAGTGATGTACTCTACACAATAACTGTGCACTATAAGGGAGTAGGCTGTATTTTTAAACTGCATATAGAAAATTAGCCAGGATGTGTGGCACATTCCTTTCAGTTTGTTTCTATACTGTTTGTAATGTACAGTTTTTGTAACAATAAGATTGATAAAGAGAATGTCAGTGTTTGGGCCAGTCTGTATATTCAAAAAGAAACTAAATATGTCAGGGTTGGTTTTGGTTGGGTTTTTTGCTTTCATAAACACGGCTGGAGAAAAATTAAACCTGCTGACATTGCTGTGGTCATCATATCCTTTGACACTTGCAACATTTCTTGTTGAACTACATAACAAAAAGATCTACACATATCTTTCCCATAACAAATAAATGTGGGGTTTTAAAATATATAACATGAATTCAGATTAAATACGATCTAGGTCTGAAATAGGAAGGAGACATTGACATGTCTGATTTCAAAAATTTAATAAGGCACTAAGAAATATTTTCAGTTGTCAAACCACCCACTTACAGGTCTGTACTCTCTGCAGTCTTACAATTACTCTTCTCATTATGAATTCATATCATATAGACAAAGCATTTATCTGGAATAGATCTCCATGCAGTAGTTGATAAAAATATAGTGTTCTCAATCTAGCTGTTCTACTGAATTTAAACATAGGCACTTCAGAAATAAATGCCTTTAATCTGTCTTGAAATCCTGGCTAAATGACAGGTAGTATAGTTAATACACAGATTAACATATGATATTATAAGTGTACCTTTCATGACTATTGCTGTGTCAGAGAATATGACAATCCATTTTCTAAACTATTTTCACATTTTGCAGGTTATAATTATTCTAGTAAATTGCTGTTTTTACATCATATTCTGTGTAATCTATAATTAAATTTAATATCCTAAGATTATTGGTGTCTAGTTTGTGTATCTCCTGGATTCTTGTATCTGTACCACGTAAAGGACAAACTGACTATTTTAAAAAAATGTGCCTCCTTGGATCTTACACTGAATTACTAGTCTATATCACTAGCATTAAAATTTGACATTAAATGAAGAAAAAAATAGTACAGATTTTATAACTATTTAGTAATTTAGTTTACATGGTGGGCTCTGCTTTTTATTATATTAGAGATGTATTTTTTAAATGGGAACTATACTATGAAGCAGCCCTATCTTCTTGCATCCTTGGGTTTTTTTGGCCTGGCTCCCTTTTTACTTTACACCAATTTTATGCCAGACAACTTCAGCAATGTCCAGGCCACTGCTCCCAGTAAGTACTGGAGAAGGAAGGAAATTGGGCTGTGACTTAAAGCCAATAAACCTATGCTGCCTCCATGTACAGCTGTTTTGGAAGCAATTCCAGGTTAGCAGATTAGCTATATACACTTCTCAAATGCATTTCTGTGTTTTATTTAACAAAAGGAAGCAAATGCATTTTACTTGAAACGTGTCTCAAACAATGAGGCTCAATCCTTCAAGATTACAGTCAATAAACTCCCACTGAAATGAATCCTTGAATTCCTCAGGTGAACTCAAGCAACTAAATACTATTTCAGGAATGGCCTAATGGCCTTGGGCTCTCTCCGGGCTGAGCCTTGGAAAGTTAAGGGGTAGGTGGTGCTGGATGGGGTCTTGCTGGGGAAAAAAAACACACAAAAAGCTAAAATAAGCTTAAGCCAGCTCATTCTCACTGTTTTACTCCCACTCCATGCACAGTGATTTAACGTCTTACCTGCTTGTCTCCTCTTTTCTCTATGCCATGTGAAATACAGTTGTGTACATTAAGTGAAGGAACAGTGAATCTGCCTATCAGTACAATAAATGATTGATATTGTTCATATTGTGCACTTGAAATCCTGGATTTTGCCTTATTTTAACATTTTAAGAGTATGAAGAAAAAAACCCCAAACCTTGTGTATAAATACAATATTTGCTACATCATTACAGTGAGAGATAAAGCTTTTAAAGTGTTTCAACAGTCACCACAGAAACTGAAACCTGTCTTCCTGAACACAAGTAAAGTTTACTGTCACAGATCCATCCTGAAGCGATCCTTCTGCTGCCTCTGCTGCCCACCTGTTGGCAGCAGTTGGCTCTGCTGCAGAGCACAATACAGAAAGCAGGTCTCAATCACCCACAGGCAGGATGTTTCTTGCAGTTATTTCTCTTAAATAAAACTTGGATTAAAAGACAGCAGTTTAAAAACCCTGTTCTAGCAAAGGTGCCTACTGTCAGTGCAAAGCAAATTGTGACAAGTGTGGGTAAGTCAAAACTGCTGTAAAACCTCAAGGTTTTATACGCTAAATCACTCCTGGGCAGGCTGATTATAAAATGTCAGGGTTGGGGCAGAACAAGGCATAGAATAATGAGAGAGGTGATGATAGAGAAAATTTCTTCTTTCTTCTGGTAGGCATCTGGTGACCAAAGAAAAGTAAAATTGTAGCATGCACAAAGATTAATTCCATGATGTAGTGGAGGTATGCCATATTCCAGCTAAACACAGAAACTGAGACAACTTGGGATCCCCTTTACTGAAGGTATTAACTATTTTGCTGCCTATAAATACATAATTTATTAAAATAAACATGCAAAGAAGCACTCAAGCTAACAAATACCAAAACCCACTGTATTACAAATTAAAGTATGCTGTAAAATATTTTAGCCGCTTCAAGTTTAAATGTGTACTTAATATGGCACTAAGTATTCAAATCAAAGAAAGTGATCTTCTAGTAATTTTAAAGCACAAACCAGCAAACTGAAAGAATAATAACAATAGTAACTATAAGGATCTTTATAAACCCTTGGCATTATAAATGCAGTGTTTGCTGTCAGAAGTAAACCTTAACAATACCAGGTCAGGCAGAGTGAGTGCCTGCTTCCAGCTGGGCCCACACCACCATCCACCAGGGCACCTCAGGAGCAACTAACACTGCCCAGCTGACCATTATGGAGAATACCATGTGAATTTTCACCAACAACTTAATCAGGATTGAACACAGCCCTTGAAGCAAGTACTTTGGCTTTCTTTCATTCACTGCTGCACTGTTTTATCCTCAACAGCTCATGCACAGTATCATAGCACTGATCTAATCCTCCCTGTTTACAACTTAGTTACCCACCTTTGAAAAGTCTATCCACACAAGCTGATGAAATTTCTAAACACCATATTTCATGGGCAAATGTTGAATACAGACCAGGATGCTGACAGTCACCAGCACTTTTATGCAAAGTGAACCTCGTCAATGAACCAAATACATACACGCTGCTGCCAAACTCCACTTAAACCTCAATTAAGGCTTTGTTTCTTTACACAAGGTTTGCTTTTTCTGATTTATACTAAGCCCTCGTCATAATCATGGTTATAGCCACTGGTTATGGAGGGAAACTGAAACCCACTCCTACTTGCTGTGTCTTTGAGAAGATATAGAATGCATACTTAGGCACCTGAATATACATGGCCTGATTTTCTGAAGTGCTGAGCACCTCCAATTCCCTCTGAAATCAACTGGAGTTGTTCTACAGCAACTAAAAGCAGGTCAGGGCACTCAAATCCCAAAGACTATTTTATTTTATTGCATATTAAATGATCTCATAAAAGACTGTGGGGTTACCTTTGTTCAAGTGGCGTTACTTATTTAGCAGTTACATCACAAGATGCTCCATGGAGTTAGACAAAGGTACAAACTTTCTTGCAATTCAGTGTCTTTAGTTACATGTTATCAGTATGGGAAAAAAAGTAAATATAAATGAGCAGTTCACCTGCCCATGAATTCGGAAGCAGTATGGACAGGTAGGAACTCACAGTTCCCTCAAATAGTATCATCCTCTGTTTGTAAAGCAAATTCTCAATTTGGGAAATATAAGCAATATTCTCAACAGTAATTAAAATATTCAAGAGAATTTCCGGAACTAGGACAACTGATATCTGGTATCATAGCGAAGACGTAATACAACAGATTTCTCTCATTTGCAACCTTAAATGATTTTCCTAACTTGTTGATAAACCCCTACTATAGCACAAGACCACTTTTGCAGTACTGAATTAATCTAATAAATTGTAACAGACAGGTTCAAAGACAGTAAATCACCAGCAGAAATAAAAAGGATAATTTCAAGATTTAATTAAGCAGACAAGATGTACTTTTCAGTTGAAGACAATTAATCCCCTTTGTGGGTGTCTCCAAGTTGAGTTCATGGAAGTGGTAATACCTTTGACTGATGGATCATGCAAAAGTAATTTTAAAAGATATTTGGATTTTTAGGCAGTATCCTTGTGATTCATGAAAATTAAACTGCCTCTGCAACTCTACTGACTCCTGTTGCAATCTCCAATGTACACCATCACCTTTTCTGACTCATTCCTTCAGCCTCCTGTCCCTCCAACTTCATAAAATGATTATGCCACAAAGCAATACTTTTTTTCATCCTTCCCTTTACATTGTGGCTCACTGGCAATCTCAGATAGGGTGAGAAATGTAATAATCTCAGGGCAAATATGCCAGCCTGAGACAGCGTGGACACTATCTCTCCTGCCAGTTTAGCTATGTTTGGAATAAAGTAGCTGTGATGACTGTGCTTTATGTCAGTCTGTGAGTAATACAAAGCTGTGGAGCATACTTATGGATTGGACACCTCTTGGGTTTCAGCGATATTTTATGCCTTTTTCAGGACTGTCTAATCCTCATCAGCATTTAGGAACAGCTTCTTTTGGAATTTCCAAACCAGACACTGCCTGGGTTAGGTAGTAGCTATAACGCTTCTTTCTTTTATTCTTTTCCTGAGTTCAGGTACCATGTGCTGCTGCTTCAGTAACAATCACATTGTATTTAGGCAGAACATAAACTTGAGATATTTAGGATTTATGTCTTCATAATAATGTTCCTTTCCTGTCCCTACCAAGTCTAACAACTCTTACTGAAGGAGATGTGTCCCAGTCCGGCTATTCCATTCTCCTGCAGCAGTGGATGACAAGAACAGAGTTGTTTTTTCCCTTAACTAAGTCTATATACTAGCAAATGTTTTGTAAGTTAAGTAACATGTAACTCTTAAAACTTTATATGCCATTTCTGAAACCTGCATCAACATATTGTATACATCTTGTCAAGACAAAATGCTCAGCATCTAAAAGCAACTAACTCATGTAGTTTGATGTCACTGGCAAGGCAAAAGAAACTCTATTCTTATTACAGATGCTCATTAAAACTTAAAATGTGCTTCTTGGTTCCATCGCTTTTAAAATGTTTTTTTGTCACTTTACAATTAATAATTCATTTAGCTATGAACAATAAACAAGTAAAAGTCAATACTTCAGAAGCCGTATCCATTTCTGCAAATGCCAAACGTTCTGTTAGTAAATAAATCCCCAGTATCTCTTCGCAAGACAGGCTTTAAGAGGCCTCCCTTCAATATTTTGACCTCACGAGATGAAGCAAAATCTGCTATCCTATGTTACTACTATTTTATACACAGGGAAGAGAGCTATATGACAGGCAGAAGTGCTTCCTAGCCCCCAAAGCCAAGTATAAACTGGATCCCAGCTTCATGTTGAGACCTGGAATATGCCTCTTTTCTTGATCTTTTCCACCTGTGCCCCACACAGGACCTATGTTTTGTGAGCTAAAAGAAACATGCCAGTCTTCTTGCTTCAGATGACCAGCTCCTGAGGGAATACTGCAGAGTGCACCTGTCCCTACTGTTCACAGGCTACAGCAATGACTTCAGCTCACAGGAAGTCTATGGCAATTTCAGAGATTGAGCGTGGTTATCTTCAGTCTCAGCCCAGTACTTCAAGCACATGACACACTTAGCTATAGTAAGTCACAGAAACCCACGGATGCAAGAGACTGATAGGAACTTATTTTTATTGACAGCCTGTCTCCAGAGGATAACCTACTAGATACTCCAGAGAAATACTCGATGTTACCACATCTCACAAAGACAAATCTGAATTTTTTTCTGAATCACTTTTTTTCAAATGGCCAAGTCTTATATTCAGTTGTGTCCCATACAAAGAGAATATAATTCTATGCAAAGGATGACAAGAAAAAAACAGTATATATGGACATAATTTCTCAATTAAATCACTTGTTGGGGAAAAGGCATGGCTTTCATGTCAGAATTTGATCTTGACTACACACCTACCAAACCCAAGTTACGATAAAAAAGCTTTACACTATGCACAACACCTTGAAGGCTGCTATGATAAACACAGTTGCTTTGTTTAATTATCAGTGGCTATTCAATCCCCCCCAGGACCATCACTCATAGGAGAAAGGCACATGGAAGCCTCCACTAAGAGAGTCCACACTTTCAGCAGAACACAGCTTGCTTCAGATTTGTAATAAGACAATCAAGTGACTTTAGGCTGTAAAGGCCAGAGGATGATAATTTCTTTGAAGAATTCCAGCCATTGTCTGAGGCACAAGGGACAAACACTACCAACTCTATAAATTTGGATAAAAGAGGGAGAGCAATTCTTTTATCACCTGCATATGTGGGATGGATAAACTGACTAGATTGAGAGGTAATGCCATCTAAAAGCTTCTTTAGTACCAGCCTGTGAATGCAAATGAAACCTACAGATTTTTTGTAAATCTCAACAAATGAGTTTTCAACACTTTCAGTCCCAATTTACCAAGATCCCTTTTAACAGCCTTAAATAAACCACTTTTTATGCAGAGCTCCCACAGTCACATCACACATATGTAATAACAAATGATTTTCAGTTTTTCATTTTCAAGAATATTAACTTCATCATGACAAAGAGCAAGCTCCTTAGAAAGGCATTGCAGGTCCGTAAATGCCATTTTTAAAGTTCAGAATAAGATAATTAACAGACTGAAAATGTCACAAAAGATGAGAACAAGATGGTTATGCATTTCAAGATTTCCTAAGTAACCACAGAAGTTACATCCTTTCTCAGTGTATGTACTCCTGCTAATAACTTGAAACTGTATTTGCAAGTTTAGAACTTTTTACTGAAGTGTGAAAATTAGGACATAATATTTTGTTTCTCTCCAGATTAATGATTACATTCAGTTATGATAGCAATGAAATGCTATTGGAATTACAATATTAAGATACACTTGTATATATCTGAGAAAAAAAAATCCTCAGAACGATAAAAAAAACAAAGGCTGACTGTAAACCATGGCATGGCTATTTAAGACAATCTAACAAACAACAAGATTTTAGTGACCAACTGTTGTTCACTATTGGCAACAGAATAGATTTTAGATTGGAAAAATATGCAAACTATATTCAAAATACAACAATTTCAAAATATTTTATTGAAATTAGCATACAAAAGATTTTGAAGGCTATTTATCAATTGGTTATTTCTAAATATTCATGAAAAAGTAGTTGTTCATTTCCAAGAATCTCCACCATTCAGTTATGTACTTTAGGAGCCTTTTGTTTTTCTAATCATTGCTTCCATCATATCCCACTGCTCTTTGGTAACCTAACAAAAGAAAAGAGAATTTTATTGGAATTTCATATAATAATTACACATCAAAGTGTCTGAATGTAAAATAGCAAGCAAGGAAATTAATACCCTCTTCAAATCATTGAATTCTCCTGCCATAGAAACGTATTCTCCACCATCCATTCTAATAACCTAGAAAAAGCATAAACAGTGTATTTAGTAATAGTGGGATTTCTGTAGTATTCACTTGGTGTGAACTGTGAAAGTAATTTTTACTGATTTGGGTGAGACAAGCCCATATTCAAAATAATGCAATTCAACAACTTTCAGAAATTCTTTCTAAGGTGCTAACAACCATGCACTACACTTAAAAGGTGAATAATACTTGCAAAGAATTTTAAAGTAAGATGTTTTGTTTCACTTCTGAAACCAGGGCTTTAAAAAAATACCAGCAGTACTCACACCATCGTTGGGTTAATTGTACAAACAAGATCAACCAAAACTCACTGCTCCATTAACCCAGCTTGCATAATCACTGCAGAAATAGGCAGCAAGATTTGCAATTTCTTCTACAGTTCCCAGACGACCACAGGGAATCCTCTCAATCATCTTCTTCTCAAATGCACCTGTTGGGTCAAGGCGGCTAAAAGCACCCTGAGAATTAAAAGAAATGTAAAAAAATCCCTCATAACTACATCAGAAAATAAAATCCAACAGAGATTTAACTCCACATACACAATACAGAAGTTAATATTTGTCAGTAAGCTGTCTACACCCTCATTGTCAGTAGCACAAAAAAGAAGGAAGTAGGAAAGAAAAAACAATTTATCCCTGTTGCACTGATATGCATCTACGGATGACAAGTTGGAATTTAACACATTTGGGATAGTCACCCACCATCTATCAAAAGGGTTTAACCTTTTTTTTTCCTCAAACACCCTTGATCAACATTTGAGGAAATAAGCAAGACTCAAAATTGCTGCATGGACAGAGGAGAACAAGGAGAGAAGAGGGACAGAAAAGTGACCAAAAATAAATTATACATGACAGAGTAAATAAAATGGAGAAGAAAAAAGAAAAACAAGTTGAGTTAAATTGCAGCAACTGCTAAGGCTAAAGGAAGTCATCAGAAGCTTTAGTACCTGAATAGCTTAAAATGACATGGGAAATAAAAGGGGTTTTTTCTTCCTGGCTCCTCCACAAGGAAATAACCTTCTCACTCAAAATCAGAAATGTATCAGTAACATTTATGGTAAATCACTAAAGTTATGACTTAAAGCACATTGTAATTCATGTAATCATGGCTATAATCATGCCATTTAAGTCTTCTATTGCCATGTTTTTATTTGCCAGTTTATAAGCCTAACAGTGCTGTGCTTGTATACCCTTGTTCTTTTCCCATCATGACTTACAACAGTATGTTTTAAAGACATGGATATTGCCCCTACAGCAGAAAACCTCGATTTTGCAATATGCTGTCTGCCTTTTTATGCTTTCAGGGAAAGTTTAGGTTGGAACCACACACCAAATGTAGCATTTTATTAAGAACACACAGCATCTCAAGCAGGTTACACACTATTAGTTCCAAAAAGGAACATTAACTGGAGCTAGCAGTATTGACAGTTAAATCCCTTGACTTGCCAAATGTTTTTCTTCTACTCTTAAAAATACACAAGATACAATGCCTGGAGAACTTTTAGTCTGATCCTCTAATGCTATTTCAATATTCTTATAATCCTGCTAATTCTGCCACTTATTTTTCTTTATAGTGAAAAGAGTTAAAACTAAGTTTTCCAGTGTAGCATCTTAAACTGACAAGAGGAAACAAGGAAAAAATAGTAAACAAACAAATAAAAAAGAAACAACTCTGCACCCCTATTCCCAAAACAACAGCAAAAACAACTGTGAAATATTTTACAGGAAGAAGTAATACCATTATTAGTTGTTAGTGCTCATAATCATAATAATTTGATTCAATGGGAAATGGATCCTCCTTTCTCTTCTTGCAGGACTGCTTGCTTTATTCTTCCTGTTCCAGCTGCTCTGGATTACTTCCTTCAAGCCCTCCAGTCCTCCTTCTCACTCACTTCAAAGCTTCTCATTTCCTTGCCAACTTAGTTTTTCTAGTTTTGAGATTTTCAACAAAACTAGTGAGATTCTGTTCTCACATACCTAAAAGAGATTCTAAGATTTTGGAACTGATGAGATGTTTTGTTTAAAAATTAGGGGTTCAGGCAGAAACAGGAACTTTACTCCGACAAGTGTAAGAATTCACTCCACTTGACAGACTAGGTGCATAGAGATAAGAATCAGCAGTAAATACTTTGATATATCAATTCTTTGAAACACTAAAAAAACATTCAGTTTATATCAAGTGTAGTAGAGGGGACAGTGGCAGGTCTCAGAAGTTCAAGAAATGCTATTTTACAAAAAGACTAAGAGAGAAGTGTGTTCAATATTCCAGTACAGTCTTGACTACCAAAGAAATCACATTAGAATTTACAGCCACAGAAAGGTTAGACTGTTGTAAAGTTAAGTCTGTACTACAAAGCATATTCAAGGCTGTGTTTCACTTCATGCCATGTACCTTTGTTTTTATTGGACCTGGTTGAATCACATTGAATCTCATGCCATATCTACCCCATTCAGCCGCAAGAGACCTAAAAATTCATTAACAGAATGCATCAATATTTTAAACACAATATTTTAATCCTATTCAGAGAAACAAATTAAAATTTAATCAACTGTGTAAATACTAGAACATCCTGAAACAGACATTTCTGCTTAAGGGTTTTTTTTGTGCTTAACAAAATAATTTGAGAGAAGCAAAAAAAATCCCATTCACAAACAGAGGAATATTGATTTAATAGATGAATCGTAAAGAAGCATGAAGGAGCAATTCTTTCTCCCTTGCAAATCACAGATGGTGTTGGCACCTGAATTCCCTAACAAACAACTGTTAGGCCTGCATCTTTCTCTGGCAATTTAGACTATCCCACAAGCATACATTTCTAACATTTGCAACACAGCTCTCACATTACATGTTTTGAAATAACAGAAAACAGAGGATACATTCTAAAATAGGACCACTAGAATAGTTTTGCTTTATGACATTTTCTGTACATAATGAGTACTTCGGATCTACTATGGAGAATGAATTAGCTGAGTCATAAAGTCTCTGAAAAGTACGCATTTCCGTTACAGCTCTGTAGAACAGAAATCAAGACCATTACTCAGTCCCTCATTTTTTTCCAGATAAAGAATTCTAGTTACTAAAAGGCTGCCAAACTATTCAATTCTTTCTGCTGAAGTGCAGAGGAAGATCTGGGTGCTATGAAGGACTAGGCTGAAGTTAAAAATGAGAGAAATCCTTTTGTTTGCCGAGCACCATGGATATGTCAACACGATACTGTTCTGAACTAAGTAGAACTGCAGACCTTAATTTTAAATAGTGATAGGAAACAAATTTGTTGATGAATCTAAACAGAAGTGAAGCCACTGCACCCAAATAACAAGCACATATTTTCCTCCGATAAAAGAATGTGGAAGGTGCTATAGATCTCAAACAGCTCCCCTAACAGCTGTCTTTAAGTGCTGTTTCACCTGTGAGAATGCAAGTGAATCTGATTATCAAAACTCTGTAAAACAAATTTTGGAACTTGTAATTGCCAAAATAAGTAGTTATACTTGTCTTTATCTTGGTCTTGTGATAAAAATAGTAACAGTTAATACTTCTCTCTGTAAGAAGCTGTCAGCATACTATTTTCTTGCTAGGGTACAGGAGCCTGGATAGAACTCTTGTGGTACAGTGGAATAGGTGGACTGTACTAACAAGCTCCATCTTTATAGACCAATTACCGCATCTTAAGGATGTGAAAACCAAACCACACATTTTGCAGTATTACTCACTTGCTCATTGCTTCTACACCAGCTTTGGCAGAGGCACTTGGCAACACAAATCCTGAACCACTCTCTGCATAAACTGTTGTAATAGCCAGGAATGCTGCTCCTAGAAGTTGCAAAAACATTTAAAAAAACAACCCACACCAAACAAACCAAACAACGCTGAAGATCAAACTCTCAAGGCAAAAGCAAGCTCAATGGTACAGAAATTTGCAGCTCGAGTGTTAGGGATACCTTTTCACTCTGGGTAGTGAAAAGGCATTTTAAAAATAGAGTCTTTGAAACTTTCTTTTCAAGCCATCTTATTTCAGTTCCCTCTTTTGCATGACTGTTAAGAATTGTTCCAGGTAAGTGCAAATAGCTATTGATTAGGCTATGAAGGTCTAAGCCCTCAGACTCCTACTAATAAATGCATAAATTGCATAATGCATAAATTAGTCTAACTGGAGTGAAGGCCAAAGATCTTACAGTGTTTTTACAGAAGCTGCCCTAGTCTAGTTGTCACTAACCAGATATTTTGCTCTAAATTCATCAATTCCTGAGCAGGGAAAAAAAAAAAAAAACAAAGGAAAAAATCAGCATTAACATTTAGGTTTGGCATAAACTGAAATTAACAGTTGAGGGCTTGAGTTAAAGTTTACACAGAAAAATAAAAATTTTTAAGAAATTTTCAGAAGCTTTTTCTGCGGTAGAGTCTATTACAGAGTTAACCTGCGTAACTTTTCCTTTTATTATTACAACAAACTCCATTATAAAAGAACTACTTTCTTTTATATGCTATATCTTATAACAGATTTAACAAAAAAGGGTTCTGAAAAATAATGGAAACTGCAACTGCTTATTTAATCTTTCTTCTATAGAATCCTGAAAATTCTGTCTGATCAATGACTGGCATGAGCTTACTGTAGCTGGGTAATGAAGGACAAGGGATGACAGTTCACTGCTTATGTCACAGTAACTAAAATAACTGTTCTACTTCCTATATTTTAAAAATAATTTCATTAGAATAGCTGCCCAGGGGGTATTTCTAAAACAATATACACTACTGATAGATTTAAGTAGAGACTCAGGTAAAAAATTATAGTAATATTACACAAGAGAAACTAAAGAGAACCATAAACAAGCACTAATTGAAATGCCAGCAGATATCCAGAAACCATGGGCCCTGTTTATAAAAAAAGGAGTCTTCATTGAGACACTTTGAAACGAAAAATCTACATAGGCAAAAAAACATAGAACAACGCTGAAGTTATCTAGAGATGACTGTTAATTACACATTTTGTAGAATTAAACCACTGATTTTTTTTAAATACAGGCAAATTAGGTGAACCTAACAGAGAAGCAAGAATAACTGACAAATTTACAGCTCTGACATTTAAAGAACACTTCAGCTCATACACAACTTTTATTTCTAAAGCCTATATTCATAAAATGGACAATAACTGACCAATTAACTCCTCTCACTTCGTGAAAATAAGTAACACACTAGCAGATTACAAATTCCTTTTAAATACCAGCACAAACTTGTAGTCTAAAAGCAGAGAACTTTTATTATTTACTACATTAGACTTAATGTAGGTCACACTGCAGACCTAAAGGATGTCTCAGTGTTCCAGAAACTATCAGATTCATAGTATCCTCACAGACTGCTCTAAAATATTTATACTAGGTAGCATCACTTTAGAAACTAAGGTCTCTGCCCAAACTAAAAAAATCAAGCAAGTAAAAAGAAAATGAAGGTGAGAGGACAAACAGGTACACTTGACTTACTTGCAAAAACATGTCTAAAAGAAAGCCTTAAACAAAAAGCCTTATTTACAGATGGACTCCCCTAGAAAAAAGACATGCAAGTAATAGCAAAAGAATGTTTTGGAAGCTTAGAAGTGAAAGGAAGAGAGACAACATGAAGGTGAATGACATCTGGATTTTACCAAATTTGAGGATGGAAGTAAGGAAAGTAGCTTTTCATTCAACAACAGCAGAAACAAAAGCATGTTTGAATTAGTATTTCACATTACTACATGGGTACACTACATGCACCTAGAAGACCATAAGATAACCAATTTCAATGGTCTGCCATAATGAAATAGTAAGTCATAGTTGGGGATGGGTTTCTAATGTGGGAATATCAGCACAAAGCTTTATTTTTTTAATTTTAAAAATGTCTCTGCAATTAGAACTCTGCAATTATAGATTTTTATATTCAACCTCCGTTGGCCTCTGGGTCCAATCGTAAGGCCTGATGCTACAATGAAGTAATTGTTAGCCACATCTACTGTGTGATATTTAAGTATAGCTTTCACTGAAAAAGTTCCTTTCTAGAAGAACGTTAAAAATTGTATTTCTCTTCTCATGATTGTATTTCTCTTCTCACATGAACTCTCAAAACTGGCTATAATAACAGTAAGGCAAGGAAAGCAAGTAATAATATGTCACAATGCTTAAGATACCTTTTTTTGCTTTAATGAGCTCCTTTCCAATTTCCAGAGTTACAAAAGCAGTACCATTAAGTACAATATCAGTTATTGTTTTCCAGGCATTAGCAGAAAGTCGTTCAGAAGGGGAAATAAAGTTTCCAGCTGCGTTGTTTATCACAACCTGAAACACATGAAGGAAAAGAGTTAAATAAAAATAACTCTTCCTGAGGCAAAAGTAAATAATTTACAAGGAACTTTTTAGTGTTTCCAGGGACAAAGGTGAAAATATTCTCCTCAAATGAGGTATGGGGGGTAAGGGAAGAGGGAGAATAATCCATCAGAAATTTTGGCATCTGCAGCATAGATAAAGTATCAGTAACAGAAAATGAGCCGTATTTCCAAACTACTGTTCTGAGGAACTGCAAAATGTAGAGGCTACTTTCCATAGTGTCTCAAGTGCATCCTAACAGAAAAGTTTGTCCCCACCAAATTCCGACATCACGCGTATTTAATATAATGGGAATAAAAGCAAAAGAAGGCAACCTGATAACTAAAGTCTGGATGAAGTGACTGTTTGTATTGGTTTTGCACAGCCTGTTTTTTGGTAGCAGGGGGGCCACAGGGGTGGCTCCTGTGAGGAGCTCCTGGAAGTTTCCACCATGTCCAGCAGAGCCAATGGCTGATGGCTCTGGAAGATGGGCATGCTGCTGGCCAGAACTGGGCCAATGACAGAGGCTGGTAACACCTCTGTGATGACATCTTTAAGAAGAAAATCAAAACAAAGTCACAGGGGTCTTGCTTTCTAGTCAGGGAAGAGGAGGAGCTGAGAACATGTGAGGGAGAACAACACAGAAACGCCAAGGTCAGTGAAGAAGGAGGGAGAGGAGGTGCTCCAGGTGCTGGAGCCAAGATTCCCCTGCAGGCCGTGGTGCAGACCATGGTGGAGCAGCTGTGCCCCTGCAGCCCATGGGGATCCACGGGGGATGCAGAGATCCACCCGCAGCCCGTGGGGGAGGTGCTCACGCCGGAGCGGGTGGATGCCTGTAGGAGGCTGTGATCCAGTGGGAGACCCGGTGGAGAGAGAGAGCACTTGCTTCCAGGCTGGAGCAGCCTGTCCTTGGAGGACTGCACCCCATGGAAAGAGAGACCCCATGGCACAGCTATTTTGGGAGGACTGTGCCCCTGGGAGGGACTCACGCTGCAGCAGGTGCGGTTTGGCTGCTGTGAGTGAGAGTGGACCCACATCGGAGAGGTTCACAGAGAACTGTCTCCCGTGGGAGGGACCCCACGGCCTCACAGGGGATGGACTCTTCTCCCTGAGCAGCGGAAGAGAATCTCAGTGATGAACTGACCAAACCCCCATTCCCTGTCTCCCTGCTCTGTCGGAGGGAAGGAGGGAGGGGCTGGAGGAAAAAGGTGTTTGAAGAGCTTATTTTACTTCTCCTTACCCCCCTCTGATTCTGTTAGCAATAAATTACTTTGTAACTTTAAGTTAAGCCTGTTTTGCTCTTGGAGTGTTTTCTCCTGGTCCTTAACTCATGGAGCCGCCTTTAACTTTTTTTCCCTTTCCCTGCTCTGCCCAGCTGTGGCAGGGGAGGGAGAGCGACTGACTCTCATGGGTGCCTGGTGCTAGGACAGCATCAAACCATGACACTGTTGCATAACAGGAGGTCAAACCAGCCGTGATGAGATTATGACACAGTGTACTGCAAACAACTACTACAAAACTTTTGTTGAATAGATGTACATCCGTCACTTCCTACAAGCAATAATCAGGTAGAGGATACTTTCACTTTCTTAAGGGGACTAAGCACCACATTAGCAGTACTTAAACCAAAAATTATGTAGCCAGATCTAGCATATTTAATAATATAATGTGTTGAAGCAATACAATGGTGTACTATTTATGGAATGGCACTTTGATTCATGTAGGTTTGCATGTAAGACAAACTCTTTGTCCTGAAGAACTTCTGGGCTAAATTCTAATGAAGATATTAGAATTGTCAATAACAAAACAGAGCACAGTACATATTACATGAATGTAAAACTAATAAACAGCCATAAATTATACATATGGACAGCAAATTCAGTTTAAAGGCCTCCCTGAAATCTGAAGGAAAAAAAGAAATCCAAACACCTTGAGATACTGAAGAGGTTACTTGAATCACTGAATAAATACAGGAAAGACACAATAATAAAAGTAGTGAGCTAAGGACTGCACAATATGATCTTTGAGGTATGGAGGACTGCCAAAATAAGCCATGACAAAAGAATGATTGCTCTATAATTGGGAGTAACACTCTTCAGAATAGAATGTACAAAACAAAGCCAGAAGGACCTTCAAGTTACTGCCATTAACTTCTGTCCTTGAGATCTCACCTCACATGCAGGGTGGCAGTGAGTGATACCTAGGATTCATAAACTGACATCTCATGTCTGCAACTAAGAGAAAAACTGGATAAAAGGAACTGAATATTCAATTTACTCTGCAGTCTATCTTAAAAACACAAAATATGTGAAATTAAAGAGAAGGCAAGTGCTTGTAAAGAACAAGTCATGGGAAGCATTTATTCAGAAAATTATTGGTGTTCTAAAAATGTACTATCCAGGAAGAAATCTCCCTCTCTGCACACATGTAAAACCTGAAGATTGTGATTTTGACTTTGGCCAAAAACTGTGTTAAATAATTGTCAAAATAACATCCAGAGAATCTTGTCTACAAATCAGGACAGTGAGTTGCCTTATTTCTACCACTGTTATACCATACAGCTATACAGCTACGTAGAAGACAATTTCTCTACTTCTTACGATACTTAAAATTCAGTAGGTTCTCTACCACACCTGTAGGAAGCTCCTGGTGAGGGCAAATTGCCTACAGTACACATGCAGCAGTTTCAAATTTACAGTAAACAGTTTTAAATCTGACTGTCCTTTACAACAATGCTACATCATCACACTTTCTATCAGCTAGCAGAATCCAAGTTGTTATCGCACAATCAAATCAGAATTTGGTGATTATCATCCTTTAGGCTCCACCAGATCACCCCCCTCACAATCTGATGTAAAGAGCTCTGTTGTTTTGTGCCAAACTGTTAAAAAACAGATGCTTGGCTTCACTGAAGACTTTTTTCTTCATTTTATGAGAACTTAATCTTCAGATTGGAACCTTCTTTGTGTATATTAACAAGCTAAGCAAGGACCAAAGAAGACATTTATTATTACTTCCATTCCTATTTTGTGAGGCATTGTCTTAAGATGTAATTCAGTAAACACAGGTAAGTCACCTTTTCAGGAGGATTTAAGGGCAATGTTCCTTTCCCTTAATTCAAAGAATCCCTCTAGAATTCTCCCACTATTTAAAAGAAGATGCTAGTCCTCAGAGTAAGGATAAAAATGTTTTGTCTGCTTGGCCACTAAATATTTTAAGAACCACAGGAATAGCGTAACTTTACTGTTAGCTTTACTTTGAAGCACTGCCACTGTTCTCTCTAGTGTCTTTTTAGATTCCATTAACTTCCTATGTTAGTAACTTTCTTCATACCTACTATGCAAAGTATTTTCAGTAATGAAGAATGAGTTCTTTCCTTTCCCTAGAGGACTTACATCAGGATGTCCTGCCGTTTGGATTGTTTCAGCAACAGCATTCTTAACTGAAACTGGATCTCTCACATCACACTGGATGGCATAAACCTAAATAATAATGGAAAGGCAGTTGTAAGACTTAAAAACTATATCACTCAAAAATTTAACAAGTCCGTAGAAGCACGCAAATGCAAAAAAAAAAAAATTCAATAAAATGTAGAGTATAATAGACAACATATTCACAATTCTGCAAAAAATTACCTTATTCCCTGTTTTAGAAGAAATTTCATCTGCTGTTCCTTTCAAAACATCCAGCTTCCTAGAAATAAGTATTAACATCCCATATGTCAGTTAAACGCAATTACAATTCAGATTAATGAAATCTTTTTTTTTCCTGAGAAAATATGAACTAAAACTTAAAATATGTCTGTGTACACATGCATGTTGCTGATTTTCATGAAAACTGAGCTTTAAGATTAACACTACATTTAACCACTAACTTTCTGAAAGAAAACTTTAAGTGATTTATGGTTAGTGCTACTTTAAAGCAACTCAGAAGTGCTTACAATGGTAAGAGACTCTAAAGTTAATCAACATGTGGCAAGCCAGAAAAAAGCACACGATCAAAACAAACTTCGTTTTAGCTACTACTCTACTAGTATTAATAAGATAAATACATATTCACATTTAAAACTAAACAACATAACTACTGTTATGATGAATGTCACAACACATCTTTTTTTTTTATTTAAAATTAGATTGTTTTTCTAGACTTTATTGAAGTGTTTCTAGATTCTACTGCACTACTTAAGAGAGCTGTAGAAAATCATCATTAAAGGAAAATCAGGGCTCTTGTTGAAAGTCAGAAGAGGAATGGATTTAATTCTGTATTGTAATTCAAGTCTGTATTAAGAACAGCTGTAATAGCTTATTAATAATGTTCAATAATGCCCACTGCAAATTTTTATTCTCTTTAAGGTTTTAGTTGAATTTATGCCTAATACTTGAGGTAATTTATTTTGCTGCCACATCTCATGGAAATGTGCTTAGTTTATTTCTTCCTACTGATTTTTATACCATTAAACATTTGCAGAGAAATCTGCAAGTTCCTAGAATCCACAATATGACATTGTAATTTAAAAGTGTACTGCAACAGAATAAATAGAATAAATTTTTCTGGTTTATAAAGAAGAAAACAGATCTATTCAGCAGTCAGTTCTAAAACACCTTCATTAATATTTACCGGCTTGCTATAACACACTTGGCACCTAAACTGGACAAAGTTGTTGTCATCCCTTTGCCAATCCCAGTACCTCCACCAGTTATAAAGGCCACTTTCCCTTGGAAGGTATTTGGTGGCAACATCGCTTTTTGAAGAGGTGAGAAGAATGCAGCTTGTGGTGCACTGTTGTCTTGATACAGCACATTTGGCCCACGGCTGAAAAACTGAAAGAAAAAAACCCAGAAAAGTTAGATTTTTCTCCTTTCTGTATGCAGGACTGTTACACAAGATCAGATTTTCCTATGACAGTGGAGGTAACAATCACAGCTACCTTATTATAAGTAAATATATATGAATATAAGAATGACTAGATTGCATTATAGCAACACACATGGGCCTTTACTTCAGTGCTAACACTAGACTAGGAAAGCACTTGAGCTATTTTTAGATACTCCACTGCAATTAGAGAACTACTGAAAAAATACTTTAGTCACGATTCTTGCTACTTTGTGTATTTTTTGTATCTATCACTTTTACTAAAGCATGTGGGAAACCATAAGCAACTAATTAGAGAAGGACTTGGGCTTCACATTCATATATGCACTACATTTATGCATAAATAAATCCATGTGATTTTAGGTTACATATTATGTATTTACAAATTTAAAATCATCAGTAACAGATTCATGATTTTGATCCTTTACTACTGCATCCAACCAAACCTTCTTTACTGGAGAACAGGACGGAACCAAACTTCACAAGACCTGCCCTAATGGCCACTGGAGCTGCTAAGAAAACCAATGCAATCTCCCAGACAAAACTGGGCAAGGTTAGGTTATCAGCATCACACTCTGTCCCAGCAGAAATACCATCCACAGTAAATTAGCCTCTAAAGGATTGGTCCCTGAAAAAAGACACATGCTTGGAACATGTTTAAAAACACACATGAAAAAAGAAGAAAATTCACTATTACATCTAGCAAACTATGCTAGTAAGAAAACACCCCACTCATGTAATGAGAAATTTGTGATGGCACCAAGAAAGGTGCAGCAAAAGTAGTCAATAGGATATTTCTAGCATCCTAATACACTACACTAAGTCAAGCCCTAATCTAAATACTGAATTAAATGCTTTGGGACAGCAGCATTACAGTAATAATTCAGAAATTCCCTTACTATTTAAAATACAAAAGTAACCTTAACCTGAAGCTCCAAACGCTTCCAAGTATGACAAAACTAGGTTTGCTTTATTTTTGATGTGCAAAAAAATTAGAAGACTGTAAGCTATACTTATTTTCTCTGATTTTAACTTGTACTTGAGCCTTTAATGTGTTTATTTTAATACAAAAAAAAAAATCTAATACAATTTTGTGAAAGAAGACTGAACAGTTACTCTTGTATGATGCTGTTAATGAAACTATGCAATTGTTCACTAGACTGACATGAAGAAGGTAGTTTTAAAATAGTAAAAATATTCCAACTTATTGTTCTGTTTACTTATTCACATTTTGAATACTAAAATTAAGAGACAACATTTTTAGTGGTAGATGGTTACTCTGTACATCCCACAGTTACAATGCACTGGGGGTTTCACAGAGCTTAAAGTTTCTGGCTTGAAGAAGTGTGCGCATGAATCTTTCTGTGTGGTAATACATATACATAAGCAATTCAGGTGAAAACAGAACAATCATGGAATTACACGGACAATTTAATGCAGCTTAAAGCATGGTGCTAATAACACCAGGGTCACGGGCTCAACCCCTGTATGGGACATTCACTTAGGAGCTGGACTTGATCCTTGTGGGTCCCTTCCAACTCAGAATGTTCTGTGAAAAACTAAAACTGAAGAGGAGTTGGAGCCACTACATAGAACAAAATTCAAAAAGCAAAGCTTTAACTAAAGCTAGAATTACCACATTTGTAAAACACTGCTGGTTTTTAATTGTCCCAGTGAAAACAAAATTTGCATACTTTCACAGAGTACCAGCATACTATTAAGCCTCCAGGAAAGGGAAATGTGAAGGTTCTCTTTTGGGACTTTCTTAGTAGTCCCCTACTTATCTCTCTTCAGGAAAAATGCTCCCTCTGGAGAATTTCAGCTTATGGCAGAGACTGCAAATCAAGACAGCATTTGGACTCCCCCTTCCTTCAGGATAGGGAGGTAACCCCTATGAGTACTGAGACTCCCTGTTCAGGTTCTCTGTTAGTGACACACAGTCTTCTTGCTCTCCATGAAAGAAACACTGCAAGCAGCTTTCCTTCTTCTCGAGGGGGGAAGATTAGGACATGCCACAGAAAGCAGAAGGCCGCACCAAGACCAATAAAATATGATAATGATAACCAGCCTGTAAAGTTGGTATAATTGAGCAATCTTTTAGTCAGACGGCTATAGTCTCCTTACTGGCTTGCACAAAAGGCTTCTATGACAGCATCCATGCAATTTAATCATTTCACTGCCTAAGGCTGAGGTTTAAAATTAAATCTCAGGTGTAGACAGATATAAAGAAGCCAGTAAACAGCTTAAAAAAAACCCCAGCCATCAAACAACAAACACACAAATCACTGACAAACCAAAAAAACAACCCTCACCCAGGGGGTGGAAGTGAATTGTAAAATCACTGTAGAAAGCCGTCTCAGAAACACACAGTCACTGGCAAGAAGCACCATGCCCATGGAGAACTCACTAGAAATGGCCTCCAGCAACATCCACACAGTCACAGAATCACAGAATGATTTGGATTGGAAACAATCTTAAAGATCATCTTGTTCCAACCTCCCCGCCATGGGCACGGACATCTTCCACTGCAACAGGCTGCCCAGAGATCATCCAACCCGGCCTGGAACACCTCCACATGTGGGGCATCCACAACTTCTCTGGGCAACATGTCCATATCTAATCTAAAGTACCATCTTTCAGTCTGAATCCATTCCCCCTTGTCCTGTCACTACATGCCCTTGAAAAAGTTCCCCTCCAGATTTCTTGTAGGCTCCCTTCAGGTACTGAAAGGCTGGAATAAAGTCAACTCGGTCACAAGCCAAGCCACGCCACTGCTCGGACAACAACAATCCTGAACGGCCCTGCACAGCTGTGGAATCGGGGCCAAAGGGCAACACCACGCCAGTGGGAGCCACGGCAGCGCCCGGCGGCGGGGCAGGAGGCCGTGTGCCGGGGAGCTCAGCCCGCACCTCTGCGGGCTCCGCGGCGGACAGGGCCGGGAGCTGAGGAGGACCGAGGGGTGTCCCCTTCCTGGCCGCTTCCCCAACCCCGGCAGCCCGAACCGCGGAGACCCGCCGTGCCCTCCCTCCGACGGGA
>VWZT01015719.1:44413-68610 GCA_013397055.1 Pachycephala philippinensis | reverse complement strand
TAATAAAGCTTTGGAACCCTAAAGAAGTCTCTGCCTCCCTTCTCGCTCTCCGCGCCCCCTCCGCCGCCTTCCCAGCCCGTGGACCAGAGGATGTCCGCGGGGGGAACGAGATCCGCATCTGGCCTTGGCGGAAACATCCCGTCAGTTGAACACTTTCACCAGCTCCATCAGTACCGCTGGATGGATCTGTTCAGCCTTTTAGACTTGTGTATGTCTAAGGGGTGTAGCACGTCATTGACCATTTCCTCTTGGAATGTGGGGATTTCCTTCTGCCCCCTTTCTTGTTTTACAGCTCAGGGGGCTTAGTACTCTGAGGATAACACACCCTTCCCTTAAAGACTGAGGGAAAGAAGGCATTAAGCACATCAGCCTTTTCCTCATCCTTTGCCACTGTGATTCCCTCTGCATCCAATAAAGAATGGAGATTCTCCTTGATCCTCCTTTTGTTCCTTGTGGTTCCTTTGGNGGCCTTGGCGGAAACATCCCGTCAGTTGAACACTTTCACCAGCTCCATCAGTACCGCTGGATGGATCTGTTCAGCCTTTTAGACTTGTGTATGTCTAAGGGGTGTAGCACGTCATTGACCATTTCCTCTTGGAATGTGGGGATTTCCTTCTGCCCCCTTTCTTGTTTTACAGCTCAGGGGGCTTAGTACTCTGAGGATAACACACCCTTCCCTTAAAGACTGAGGGAAAGAAGGCATTAAGCACATCAGCCTTTTCCTCATCCTTTGCCACTGTGATTCCCTCTGCATCCAATAAAGAATGGAGATTCTCCTTGATCCTCCTTTTGTTCCTTGTGGTTCCTTTGGGCCTGCCCCTTCTTCCAAAGGTGATCCTCTCTCTGTGTTTTTCTCTGAGTTCAAGCCAAAGCTCTCTGTTCAATCAGGCTGGTCTTCTTCCCTACCATCTTGTCTTTCAGCACATGGGGACAGTACCTTGCTGAGCTCCAGGACATTTTTTTCCAGATCTGCAGTCAACTGTATTAAAAAGAGTTGAGTTTTGATAGAAGAAGGTTGAAATAAAACCCAACCTTTCTTCTTTTCTCTTTGGAAAGATTTTTTTCCCCTCTGTTTATAGGAGAATCATTTGGGATTTGGCATTAATCTCTGTTATATAAACCCTGTTCTACAGTCTGTTTATGTAAGTGTTTTCATAAATTGCTCAATTATGTCCATTAGGTGCTGAATACAGAACTAAAAGATGTAAGTGCCTTAAGTGCAACCAAAGGAAATTTCCAAGTCCTCGTGAGTTACCTATAAAGCATCACCCAAGCACTTAGGTGCCTATGAGGGTATAGGCTTCTTTGAGTTGGGTTGGCTTTTATCTCTTTTTTCTCAAACATTTTTTCTTACCCTGCTGTATGACTATTTAATGCACGATGAGTAAGCAATCCCTAGAGCCAGGACTAGAAACCTAGGGTACTCATATCTTATGGAAAAGGTCTCCTCAGAGAAACACCTCCCTATATTCTCAGCCTTTCTGATTCCCTGAAAACTGGATTGCCACTGTTTTTTTAACTTCTGCAGAAGAGGTGGAAGGTGCCTACCATTCATGTAGGCCACAAAATAATGTTAGGCACCTTTCTAGGAGGCATGAAATGTGCCTTGAAAGGCTTCAGGATGAAGGAAATCTAGAAGCCACATTTTTCACTTCCTACTATCTCAACCACTACCACTGCTCCTGTCATCTTTTCAATGCAAAAAGTGGAACACTGCCATTCCCAGCCATTCCTGTTTCCATCCTGTTTTCAGAATGAATGGCATGAGAATCTTTGGCCTGAGAATATAGGTGTTGTGCAGCCTCTCTGGAATAGGTGAATAAGATAAACTTGATTGAGTAACTTCCCTGTGAGCTGTATTTCATGTATTTCCATGTATTAACAACCATGTTAACAGACTGCACGCTAGGGATCTGACTTTTGCCTACGTTGTATGGGGTGTGTAGATGGCTTGATTTTATGACGTCTTGAACTGAGCAATTAAAGGGGAAAAATGAAGGACAAACATTTCATTGACAAGCCTTCCTTTATGAATCTGGACCTTCATGTTTCGAGGCAATGTGTACAGCCCAGAAAAAAAGGTCATATTTCTCCTCTTTTTGATAGGGCCAAAAGAAACTAAAGAGGACTTACAGTGTAGAGCTGTTTACCATAAAATTAATATAGAAATTAATAGCCTGATTAAAAGGATAATTGCCACATCATTCTGGCTATTTAGAAGTCATAACTAATAACTTGATTATTAAATATGTAATGGTGAAGAAAAAGTATTTGCGTAAATAAAATAGCACAGTAGAAATAACTATAAATTAGAGTCTGGAAATTAAAACTAAAATTATAGACAGCACACTCTATAAACTACAGCCAGTAAATTTGGCTTACCACTATTATGGTCAGGATAATGTAACAAACAGATGGATGATTTAATATAATTTGGTTAGCTAATTTTAAGAGGCTTGGCTACAAGTGTTAACTTATTTTTATATTTGATTTTTACTGTGCTTGCTTAGCCCAACTTGCACAATAAAAGCTCAGATCTGCACACAAGTACAGCTGGTGAGATGCTGTTAGCAGAATATCATATCGTACCAATTCAAATAAATTATCTTTTTGTTGCCTCCTCAAAAAAGTATTTGGGCTTGACTTCTGTTTTTGCGGTTCATAGGAATTATTGAAAGCCACCAGCTACATTACTAAGGGCCTAGAATCAAAATTGTATGCAAACATATGCATTTCATCTTACTATGCAAGAAGATGTACCAATTAGCTGAGTCAGCAGGTGCTATCAGATGCAATTTTAAGTCTCCCTATGGTAAAAAACCCCAAAACCCAACAACAGCATAGCCTTCTTTCTGATTAAGTACTAAACCTGCACCCTTTTTGAGGTCAAATTAAGCACAGTACACTATCTGAAAAATATGAGTTAGGAAAGAAAGAGCACCACTACATGACTCATAGAAGCAAGTATCCTGCAGTTTCTATGTGCAACGTGTACTATATTACATGGGAGTGTTTCACTTTATCAACAATGGTATTCAACTAGTACTTATTTCAGAACCTATTTAGTTATAGTCACTAAAATTGGTTATTAACTTCAGTTGCCATAAGATTATAATTCTTTTTCATAGAAATAGAATGAATCCATAAAAATAAAATATTCTGAAGCAGCTATTACAACACCAAGTCACTGGAAAAAGCTGTTTGACTTCCCCCAATGATTAGGCTCATTACAGCTTATAACTGGAAGAAAGTTTCAGAGAATTTGGGCTCAAGAAACAGAGCTGCTTAATCCAGAAGATAGGAGGTAATTATTTATGCTATTCACAACTTGTAGTACTTCAGAGATTTTTGTCATTTTTACCAGAGTCTGGAAAAAAAGAAAAAAACAGCCTGAAAATGTGTATATGTATACTTGCATCAAGAGATTTATGTCTGCTTGCATCAAAAGAACTTCCTTTGATTAGTCCAACCTAAAAAACAAAACAAAGAAAATGTTGACATCATGTAGGGGACAGTAGTCTTGCATTCCTATTGAGTTTTTTGTTGTTGTTGTTGTTGTTTTGTTTTTATTTCAGTGGAAACCTTCTATTAAATTTTAGCCATAAAGAAGTGAGCAAAATCGTTTCATTTTAAAAATATATTTTTCTACCTGGTTCGTTTTTTTAAGAGTCAAATAGAAGACAAGGTACCCACTGATTTTAGTTGGATATAGAATAGATTTTCAAACCTTCTTAGAGCACATTTAGGAGGTTATTTGCTTCCTCTTTCTAGCAGTTTCTCTTAAGAATTATCACTAATATTATCTGGCAGACGTTGCACTAATAATTTCCATTGGCCAATAAAAGGCAGTAAATATTTAACTTGCAAAATTCTTGGAGCTCTGCAGCATGTTGATGAAATGTTGCTTTTTTTTTCCATGAAGAAGTGAAAAAATGTCAGATAATATCCATTAAAATATATATATTTATTAATATTTTTACTACATTTCCGGAGGACATGAGCCTAACATGTTTTATTTGATCCAGTACTGAAGAAATGGTAGTCTTTTTCCTTTTATTATGAAAATTAACAAGAATGACAACACGGCTAATGTTACAGGCTGATGAAACAAGCAACTCAATTGCTTCATATTAAATGAAAGAAAATACATAAGTGGAAACCAAGTCTTACAGGTCTTAAACGTGAAACTACAGTAAAAATAACTAGAAGAACAGGTAAAGAGAGAGAGTGTTTGCTATTATGAGAAAATGAACTGCAAAACAACTTGTCAAATATCCACAGAAATGACAATATTGCATTTGTCAAGGCCACAGATCTGTTGTTTCTGAGATCAAGAAGAGTTTGAATGATGTTGAAAATAGAACTGTGGAATAAAAACATGAGGATTTTTTGATGTTTCCCAGAAGAAGGTAACAGAACTGAAACATGGTTTGGTTATGAGAATCTTTGTAATTGCAAAAGTCCCCAGAAGGCTCAAAAGTGGTTGGGGATGATCGGAAATGATGGAAAGCATGATCAGGGATGGGAGATGATTGACACGTGTGCAGTCTTAAGGCAATAGCTGATCATGAAGGGTTGCCAGTACACATACTGGAGGAGAAACAGAAATCTGAGCTACTGGCATAGAGAATTTAGGTGAATTTATGCTTGTGGGTACCCCAAGTGCAGAAGTAAGAAAAGACAGAGACCAAGCATTGTTCGCCATTCACAGTCCATTGTAGAAGGGATGAGAAGCATTCCTTGGAGGAAGTGCTGAAGAAACAATTCAAAAAATATGGAAGATAGAGTCAGATACAAACAATTTCTCAGAGCACATATGAATTATGATTGTAAATTTGGTTCAATTAGGAAGAAGTGATTATAAAAATACACTGGGGAAAAAAACAGAAAAAATCAAATAGATTTTGAACAGGTTTGAAACACACTGGTGTAGAACAGTGGCATTATGCTTAAGCTCAGTGTATTACAGTCAGAGGCTTACCACCTAAAAGTGTTATACATCACTGTATAATTTACGGCAGTTGTTTTATGCATCATTATCTTAATAGCTATGCCCAGATCATTACAATTTATTGTAGGATAATTTATGCATGTTTTAGTACTGTTTTATGCCTCTACTCATTGCTAGATTAAGAATTAACCCAGCCTGAAATTAGGTTTTGCAGACTCCATCCTAAAGATAGGAATAGAATGAAAGAATCAACATATAGGTTTCTTTTATTGCAAACATCACTGTAACAATGAGCACTGTGACCAGTCAGGAGTAAGGCTGACCTAGATGTAAGGTACTTGGCAAATTGACCTTCAGCTTTTAGTTTAACCATTGCAGATATGATAGTGCACGATACTCCCAGTACACTTAAATGACTTTTCTGTAATGGAGAAAGCAGAACATGGATCTGTCATCTTTTGAAAACTATATTGACTTTGCAGACTGGATAACTAGTGAGTGATTGGTGTGAACACGAGGTCATGGAAAGGCCTTAACTAAAAGAAACCAGTCCAGAGTGATTGTCAATTGACTGTTCATTGACTGAGAAGAAGATACAGTACTGCAACATTTTAAAAAGTCATCAGCCCTACTCTGCCCTTAGCTATATTTGTGTAACTCTGGGAGTATGCAGACAGTCTCATAATTCTTGAATTACTCTAGTGCTTATTGTCTTAATTTATCATGCCCATTTACTTCCCTTCATCATTTTTAGAATATTTTTCCACCTATAAAAGGTGACTAGCAGCCCAAAGGTCCACATTTGTTACACAGTTGCCAAAAGCTAAAAACTGCTTTGTGAATCTTCTTTGTCTCTTAATGCTAGACCCAAAGGGTAGGAATTTTTCTATTGATTTCAGAAAGCTATCCTGTCTCTTCAATACGTGTCTGGAATGCCAACAAATATTAGTTTGATCATCCTCTTTCTTAAATGTAAATACAAATTGAATAAAGTCCTAAAAACCAAGAAGGAATGTCCAAGCCACGCAAAAGATGTAGAGAGGTTCTGGGTACAGAATATTCTCTATTTTGCAAATGCCTCTCAAAAGAGAGAAGGATAGAAGGGACAATAAATCTTTGAAATAATTTGGCTAATGTAAATGTTGTACAAACTCGAAGAAGAGTACAGAAATATTGTTACCAGTGAATAACACTAATTTGGTGGGTCATTTTGTTAAAGGGGACAAAGTACTGCACAGCACCTGTACTGCAAGCGGTATTTCCTTCCTGTTACTACCAGAAAGAAGTTAATGTAGCACAGCTTGCCCTGGTATGCCTGAATAATTGTTTCAAGGCAAGGTATTGGAAGGCTAGGTCTAATAGATACTACAATTGAACTCAGTCAGAGAGCAGCTAGATGCATTATTGATTATGCATATGCTTCAGAGTCTTGCAGTTTGCACATCAGCAGTTGCACTAAGTAATAAACCTAGAAAAGTCTTAACATATCTTTTTAAACTATCTAAGCAGAAATCATTTATTCCAACAGTTAAAAATATATATGGTCATGAGGTTACCACAATGAAGGATATTTATTTAGTTCACTACTTTAAGACTTCTATTAAATATTGCATTCTCAAGATGACCTCTAGCTTCCACTCATTAGATTAATATCAGGCATTTTTTATCAGGAATTGATGTGTTTCTTTTGCACATCAGTGCACAGTGGATAATTTAAAAATAATAAAAATACATTGGTTAAAGGAATAGAGTATACTATTAGCCGCCTTTGATCTGGGAAAGCTGCCAGTGTAGCTGGTGTTAATTTAGCTAGTATATAAAAGAAAGAGCCTATACCTTCACATTAGCACTATTTATCTCACTTCTATTACGATTTTCCTTTCCAAGATGTAGAAATTTTGACTAGTGAAATGCTTTCTCTTCACATTTATTTTATTAGGGAATAAGATCCTCATACTGAATTCCTTCATCCCACTAAAGTATTTCAACAGTTTCAACTTTTTAAGAAGGCCTTCTTTGTTGTTTGTTTGGGCTTCTTTTTTTAAATGCACTTCCTGAAAATTACCCTGAGGCAGTTCTTCAGTTGCTGTTCTTTCTCTTCCCCATCACAGACCATTATCTTTTGATGGAGCACATTTAGCCCTGATATGATAGCCATTGCCTAAGCCTCCAAAGTGTACAACATCCCTCAAGAATAATAGGAGCAGGACCTGAGGATTCCAGGATCTGAGGATTTTCAGTGAGATGAAGGGACATAAATTCAAGGAGTATATTTGGATGGGGAGCCGATAGTAGAACTAAAAACTAGAACTACAAAGTAGCAAAGATGTGTGGCCATTCTCTCTTTTTTGCTGATGCTAAAACCTTCAGGCAGCTGATTAGCACTTAGTGCTCCATCACTAAGAGGTATTCAGGGCTAGATGATCAAAATGTCTGCTGTGTGACAAGTCAGTATAAGGATTGGGATAGAGATATGCTGAGGAAGAAAGTCAGAGGACAGTTCAACCCATTATTTGGTTGCTCCGAGGGTTAGCATTTTATTATTTATAAGGCAGATGAAGTCTGAAGTAAATCCATAGTCTCAAAAAGGAATTAAATTTGAACCCTCAAAATTGAGATGTCTTAAATGGGTCAATGCTTTTACTCCTGTTTCTTTACTTTATATAAAATAATTTCAGCTGTCTCCCAGATATGTTCTTTATTCCCGTCTTCCACCTATTACAAGGGCTGTCCCCAAAATTGAAAGTGCCCTTTTTCCTCTTATCCAAAAAAAGCTAGATGAGTAGTGGAATTCCAGGGAAATATGCTGGTATGTCACTTGAAAGAGGTCTGTACGAAGAGAAATTACAGATCTTCCATCCTGCCACAACTGAGGAAATAGAGCAGTGGACAGGCAGGAATTGAATATGGATTTGTCTTTGAAATTGAACCAATTAAAAGTTCAGCATTCACTTCAGAACACAATTCCATAAAGTGAAGGTGTTATCTATGCTTTTTTATCATGGGTTGATCTCTTTCTCCCTTTTGTCAGACCTACAGAAAGCTCCCAAAGATCTCTAATGTTGGCAGGTTCATGGGGACAGGAAAGAGAATGCATTCGAAGGGACACAACAGAGTAGCAAAAAAACTGGAGCACCATAGTAACAAGTCTCCTATAATGGCTGTGTTTGTATTTCAGACATCTTCTTTGATGGAACTTTCACAGTAAATGGTACAGCTCAAGACATTTAATCCCTTTGATCATGGTTTTTCTACAGTCTTGGAATGAGGTTTTTCAAAATTGGTGGGAATTTGATAAAATGAATGCATTGTTGGTGCATATAACAAAAAGAAGTATTGCAAATAATCAGCATTGCCTAAGGTCAGAAGTCAGTCCAATTAGTTGAGGACTAGGAACAGCAACATTATGTCTGTTACCAGAGACTACTTAATCTTTAAAAAGCTTGTTACAAACAGTAATTAATTCTGACTATATGTGTTTGTGATATCTAAATATTGTGTTCCCATGTGAAAGGATTAGCTGAGACAAAAAGAAGGGCTTGACTTTCAAAGGTACAAGGCACCCTAAGACCTAAGACACAGGTTGTCTCTTACTGGGAGTTTGACAAGTGCCTAAATACTTTTAATGCCATTGAGGGTCTAAGGAAACTTTAGAAAATCCCATTTGGTACCATAGGTACTTAGATATTTTTTAAAATATGGCTTCCTGTGTCTTGCCTAGTGATGTGCCACGTGAGAGGTAGTCAGACTGGGGTAAGTGTGTCTCAGAGCAGCTGCACTGATAACGTTCCCTAGCATGCCTAGAGATAAGCTGTACCTTTTCCAAGCCTGATTCTGCCCTGAACTGTGCCACAGAGAGTAGTAGCTCAATTAGGCTCAGTACAGTTACCCTTGGGCTGCATCTACCTGATAACTTAGACCACATTTTAATTTCAAGAAATTCCTGAGGCATATGATATTAAAGAAAGTCTCAAAACCTGCCTTTCTAGAATGTTCACTGGAGTGAAATGTTCATTCAAATGGCTGACTTGGGTTTGTCTTATGTTTCTTTGCATGAATATAGTGGATCTTCATTTGTTACAGGCCGTGAAGCAAACAGCTGCCCACAAGCCCTGTTTTCAGTTGCTCTACGCCTTATAGACTATACTTGTGTGGCTATATACTCTCTATACCTTATCAACTGTGCCCTGCAAAGGACTGGCATTGTCACGTACTCAAATCCATTGAATCTTCTGCCCGAGAACCTGTTATGCTAGAATATGTTTTGTGTAATTGTAAGTATTTGATCTCTTCTGAATCCCATCAGAGAGACTCATGGCTGTTTGAGAAAAACAGGCATGCAGATTGACTGTAAGGGCCGGAATATGATGGGCCACCTTAGCGCTGCATTGCAGTCCTTAATATACAGATTGCAGTAATTCTATCCCAGACACTTGCATCTGCGTGGGCAGGGTAGCACAGCTACGCCATAGGGTGCAANTCAGGAAAAAACATAGAAACAATAAACAACATAAAAAGCTCTGCCCAGTGTTCAACTGTGAATCAAAGAGGGCAGACAGCCCCTTGAATAACATTTTAACAGAACCTTTGGACAACATTTAATCCACTCTGTGCAATCCAGCTGGAATCTGTTTGGCGTGCCCCCAAATCAGCTTGATAATGAGCTCGTCACAGTTTGTTGATAGCAAACTGGCTGATTCGTAAGCTGCTTGTCACTGTTTCATAAGTGATATATGAGTCACAGATTTAAATAAATTCAATATAAGAAATATTGGGGAGCCAATAAATCTGACCATTTCTTATGAATCTATCCAAACATCTCTTGCACTGCCATTCTGCTTTTCCACATTTTGCTAAGCCCGTCTTCTTAGAATTTACTGTATATGCAAAACCAGCAGTGCAAGCAAGATGGTAATCAGAGCATAAAACAGACACATGCACTCTCCTATGTATTAATAAGTTAGTGGGGGTGGGCGGAAAAGAAATGGAAAATAAAACAGGCCTCAGATAATTCCAGAATGACAGAAGTGATGTAATGCTCAAATTATAGTTCTTTGAAGTAGGCTCTGGGTGAACTAAATACATAGCACATGGCGAAAATTGTGTGGCAACTGCTGTGGTAGAATTCATCTTGATTAAGGCTCCATATGAAAAGATAAATCTTTCTAAGTAGAAATAGGCGTTCAATGAATTGAAGCCAAAAATTCAGCATGCCATTTGAGTTCAGGAAGTGAAGTAAACATGAGTTTGCATAATGTATTAGAAACCACTGTATTGCATTAGGAAAATTCACAATGTCTATATACTCTCTGAAAATAAGATAGAGCAGTTGCTAAACCTGCTGTTTAAATTTTTAAAAATCAAGATCATATTTATTCAGACTGTGGTCTTAGCATCCCTAAAATATATTAAGACCTCTTTGTTGCTTTGTAAGACCTGGGTCATGTTTCTGACACAATTTGTATCATCCATATCTAGAATACACAGTACTGTGGGGTCGTGGTAGAGAATGAAGTTTCCAAACTGGTTTTAGTGTCAGCTGACTTGTTCTTTCTGACCGAAGTGTGAAACCCCGCTATTATTGACTGTAGCTCATAGATAGGTTAATCCTGTGTGAATAAAGGATTTAATGAAAAAATATTTTCATATGAAGTAGATAAGTGCAAGCCCTTAATTAAAAAATAGCCAATAAACAGAAACCCCACAATGATTCACCTACGTACATTGAAAAGCAGGGCCAAAGCAGGCTCAGCTTCATACCCAAGGCAAACCTCTGGACAAAAAGATTTGGAAAAGATTTTAGACCAAATGTTTAATACCCATAACATACTAATTGATACAGATGTTTTTCCTGTAACTTGTTACAGTTATATCTAATAACTGCATTAACACTTTGTAGCCGATAATTATGCATGTAATAGAAGAGCTGAGGCTGGTCATACATTTTGCAGTCAGTTGTATAGGCAAATAAAGCTGGATTTACCCTGTCACTGCCTGCAGGGCTTGACATTTCTTCCAAAGATTAAATTTTTTAATTTTTAATTTTGTGTTGATGTAATTCATGGACTCTGGAACTTTTTCCATTTTTTGTGAAGGAGTGATTATTCTCCCACCATCTATTAGCTGATCTAATTTTAATAAAAAGAGGGGTTTCTTAATAGTACTGGAGGCACTTCATTGTTGAGATACATAAATTCAAAATTTACACTCTTCTTCATCCCCTACAAAGCCAGTAGGACCATATTCAGCTTACATATTTATTTGATGACTTAAACCATAAACTTGGTATTGGGGAAAACAAGCAAATATAAACGAAGAATATTTTGTGCTCTTCTATAGGGTTTTGGGATTTTTGTGGTCATTTTTGCAAACTTGTACATTTTATACTCCAAACCTTTATTAACAAGGGATGACACTGAAGCAGAGCATTCATTAGCATATACTAATAAAGATTTGGATTTAATTTAATTCAGAATATGCAGGGTGTAACTTCTTGTGATGTAAAGCAGTGCAGCTCCATTTAATTTAGCTGAGTCACCAAAGTTGAAGCGCCTAGTACTATAGCCTTAGATTTTTCACAGAATCACAGAATACCTAAGTTTGGAAGGGAGCAGTGGAGCAAGCTTGCTATTTAATATTATTCTCTATGTTAGAATGTGGAGAATTGCTAGGCAGATGGATGGTTCCAAGGCCCTACTCACATACATAATACTACTCAGTCATGTTTAACAAAATCCACAAAATTAGGCATCTTAACCAAACATTTCCCTAGAATTTCAATTGTAATATGGCATTCATGTGTTTATTATCACAGAGGGAAGAGGCGACCACACCATTGCTCCATGGAATGCAATGGATTGACTTTAGCCGTGGGGTGGATTATGGTGGTGCATCCTCTTCCCCTCCTCCTCAGGCCTGCTTTATGACCTCAGTAGCTCCTAAAAAGCCTTGACTGAGCAAGCTGAGCACTCCTTTCCTGTACCAGGGGTTTTTGCATGATAAAGGTAGGAACAATTCTGACTGCAGCATCTACCTGAGCAAGGGAACAACGGATAAGCAGCTCACTTTCTTAGCCTTGGTAAATCATTTACCTGAATCATAGTCCAAGTGAAATGGCACCATTGTTACTAGATTTTTTTGTAAAAAAACCCAACCCTCCAGTAGTTACTAACTTGAGATAGGGCAAGGATAGGAACTTACGGGTGGCTAAAGCCTATCACCTTGTGACCCTGTGAAGAGCAGTCTTAATTGAGGCCCTTTGAGTTTCCCTAGGCTGCCACGGCTACACAGTAACTCCAAGCAGGATGATTTTTGCAGCTCACCATCACTCCTGTTTGCGATATTTGAAAGACCATCGCTGACAGTGAGACGTAGGCTGACTCTTCCAGGCACAACCCATGCCAGCAGAGAAACATGAAGACATTCGATGTAAGTATTTCACGGAACCTCAGGGAAATTTTTGAGGGGTACCTTTACACATGTACACATATAGATGAAGACATTTCTGTGCGTCTGTGTGTGTGAATTATGGTATGAATGTCATCACTGTGGATCTATAATTAAGTTGTTGTCATTACTGTAGTAAGTCCTATTGAATCACTTTGTAACTATTAAATTAGTCAACGACTAAGTGCTGCTAAACCCTTTTGTAACCTCATATTTTTGCATCCATATCCTTTGCACCTTCAACCTTTTGCAACCCATCTCTATATAAATCATTTGCAGTTGACTCTAATCAGATTTTCCTATGTATGCTTCATCTATGTCATAAGCAACAGAGTGAATTTTTCCATTGAACTCTGTTAAAGTTTCACTTTCACAAATTTATATTAAACTCTACTTTTTGCCATTACTTTTGATTGTGTTCTTTAAAGAGTTAACCACTTATTCATGACAGTAGGCTAGCCTTTTACTCATATACCCCAAACAACAATAAGCCTGCCTCTGCAAAGAAGATCAGAAGCTTTGGTCAAGCTGTTTAGAGCTGCTGCCAGCCCATCAGTGTGGGCTTGGGTGCTCTGGGTGTGCCATCAGTCATGATCCTCTTTCTGCCCCATTCGTGGCACTCAGGATGCAGAGGCAATATCCTGCTACAGGTCCCATTTCTCCCTGAGCCGTGGTCCCAAGGAGGTCCCAATGGTTGTGGCCATTCTGGAGATGACAACATCTTCGGCATATAATATTATTTTCAGCCAAGTTGGAGGAGAAGGATCCAAGGTTTTATGCCCAGAGGTCTTGCACAAACAAAAGAAAATGCTGTTCTGTTTCCAAATGAGCAGCAGCAACAAAGATTAGAGCCCAGTGACCATAGTGGCGTGCTTAGTGCATATGTATGACAAGAACAATATGCCAGTTCTTAATGAGAAGCAGAAATTTTTGGCTCTGACAGTACTGCAAGATTTTCAAGACTTTACAGCCACTTTTACCATGAGAGGCATATGTGATGTTTTTCTTCGTCTATAGCCACAAAAGTACACACAGATATCAAATGTACATGTGAAAGAGGGGAGAAATGATGCATGTATAACAAAACAGACAGTGTGGTGATGACAATTTGTAGGCTACATATTGAATTTATTTAATTTAATAGACAATAGCCTGTCCTAATGTTTTTAGCCAGCAAAGTATTTCCTGGCTCCCAAATGTTTGCTAAAATAACTTTTTTCCTTGTTAATTTCCAGTTCTTGGCTGCATTTTGTGCTAATTTCAAACATATGTCATATACAAAATATGTTAATTTTGAAAGCCAAATCTGGCAGGAGATGATTGTTGAACTGGCATAGAGAGGTTTGGGACAAACAGACAAGCTCAAAGCTGGCAAGACTCATTTACAAACCACAATGTGTATTTTTTTAAGTCTTTTCCAGTTATTTCCATGTGCACACAGGCAGGAGTAATAAAGGAAAGACAAATGGTCTGTAAGAAAATTTCAGTATGAAATGAAAACAATTTTAATTTAGGCATCTGCTGCATTTTAATTTATGCCATAAAGTTTAAAAAATCAGATTTCAGTGCTTTATACAGACCTTCTGGTCCTTAAATACAATAGATAAAAAGCAGGGTAATTGAAATGTGATGGTGTCTTTGATACATATTTACACTTTACTGGAACAACTGCTAGTGAAATTGGCCTTAAAAGGCAGGTTGTTATGATTTTTTCCAAAAATCGTATAGATTACTGTCAGTTCAAAACAGTTGCACTTCACTTGCTCAATATGCTGCTTTACGGAAGTGATATCTTCTCAAAAACATTCCATGAAATATTCACATCAGTTAAAAATAATCTCTCCTCAATAATGACCTCTTTATGAGTTTAACCCAAAACTTACCCAATTTCACAGTCAGTTCACAGTCATTTTTGTTTCTTCAATGTTTTTGTATTAAAATATTTATGTACTTTTTATATATCAAAAGATATTTATATGCGGGAATAGGCATGTATGTTTAATTCTTAAACTACTACTGCACTTATTTGTGTATATATATTTATTGAGCTAATTGTAGCAGTAGGACTTAGTATCATTTAATACACATAGGAATTTTGATAATGATGAACTTAATTCTAAGAGGTATATCTTCAAATAAAAGTAAGTATTGCTGCAAACTGAAGTGTAAAACTCCCTCAAAAGAATACAATAATGCAGCATAAGACAGTGCTATAGGGTGGGACTGCATATCTGAAGATAAGAATATAGTCTTAATTCTGATTTTTTAGTTGGATACATTACAAACTCAGATTATGGGAGCACTTGTCCTTTATCCTATATTTTCTAATTCTTTACTTAGAATTCCTTTTCTGTGTGCTTTAAGCATATGTGTTTCTTAAAGATCTGAATTGGAACAAAAGAATGTGTTAAAATTTATCTTGGTTGGGCACTCTGAAAAATTTTGGTAGGAAGTATTGATAATGCCAAACATCAAAAAATACATATCTGACATTAAAATAACTAAATATATTAAAACTTTTAGTGTAGGAGTAAAAACAAGGAAACAAGATTATTAAGTCTAAATTAACTCATTTACAGTGAGGAAACTACATTTTCTGACATTATAAAAATGAAAAGACTGAAAACAAATAATTTTTTTAATAAACCAAAACTTTTCTCAGTCAGAATATTTTAACTTCACTAAGACTACGTTTTTAGGCAGAAAACTATTGCAGTCTGCAAAACAACTGCTCACCTCTCACCTAAACTAAGCAATGATCTCCTTGGAGAGCAAAGTTATGAATAACTTCTGTAGGTGGGCAATTCCACATTTATTTCTGCTTATAGTAGCCAATATCCTGCTGTCTCAGACAGACACATGATTTCCCAAAATGCTGAAGAACACTTCACTACAGATCTTCTGTCTGAACAAAGGCAAAAATTACAGAAGAAAGAACTGACAGAAAGATTGTCAGGCTTTGATGATTTATCTGGATGCCAAGGGAAAACAAGTCCAGGTAATGCTGTGACTTCTAGCGTAAAGCAATTTCTGCAAAAACCCTGTTGAAAAATGTTAACTGGAGTACAGTTACTTGTCCTGGAAATCTATAGAAAGAATTACCTTGCAATCAGGTACTGTAGGACAGTTCCTTATGGATCATGCACTATACAATGAAAATAAGGTTATAGCATTGGACAATTCAAACAAACAAACAAACAAATAAAAAACCAAACCAACCAGAAAACTCAAAACCACTGTAAGTAAGCTTCGATATACAAAATGTATGGAATGTAGAAGTCTGATTAAAAAGACCTAAAATATACTTAAGTACAACTCTGGATCTTTTAAAATTATACCAATAAAAGGTTCTCCCAGAAGACTGGTTGTCTTCTGTACCTTAAACCAGCAGTTTAAGTCTTTTAGACTCCTCTGTGCTTAAGGGAAAGAAACAGATCTCTCCATAAGGAGATTCATCCTGTCTCTCTTGGATTGCTATCCCAGATGATGTAATTCCCTCTGTAGTTTACATTTTATTCCTCAAATATAAAAAGATAAATTAATAAGATAACAAGAGGACAAGTAGCACAAATCAGACATTCACTGCTGAGATAATTAGAATTACTGAAGTCCTGTTCAGAGGGACTGGTCATTTGGAAGTGGGGTAAGAAGGCATTTACATCCAGTATGTAAAATGAGGAAAAAACTTTCCACTTCAGCTTTTCTCTCAGGACTCTGGAAAATAAGTGGTTTAGCATTGAATTCGTGGATGTGGAAATAGCAAGTTTGTGTATAGACCAGTTCTCTTTCTACAGATATTGAAAATGCACTTCATACTGTCACGTAGTCTGCAAAAAATGGCAGGGGACAGCAAAACAGAAAGAGTCAGAAGACAAAAGCACAATGGCCTATATCATGAAATCATGGATAATACCTTTACTGTCCTCAGGCAGGGATTGAAGGGAGTGACATCCAATACTCAGAACAGGGAGAGCTGTTATTCTTCTCTTAATTCAATGTAAGTTTTGCTTTTTATATAGGATTTATTTTTCTTTACTCAAATTAATTGATCTCTTTTTCTGCAATTTGCACTCAGAGCTAAATAGTAATTAAATGGTATCTTTAGCAAGAGATCCAACTCAAAGTGAAACAAACACAGCTTTTTTTTGTTTATTAGATGGAAAACATACGAAACTTGAGAAGAGAATAAGAATTTAGCTGACCTTGGTGATCTGACACTTTACAGAAGGAAAAAATATTGCAGAAGTCAGATTTATCACAGATTAATCAGAATTTAAGCTTACAGAAATTTTTGGTTATATTTACATTCTTATATTTGGATAATGCATATCATCTTATAAATAAAGTTCATTAAAGTCCTGTTGCCGCAAAGAAAGAGTTGAAGCAGAATTTTTTGTTTACATTGGATTTAAAATAAAATCTTGATCCCATGTGCATTTATTTCAGAAGCTTAACCTTACTTATGGGATTGACAATACTATTCTTTATAGACAAAATTGTCCATAAAGTCTCATTACTGAGCTTTTCTCAGTTTCTTATACATTTGTTAAAACTCAACCATGTGGGCTGAAATTGTACAAACTGAATGTGCATTGCAGACTGCTCTCAATAGTTTGTTCCTCATTGTTTCTCTGAAAGAAGTTCAGACATTTGCATTATTTCAGAGGAGACATATTATCTTTCTACCTTAAAAGAATGGTTAACCTTCCCTTTGAGAAGCTCTATTGTCCACTTTTTGGGGCAGTTACTTGAATCTGGGATTCCAGAAAGCTTGCTATGCCATGAAAAAGGCAAACTCTTATATTAGGAGTTTAAAGCAGGATAGATAAGGATTGCATATTCCGTTCTAAATCTGGGACAGCATCACTGTGTGTTTGACTTTACAGTCTAAATGATTTTTTTTAACCGCTAGTATTGCTGGGGTTTATTAAATACCTAGAATTTGTAGAATACAAATACATAGAATACAATGGGGTTGTGTTCAACAGTTCCATTAGCAGTTCCTAGAATGTACAGCTGAGTCTTCAGGAAAAGGTAGGCTTTTGGGAAAAACTGTGTGTGCATCTGCTTACATACATACAAGATACGGTTTTTTCCCCCAATCAAATCAGCCATCTTTTAGTAATGTTGATAAATCATCTGTTAATTTCATAGTCATTTAGGACCTTATGGAGCATTGCCCCCTTACTTCACTAAAAACACAGACATAAAAAAATAAATACAAATTATTATGCAGCAATGAGAAGATAGTTCATAACATAAGAAAGAAGAATTTAGCAGTCATATCTTTATTGATTGAGACTTGAAGCATTTTTAAGCCACTGTGAATATGTATCAAGATTAGTCAGCATGTGAGAATACATGGAACAGATAAAATTTTCCATTCCTTTTCAGTACCAACATTGTTGACAGAAGACCTTTTCGACAGTGTAGCACAGGTTTTATTTGGGCAACTTTAAACACATTTAAATGTGTAATTAATTTTTTTTTTATGAACACATTTGACATCAATAGAAATACATCATTATAGAGAGCAATCAGTGATCCTTGAATTTCAAAGAGGTTTCAAGAAAAGGTGACACATTTTCTACATACCCTTTTTGCATGTTACCCTCTTTCAAAAACACTAGATTAAAAAAATAGAATATACATTCCTTAAAAAAAAAAAGAAGAAAATAATATATTCATAAACATTCAATTAGAATGTGAATAGCATGTTTTTAATGGTACAAGACATTTTCCTATTATGACATTCTCACAATGTATTGCATCAGCATTATATCAAAACTAGTTTTACTTGCAAACTTGTGTTGAAAATTTTGACTCCTGCTGTTTCAAAGGACCTAATGAACTTCTGAATAGTGTGCTGTATTTGGCATAATATAGATGCATATTGTACAATATTTTTCAAACTGTATATATACATATAATACATATTAGTTTGTGAATATCTGCGCAAGTGGAATGTTATTTACTTTGGCAGTTACTCTTCTAAAAAAAAGATGCTACTTGCAAAGACTCCTCCTACTTTTATCTCTGCTTTTCTTACACTTTCTCTTTTTTAAAAGCCTTTCTTTTTTTTCCCAATTTCTGTATGTCCTTTATCCAGATAGTATTATTGATATCTGACAAGTGGGAAGGGCGCAGAAAACTCTCATTTGAAAGTCAGGAAGATTATAATTTATTGGGTTTAATTCTTCATTAGTAAAGGATTTATTTATTTAACAATAAATATAATTTACTAGTTTAAATAAAATCAAGAATTATGTAGAAATTTTATTTTAATTGATTTTTAAATTCTAATTTTCTGGCAGCTTTTATGTTCATAGGTAGCTTCTATAGCACTTTCAATTAACTATATATTATGGTTATTCCTTTTTGCAGAGATTTCAGCTTGCTGTGCTACACAGTGGAATGGGGCTACTTTTACATAGTAGCAGTCTAAAATATGTGTTTACATCAATTGGATTCAAGGGAGTCACAGATCATAAGTGGCTTTTATTAAGTGAAACACAGAGAGCACAAGTGATACTACCATATCAGAAGAAGATTTGATCTCAGTACCCCAACTCACAGACCATTCTATTTTAAGGTACATTTTCCAATTCCTGCTAAAACACCATTTGTACTGTGGAAATTCTGGGAGCAGCACAGTACTAATAGAGCAGGAATTGCATTGAGAATGGTATTGACTTGGTCCTCTTCCGCCCCAGGAGAAAAACTGGCCACTTTCTGTATGATTTTCAGCCACTTTCTGTACGATTTTATAACATATCGTTATAAAATGTTTCTGCCTAAAATTTTGTAATTATGTTCTTTATATGTATTAATGCTACTTTCTTATAATACTGTTTCTAACTTTAAGGGAACTAAACAACTGCTTAGAATTATTAATGCACTTCAATTTCTGAAGCATTAGATCCCCAATCTTTTTTAATATTTTACTAATGTCAATTAGAGCCTTATACAGGAAAATGTCAAAACAGCCTTATATAAAAAAGTGAAAATCATAGCATTATTAGGGTTGGGAAGGGCCTCCAAGATCTCCAAGTCCAACCTTTGACCGAACACCAGCACACCAATTAAACCTAAGCACCAGCTGCCATGTCCAGCCGTTTCTTAAACACTTTCAGGGATGGTGACTCCACCAACTCCCTGGAAAGCCTGTTCCAATACTTAACCACCCTTTCAGTGAAAAAATTTTTCCTGATGTTCAGTCTGAATCTCCCGTGGTGTAGGCTGAGACCATTTCCACTTGTTCTGTCACTGGTTGCCCTGGAGATGAGGCAAATACCTGTCTTGCTACACTCTCCTTTCAGGCAGTTGTAGAGAGCAGTAAGGTTTCCCTTGAGCCTTCTCAACTCCATGGGAAATATCCCCACGTCGCTCAGCCTCTGCTCCTAGGGTTTACTCTCTAGACCCTACACCAGCTTTGCTGCCCTTCTCCAGACATGCTCCAGCAATATAAGACCTTTTTTTCCAAGATTGAAAGCTAAAAGATATCTTGCAAATATACTCCTGCTCATTGTTTGTACTTGCTAAACGAAGTAAGAACACCACAGAACAAATGGAAATTTTGAAGCCCTAATTTTTGGGGCATGTTTTGGGAACACTGACATTAAAATGATTTTTGATAACAAGTTCAGTTTGGTGGAGCCTTCCTATTCTGGGAAATAATACTAGCTGGGTTTGAAACAAGCCTGCTATTAGATATACAGAATGCAATTGCTGATAACAGAATTGGAGTTCACTCAAGTCTCTTAGTTTCTTAAATAAATATACAAAGGTAGAAATTTAACAGATTGTATTTTGCTTTTAATTATAAAGCCATGGAAAATTTACTGCGCCAATAGATTCATGTAGTTGGATCTGAGAAAGGAATTTGACTACAGATCTACCCCATGCACCAAAACAATTGCAAAGGTGTTTTTATTGGATGGTAGGGAAAATTTGTGTAAGTAGTGCAGCTGCCAGCTCATATTCACATACAGTTTTGGTGCTTAGAAAGTGTACAGAAGGGTGGAGGATGCTACCAAATGTGTAACAGAGGCTGACATTGAAGATGAACATCTAGAATTTTCACACCACTTCCTACCCACCAGAGGTGAAAACTATGTATGCGTAAGGGAGGGCTCGTCACCCTCATGAGGTTCTCTTGAGCTCTGCTGAGTGTGACAGGTGAGGTACAAGGTGTGCAATGAGAGCATCTCCCCCTTACTCTCAGAGCAGGGCGTGGCAGCCAGGGGCATGTCCATGGCACCAAACTCGGCCTGGGGAGCTGGTGCACTTGGCCTTGCATGCCAGCTGACTGCTATCCTCACACTGCTTCACCCAGCTGGTAAATTACAGGAACTTCACTTTCATCCTAAAAGCCAGGGGAAGTGAAATGTGTATCACCTGTCAGCTGAAATCTAGGTTGTCATTTTTGAAAACAATGGGATAACAAAAGGCTTCCACTTTTTTTGCCTTCTTCAGTGTTTTACATTATGTTCCACATGTATGGGGTCTGGTGGTGAGCTTCAGTAGAGAATTTTTTGTGCAGTCCTTCCCAGATTCCCTCCACCTCTGTCATTGTNATTTAACATGTCCCTCGTATTTCTTTAATTGGTAATAGGATTGCTGAGAGCTTGGAAGGTTTGTTTGGTAAACAACTTTAGATTTAAAACCCAGGTGTTCTTATGAAAATTAGACATCTAAAATTTCGTAGCTAAAAAAAAAGTCCCCTTCTTTTCTTGATATTAAAAAAAAAATAACTTCACCTTGTTTCAAGTTTTTGAAAATACTGTGTTTTGATGCTGATTTCTTGGAGTTCATGTATTTTGCATTTAAAAAATAGGTCATTGCAAAATTAAAATGGAAATTACAAATTCAGAGTGCTAAACCAAGACATTTATCAGGAAAATAAGTTATTTGTTCCTATGGTTTACCTTGAAATAGAATTCTGTTACAGTATCTGTGACAACCTACAGAAATCCACTCCTTTAAAGCATTCTGATAAAGGTTTCTCTAGGAATTTCTGTGTCTAAATTTTCTGTTGCGGTAAATATGAATATTATATCTTTCTCCTACAACGCGTTTCTTAAATTTATCATCCTCATGAAAATTATCACATTTGTCTTACGCATACACTCTGAACCAAATCTTTCCCAAGTCTTCATCTACTGATTACGTAATATTGTTCTGAATATTTCAGAAGTGCATCCTTGTCACACAGATCATATTAATATTTTCCACTTCCCGTATGAACACTGAGAATGAACACTTAAATAATCTGGATACATCCTCCAGCTTCAAGGAGAAATAGCATCTGTCCCAGACATTAGTAATTTTTAAAAAGCAATAGATTTTGCTTAGCTTTTAGCCAAAGTGTGAAACTACTTGTGAGTCACATTTATGTCCTGCCACCATAGCGAAGGAAGAATAAATGTTCCATATTGAACAGGTAATTGCAAAGCTTTAAAAGTTTGAGAACAAAGAGGTGTTGATTTCTGTATGGAATGAGTGTGTTTTACATCTGATTGTGGTTTAGGGTTGCCAGTTTTCAAAGAGAAACACTTGTTAGGTCACTGAACTCCACAGAAGTATATGTTTTCTTCAAAGTGAGTGGAAAAGTCTCACTCTTTCTCCTGTTGTGTCATTCAAGGAAGTTGGTCAAGAGCTAAAAGTTCTAGCTAGTGGGCAGAAGTGTGCTTTTATTATGCTTGTATTTTTCTGACACAGTGAAGTGTGTAAGGGATTTGCATGAGAACGGAAGTCACTAAATCTAGTTTTCAAGTTCTTCTTTAAATGGTTTCGTATGTTTTCCAGAATTTGGGTTACTTAAGGAATAACTGGAAAGGAAATAATCAAGGACATCATAGCTCTCATTGATTTTCCTTCTCCCTGGCTTGCCTTCCGCTTCTGATGTTCGGATTCTTTTTTTTTCCCTGTGTGTTCATGCCCTGTAGACTGCTAATAATAACTGCTTCTTTCATTTTTCTTTCCTCCTGATTTTTTCCATATATCATTCTCTGAGTTTAATAGTTACATGTCTACTAGTAGTTCCAAGGTAAAAAAACTATGGCTTTGGACATTCATAAAGATGATGCTACAATTTGGAATAAAGTCTACAGTTGCTCCCTAGTTTAAATAACCAAAGGATGTCGGAGGGAAGGAATAAAAAGTATTACACAATCTTTCTTGTCCTCTACAATTTTTACAATATATGCATTTTGACGCATTATACATATGTAATACATAACTATGTACAATTAGAGTAGTATTATATTGTTACTTGTATATGCTATTGTATTTGGTGTATGGACTGTTTAAATGTATAAAATATACTCATATATTTTTCAATATATACATCGATAACAACAATTCTATATTTGTCACAGATTTAAGGAGTGATTATGCTCAAAACAGTTCAAAATCAATTTCTATATTTTTCTAGATCTCAGGTGACATGGCACGCTGAAGGCTTAGTATAGAAGCTCAGAATAAGCATAAAAGCAGAGTTAAGGGAAATATACTTAAGCTATACTAGATAGTGTGAAGTTCATTGCTGTTTTTTTGCAGGGATACCATTTATACGAAGCTCTTATAATTCAGATTCTGAAATAAAGTAGGAAAATATCTGTTAACTGGGTCATATGCATGAACTTCCCACTGCAGGAACATTTGACCAATGCTGTAGTAAATTCTGCACCTTCATCTCCTCTTCTGTGGCTATGACATTATTGGATACCACTTTATTAATTGTTCTGCTGCTATATCACCATTTAAAGGTTTTTGTTGGGTTTTTTTGGGTACCAAAGACAGAAATGTGCACAGGTTTCATGCAGATTATTTTTTTCAAATTATGTTTAAGACCAGAGGTATGCGGCATTATTGCTAAATATACTGAGTATTGCTGCAAAGCGGGTAGCAGTGAGACGAGAAACCCACATAAAACTGTTAAAAAAAAAAAAAAGTCTACTAAAATTACCAAGAACCTTAGGGTCCACTTAAAATATAATTTTGAATACTGCTTTTAATCTATTTTTATGTGCTTGCATCACAGATATACTTCAAACATGAATATTTTGATTTAAAAAGCAAATGGGAAGAAAAAGTGAAAAGAAGTGAAATGCAAAATTGAAGTACAAGAAAATGTTGTTTAATGTCATTTGATTTCATTGACTGTAAAATTGCTCTTGGCTGTGAAATACCTTCCCTCTAACTTTATTTCACTGTCTGTGTCACCAACTTGACTGCATTCTACGATGACACAACTACCTGGATGGTTGTGTACCTGCACTTCAGCAAGGATTTTGACAATGTATCTCATAACACTATCATATGCAAACTCAGGAAGTGTGGCCTGGATGAGTGGACAGTAAGATGACTTGGGAACTGGTGGAATGGTAGATCTCAAAGGGTCATAATCGGTGGCACAGGGTCTAGTTGGAAGCCTGTCGCTTCCTGACACAACTGGTGTCCCCCAAGAGTTCTATACTGGGCCCAGTATTGTTTAACTTGTTCATCAATGACTTGGACAAAGAGAGAGATGCCTCCTCAGCAGGTCACAAAGCTGGGAGCAGTGGCCAATACCCCAGAGTCCAGCCTTGACAAGATGGAGAGATGGGCAGAAAAGTACGGTCAGAAATTCAGCAAGGTTAAATGCAGTGTTCTTCACTGTGGAGGAATAACCCCAGGCACCAGCACAGGCTGGGGGCTGATCGGCTGGAAAGCAGCTCTGAGGAGAAGGACCTGGGGGTCCTGGTGGACAGCAAGCTGTCCATGAGCCAGCAGTGTGCCCTGGGGGCCAAGAAGGCCA
>VWZT01015719.1:3805-38863 GCA_013397055.1 Pachycephala philippinensis | reverse complement strand
GTGCAGACATTTAATGAGAAAAGTGGGTGGGGAAGTATACCGCACCGCTTCCTCCAAGCATCTTTCCAGTGCTCTGGCCCAAGCCTGTAGTCTGGCATGGGGCTGTTGTGACCCGAGGGCAGGACCTGGCAAGGTTTCACCTTGTTGAACCTNAGCTTTAATCTCACATGATTACAGTCTGGTTCCCACAGGCAGACAGAACTCAGCTACCCACCACCCTCTTACTTCTCTGTGGGGGTAAGGGGGGCGGAGAGAATGGTCTCAGGGCACGGGGNGTGCAGACATTTAATGAGAAAAGTGGGTGGGGAAGTATACCGCACCGCTTCCTCCAAGCATCTTTCCAGTGCTCTGGCCCAAGCCTGTAGTCTGGCATGGGGCTGTTGTGACCCGAGGGCAGGACCTGGCAAGGTTTCACCTTGTTGAACCTCATACCATTGGTCTCGGCCCATTGATCCAGCCTGTCCAGATCCCTCTGCAGACTTCTCTCACCGTTCAGCAGATGAACACTCCCACTCAACTGATCTGATAATTGCACTGCAGCTGCCCACTGTAGATGCATTAATCTATTGTACATTTCCTTCAATGTGTTTATAAATTATCTTTTATTAAGCCTGCCTACCTACAGAATACTAACTGGATTTCAAAGTGGGATTAATTTGTAGGTTTAGTAGCCCAATCAGTAGCAATCATCAATAATTCTTTCTCTACCATGAAACATAAGGGTGGGGAACTTGTGACCCAGAAATTGAATGCAGCCCATGCCTATATTTCCTCAGGCTCATTGCCACTTCTTTTTATGTATATTTATTGGCTATTACTAGAGAATGTACTAGTGACTGTAAAATATCTTTGAAAGGCTTATTTGGCCCAGAGCAGGGAGAGGGTTTCACCCCCCCACCCACTGGTAATGTCAAAATAAGTACCAAAGATTAAATGAACAGTTGAAAAAAAAAAGAATTCGATTAGTAGAGGAGGATCAAATTACAGTGAACTTCCCTCCTGGGTTCACTGCCCATAATAATGACTTTATTTAGAACCAAATTACTGAAAAGTGTCACTTTAAAACATGCCCTGTATCTATCTCAGTGTCAAGTTGAAGTAGATGCTTTGTGGAATGATAGCATGGTTGAAGTAGATGTATTTCAGAGTTAAGATAAGCCTTAAGTGTTCTTTATTAACTAGAAATTTTAACTGGTAAGGCAGCTTCCAGTCTATTTGAACATATTCTCGAAAGTCTTACAACCTATTTTCAGGGGAAGCAGTACTCTACCAGAGGGACAATGTGGTCCTAGCCTTACCTGGACCCTGTCTCTGAGCCAGGAAACCAAGCATATTTTACAATTCCAAGCAACTTCACAGAGATTCTTCTTGTGCCTGTGTGATTCTTCCTTACACAAACCTTTCTGTTTTGTTCTTTAAAGATACCCAGTCTGCCAGCTGGGTTCCTCAGAACACTTTTGGCAATAAATTGCGACTAGTGTGTGAGCGCTTTCCTTCACTTGTGGCACTACTTTGTGAGGCAAATGTAATGCAAGTAGGCTCACTGCAGATAAATTTTGTGTTTTATTGCAAAAATTCTTTGAAACTTCAATGACATTATCTGTAAAAGACCACAGGCTGGCATTTTTCCAGGCAGTATTTTGATCTAGTGCAGAGTAAGCTAAGTTTAAAAGAAGAAAAAAAATAAATTCAGGCTGCTGCTATTTGCCTGGGCATCTAAGCATGGCTTGCCCTGTTATATCAGTCCTGTTAAAGTGTCACATTAATTTTTCCTGCTTGCTCCTGGTTACTGATTTGCACATGTTCCTTTGTAAAAATGTTAAGAGATATCCATAACAGAGTAATTCCAAGAAACACATGCGCATTCCACTTGACTTTTTTTTTACATAGAATTAAACAGAAGTAGGGTGGGATTCCTCTGGAATCCCCACACACCTACTCTTCCATTAGAAAATGTGTACTGAAATTAAATTAATACTTGATTTTTACTTAGCATATAAGATAGACACACCATCATTTCCAGATAAATATTCCATGGAAACATTGAAGAACAACCTGCATACTTCAGTCGTTGGTTGAATCTTCGCCATTTTATCTTGATTAGTCTGCATGCTGTTTTAGTAGCCAATGACCCTGACAGACAGAAGCAAAGCTTAAGGCATTTTCAATTTTTTTTTTTTTTTTTTTTTTTNTTTTTTTTGGAAAGATTGTAAAGATTGGTCAGATAATTACTTCCCTGGGGTATAATTCATAGAATCATATAATCATATAATGGTTTGGGTTAGAAGGCATCTTAAAGATCATCTAGCTCCAACAGGCTTGCTGTGGGCAGGAACACCTTTCACTAGATCAGGTTTCTCAGAGACCCGTCCAACATAGCCTTGAACACTTCAAGGGATGGGGCAACCAATATTTATTCAGTGGGTATGGACAGGGCATTGTCCTGACTACAAAGAAGGGGCAGAGTTTAGCACTGTGCGGTCACCATAGTTCCTCTGTCTGGGGAANCTTTTGTCCCTCCCTTACCAGAAGAGGCAGGGTAAGGGGAATGGATTATTTGGAGTTTGATTTCCTGCTACTACTGTTAAAACCAGCACAGGCATCCATATCCAATTCATTGTGTTCAGTTAAGAACAAGATTAAAAAGCGTAAGAAGTGCTGTGTCACTTTTAATTGTATATCTCCTGGATATCTTTTCAAGAGTCTACAAATCCAAGATGAGATCCCTTTGGTATGAATAACATTGTGTGTAGTGTTTCAGAATAATCACTTTGACTTGCGTCAGGCCTTGAGCATTTAGAAAAATTAACAGACACTTTGATATCTCTCTGCTTGAACATCCAGGCCCAAAAATTTAGGAGATTTATTCCAGTGATGTATTTACGCTTCATCTTCTACTATTCCTCTGGGGAGAGTTCACAGCCTTTTCCCACTTTATTTCTGGATATTACTAAGACTATTTCCCACCTCCAGAATGGACTCAGAGCTCTGTCTTTAACCTCAGTCACACTGCGATAAAACCAAATAAAGTAGCGTTGTCAGATCAGGAGATGTAGGATTTGGGGAACTGCTGTGCAGCATTATGATAGAAGTGAGCTCTAAACCAGGGACAGCAGCAGCAGCAGTGCGGCGAGAGCAGAGCAGCGCACACAACAGGCAAGCTGACTCCGCAAAGAAGCTGCCTTTGCTGTACTTAGCACTGGGATTGACAAACTCAAACAAGCTCTCATTTGTAGCTGCTCTGTGGTTACTGCTCACACACAGATAGCTCTTTGCAGCTGCAGAGTAATTCAGTTCAGCTTGACTGGGCTAAATCAGCTTAGACCACGTCTTGTTTGCATGGGCTGACAGCAGGCAGAAAGGTGGCTGTCATGGCTCACATTTTCCCAGCCCTCACTTCTCAACATGTACTGAACACTGATGTATTTTTATGGGATTGTTTCTCTTGTGAGATCTTTTTACCTACTAGCTTTTTGAGTTATACAGAGACATCTTCTAAAATTATTGCCTTGAAGCAGCATTGCACAAGATTTGACTAATTCAAATGCAATTACTAATTTTCTCACTTTCGTGAATGCATTCAGTTTTGACTATCTAATTTGAAAAAATGTTCTGGAAAAAAAATAAAGAGAAGAGAACAACATATAGAGGAGAGGTACAGTGAGAGCAGAAATCTAAAAATAATTGTTTGCTGTTGTCTCAATTTGGAAAATTAAATAAATTAGTGAGAAAGATATTCAGATATGCTGAGCAGAATAAAGCAGATCAGGAGAAGGCCAATACAGGGATGATATTTGAATACAAAACCTAAAGAACTTTGAATAAATTAAAAGCAAGTTATGTATATATATATTTCAGGATAGTTTTTGGTAATACCTTTACATTCTGAGGAACTCATTCCCACCTGATTTTATTTGTGAAATAAGTAATTGCAAAAATTTGCAATGGATTTAGACTAGCTTTGATAAAATTACTGGAATAATCATCACGGGAATAATAATCACAGGAATATCATCTTCATGTTTTAAATTGGAATCTGAGTTCTTCATCTCTGGAAAACACTTTTTCATGTGGTAAACTACTGCAAAATTAGTTATCTTTTGTTATGTGCATACCTTCCCCTCAGATATTTATAATTAGTTTGAGATCATCAAATCACAAGAACCACTGTTTTTAAGGTTGTCAGCAGATTCATTATTCCTAAATTATTGGAAAAACAAAATCAGAGAAAGCTAATGCTACAGGCCATGACAGCCAGAAAAATCATTGATTAAAATATTTAATAAGCTTATGTGCAAGACAGAACTCTAGATGGAGCAGTTCCCTTTGTTTGAACTTTGTTTGTTGGGCTGATAATGATTTCACTTAGTTAGTAACTATTAGAAGAATGACTGGCCAATATATGACAACACAGTTCTGTTGAAACATTCAAACTCAGACTGGATTTCCTAAATAAGAAGATCGTACATTAGTATAGGACAACAGCAAAAGGTATTTTATGAAATAACAAAATTAGTGTAGTGCAGCAAAAAGTAATTAAATACTTCATATCAACCTTCTTGAATATACGATTTGCTCTAATGGCAAAATAACATTTAAAAAGGAGAAATATGGAAAAGGTCTACCAAAATATGGGATTACTGGGAAATAAAGTGTTGTATCATGTGCCAGTGTTACCAGATTAATTTCAAGTGCTTCAAACCTCTGCATGTTGTGCCATTTAGAGAAAAGTTTCATGTAGTCAATTTTCATTCAGTCAATTTTTCCCTGTCTCATACGAGAAAGATGGAGGGTTTCCAGTGGCCAGTCTTTTCCCTCTAAGTCCTTGTTCACAATGAAGATAGCTGGGAAAATATAGCCAGTTATCTCGAAGTACTCTGCTTGGACTTCTGGAGCCACCACAAAGAGCATGCATAGTTGCTTAGCTCCATGAATACTACCAGTGTTCCCTCACCTGTGCTTCTCTAAACTATCTCAGACAGAGAAAAAGGGAGGAGAAAGTTATACCTCCCTAACATGCTTCCAGAGTAGTCCCATTTGTCTAGTGTGTTTGTCCCCCCTCAATATCTGTAACGGTACAATCGCTGCTGAATTAGAGATACAAACTACAAAAAAACCCCAAAAATAAAAATAAAACAACAACACAATAAAAACTGAACACACACACAACTGAACAAACCAAACCAAAACCAAACCCAAGCTCAAAAACCAAGAAAGAAGACTAACCACCTCTGGTTGGATCTCCTCTGTTCTCTATGCAAAGGAGACTCAAAAGAGTAGATTTCACTTAAGTTCATTTTCATAATTAAACTTACCTCCCAGAAAATTAGATGTAAAAGAAATGACCTTTCATACCTGATCTACGAAGCAGAGTTGATGCTTGAGGTAAAGCTGTTTGTATTAGCATAATTCTCTTTCCCTTCAAAATGAAACTTTGAGGAAAGCAGCTATTGGAGTCTTGTGTTTTGTAAATAGCCATTCCTCATTTTGAAACTAGCCTCAAGATACCTGAGCAAAATAACATCTAATGTGCACAAAGACCAGATGATGGGAAATAAAAGGAATCAATTCCAGAGAATATAAGATTCTTTGCAGACATAGAATAATGAACACTAACAAAAGGAAAGTTCTTGTGCCAATACATAAAAACCTGCAAGTGACAGAATGACAGTTATAGGTCTTTCAGTTCTTTAATTTTTTTACCTCATCCCTTTACACAGTTGGTATCATGGGCCAAGTTTTTTAATGGAGGTGCGGATTAATGACCTTTTTGATGATTTAAGCCAATTGGCTATCATTCTATCCTGCCTGACATGTATTCATTGACTGTCGATAAATGCCGCCCAAGATTTTTCTGCTGAACTGAGATCTATCAGTAGAGTACATATTCAAGGAAAGAATAGGATTTGTTGAGCCTCTGGCAAAAAACTTAGATTTGCAGACACAAGATGCTGAGCCACATTGCTAAATGTGATGTTGTGACAGAAGACAACCTATGGAATACTGGCTGCCAGTGGTTGAAGGTCTGAGTCAACAGAAATATTCTCTACCTCTCTCCTGATCTAGATGAATAGTGTCATTATGGATTAATAAATCATATGACCTGATGCTATGATTTCAGCACATTAGTCACTCCACATTCACATGCAAGATAAAATAAAGGGGGGTACACATTTTCTAATTGGGAATTTCTAAATCAATAGTCATTCTACAAAAGGAGCTATGTTAACAAATGAATATGGGTGGTTGGCAGAAAGCAAAATTATGCCTGGAAGAGCTTACAAATCACAAAGGAAAGCAATCACTTAATTTCTGTTGAGTGAGTAGCAGTTAGCAAGACAAACACTGCACTGTACCAATTTATATGTGATTAGAACAAGGCAAAAGATGAGAAAAATGCATGGGGTTTAATGAAAGGTTATGAAACACTGGAGTATTAATTCTAGGGTAAATAAATAGTGGATTTTTCTCAGAGCACAGTACCTAACATGTAATAATCACAATATAAAGAGCAAAATTATTGTCCAGTTCCTGTGAAAAAATATCACAGTCTTGCCATTAACTGAATGGCAGTGAGACAGGTGTCTTCACTAAATTTTAGTATACTGCCCAGCTGTGAAGTGAATCCACAGCTGAAAAGATCAGTCTAACTCTGCTAGATAAATTAAATCCACTGAAGATCTAACCAAGAGGCGACTGAAAATGTTGTTTCACAGACACAGATGTCTCTTGCACAGTTCATGCAGACAGCACAGCCCATATCAAAGAATTACATTTCCATTGTCAAATTAAATATGACCTGAAGATTCACAACTTCCACAGTTTGATTACTTCAAAAGTCTCTTTGTTTTAAAGCCATTCCCATTGTCAGAGTGATTTACCTGTCCCTATACTCACACAGATACACATTTGCAGAAATTGACTAATATAACTTTTCTTAATTCTGTAAGGTTTTCAACTAGAAAATAAATGTGAAAAAAAATAAGAAAAAGGAACACTTCACAATAGGATCAGAGTCCCAGAGCTGTGAAGAAAAATGTATTTTCATAAATCAAGTTTGAATATTGATTTAAAGATTAGAATATTATTTTCTTTCACTGAAACCATATCCAGTTTTTTAGTGAAGGTCCCAAATTCAGATGTAACCGCTGAAATTTAAAATAGTTTCCTGAAGGAAAACCAAGTTTTCATCATTTTACTTCAGGGTTCTTAGAATCTCTAAATAATCACCACACACGACACATAGTACTCTCTAAAACAGAGACCTACCTCATAAAAATGAGGCTCTATCTTTGCAGGGGTGTTTCTGTGCATCTTTAGCTCTCACAGCAACCACAGGGTATATAGGATTTCTCAAGGACAAATGATGTAAAGAACTGCAGCACTGTTAATCTGAGGGTTATGGATAAGGATCCCTAAATTCAGTAAGCTTAAAAGACCTCTCACTGAACTATTTCAATCGTTCTCTCACAAAATGCTTTCAATACACAGAACATGCTCTAAAAAAAATGCCATGAGCCCCTAGAGGCCACAGTGCAGTAGAAACAGACACTAGATGTTTCGCCTAAGCAGAGGAGTAGACATAGTACAAAGCAAGAAGGTAAAAAAGCATCATAAACAAGCCTCAGTTTTCACATCTTCCTGAGTCTAAATCTGTGATGAACAACTACTTGTATTTTCCAGTTCTGACGCTATAAAGGAAAGTGAAATTATCTGGATTTTGTGCTTTTCCTTTAATGGCAATAAAGGAATCTCACAAAGATAGATTTCTTGTGAGTGTTTGAGCTATCCCATCAAAGCTAATCTATCTAGTCGTGTGTCCCAAAGCCAGGACCATGTCTACACAACTTTGCAAAAGAATGCTTATGCTTTTCACCATACCAGGAGATATTTGAGGTCTCTGTCCTGAAACTTTTAAGCCCTACTCTCCTGTGCTGAAGAGATTCTGTCATTGTCCAGTTTAAGGCATCTGACTGAAGGAGAAAATATAAGGAGGTAATGGCCCTTAACTTAAAGTTGAGAAAGGGCTTGGCCATAGGATTTCTGCTAATTTGAGCACAGGTTATTTCTAAGCACTTCTCTGTTATGGTCACAAAAGCCTGTTGTCTGCACAGGGAGAAGAAGCAACAGTTGAGTGCTACTGGCAGTTGAGTAGTTAGTGTTTTCTCTGCTAGATGTCAGCAATGGTTGCTATTTGATTGCTGCAAGCAATGTTTTCCAAACAGTAGGCAAAATCCTGCCTCTGCAGATTTCAATGGCAAAACTCAGCTGACTTCAGTGGGCTCCGAATTTAATTTACTGACACTGTATTTTAAAACTCAGAATTTGCCAGAGGCCAGCAGTCCTTCAGAGAAAAATAATTCTTAAAAAAATACAGAACAAGAGAGAAAAATCCATTTCTTTCCCAGCAGCTAAAAATCTTTCAGTGCAATGAGTACAAGAGCAAATATTCTTTCTCACTGTATCTTAAGGGAGTTTTTAGTGTATATGAAATGTAATCTCTCTTTGGATCCCAACAACCTGTTCGTTGCATTCAGCCAAGAGCCACTATTCCTACGTATGCAATTGGATGATTTGTTATAAATGTTGTCTTGGAGTCTGATGCTGCTGATAGCTCCACTTCCCACCAGTAAAACTTCCTTTAATCAGGGGGATGAATTTGTGAAATTGCCTTTGCCTTTTTTTTATACCTCCAATTTAACAACAAAAAATATTAAAATTATCAATAATGATGTAAGACTAAGTGAACAAATTAAAAAATACATCACTCCCACTGTCACTAAACACAAGATCCAAGACACTGACAGTCTCTAGTAAATCCCATGATGACTGTTTAGACTGGTTATAGATGCTGATAGTCTGGAAAAAGATGTATGAACATATATCTCAGCAAAATTTTTACTTGCAAAAAGGACTGGCCAGTTGGGGCTTTAGTGTCATCCTTTGATGTAAATTTTTATATGTAAATGGAATTCATGCAAAAGATGACTAAATATTTCCTCCTCATTCTTCTTCAAATATCACTACATCATCTGTGATTAAAACAATTTGATCTTGCAGATGTCCATACGTGTGGTTTTTTTTTATATATTAATGACATAATATCATCCATTACTTAGCTTTAAAATGTCTATATGCTTTATAAGAAGTTAGAGCATGAGACAAGGTGAGGTTACTACAACTTTAATCTACCAGGTTCTGCCAGTAAGACAGAAAAAAAGCATTAAAGTTTTCTTAATTACGTTATGTTGTCTGTATTTTACATCATAGGTTTTGAGTACATTAAAAGGTAAATACAAAGAACTTACCACTGAAATCCTACTGTTTCCTACAAAACTGTATTTTATTAGCCCGGTATTTTGTTTGGCAAATAGTTTCATGTAGTGGGATGGGAAAGGTAGAAGAGCACATTCTGTTCTCCTCTTTGAATATTGTAGCATGGATTTTCCTGATTTTTAAAAATAATTTTTATTTTCATGCAATAAATATTAATTTGTTGCTTGACTTTATGTTAACACTGAATTCTTTTGAATTTGTCATTACTGACATGCATAAAAATTGATCAATTAATAAAAAATACAAATAAAAATACATGTAAAAAAATTAACAACTTTCACATGAATATTTCTGTTTCATTTCCTGTCAAGATTTTCATGGCTTAGGTGTATACTCATAGGCACATAATGCAATAGTTTCACAACTAACTTTAGACCGTATATTAGGATGTGTATCTTTTTTGTGGGAAGCACTTAACATTACTTGTTTAATTATTCTCCTCTCAAGAATTCCAATTTCTTCTAATTTGTGTGTTTATTTATACAAAGAAAGCTAGGAACAAACAAATGCATTCAATTTTCTAATTTTTTTTTTTTACTTGATCTACTCTGATTCCACAAGTCAAAACATAAGAAAATGAAACAGAACAACAAAAGAAAGTGTAAAATCTTCATCATTAAAAGACGGGAGGAAAAATGAAATCATATACATGGCTTTGGGAAAATATAGCAGATGTTACTTCCTCCAACCATAATCCTCAACACCAAGTAGTCCTTTAAGACTCTGTGGGGAAGTGGTTTCCAAAATGCCTGGATTGTCATGATACTGTGTTTGAATTCTAACTATTACTCATTTCAGTTAGGCTCAGTTTCAGGAAATCTGAGAATCTTTGAAACATATGTGCCTACATTGCTAACTGTTTCTCCCCCACCCTCCGCCTCTTCCTTTCATTATCTTCTCCACACAACCTTTTCTTCATTTCCCTTGACTTCATTCAGCTTTCTCATGCTGGCATTCATAATGAATAAATTCACTGGTACAGCTAGGAATATATTACTGTTGAATATTCCCTGCAGCAAAGTTCCATCAAAATTGCTTATCACTGACAGATGCCCACTCAGAGATGCAAAACTGCCTAACTCAGTCCTCCCTTTCCTACCCAGTTTTGTGATATGTGAATGAAAATGGACGTGGGAGGATGACAACCTTTGCCTCTAAGGTACAAATCTCTTAAGTGTTCTAATTATTTTGATTCCCATCCAGGCTGCTGGAAGTTTACCTATTTCATGTGTGCTGGCATTCACCAGCCAGCAAAAATAAGGCCAGCTTGAATAACCTCATTGTTTGAACTGCTTTCCAAAATTAATACTCTCAGGACATTCTTTCAAAAAACAGGAAGGAGATGGGAAATAACACTCTCAAACTGTATGAATAGTTCTTGGTTCACTAGTGTTCACACACACACACACACACACACACACACACACACGCACCCTGTGCAATCCCAGCACTTTCTCTAGTGATGGATTCACTTTTTTGCCTCCTCTAGCTTTTCTGTAAGATAGGAAAGTGCTTCTACTATTAGCATCACTAAACCGCATTATTGAAAATTTGGCCATCACACCACAGATGCAGTGTTTCAAGTGTGCTACTAATGTCAAAAGACCTGTTGCCATTAACAGATGGCAAGGCATTTGGGACGTGCTGGTGAAAGCTTGCACATGACTTCTGCCTCTGAGAAATCAAGAAGGTGGATGTATCTTTCCACTCTGCTCATTTATGACTGCAGATTGTGCTTGGATGCCTGCATTGGGTGTACAGAACATTGACCAAGTTATCAGCAAACATGACTAGATGGACTTCTTAAACAGTTATTCAGGCTAAAACACCCCATAACTGGAAAGGGTTTCAGGCACTGTCTTCCCAGCATTCAACGACGTATGACCTTTGACATGGTCCCCTACAACATCCTTCTCTCTAAATTGGAGAGAGATGGATTTGATTGATGAACTGTTTGCTGGATGCCAGTTGGTTTTGCTGGATGTCAATTGTTTGGATTGTCACATCCAGAGAGTAGAGTTCAATGGCTCAATATCCCACTGATCTTCAGATCCACGTGGAGATCAGTATCAAGTGGTGTCCCACAGCGGCCTGTACTGGGATATCTTAATGTCTGCTAAATATCTTCATCAGTGATATAAAGAGTGGGATTGAATGTACCCTCAGCAGTTTCCAAATGACATCAAGCTAAGTCATGCAGCTGACATGAAAGACAGCATGCCATTCCAGAGGGGGACTTGAAAGAGCTCAAGAAGTGGGCCCTTCAACAAGAACAAGTGCAAAATCCTGCACTGGGGCTGGGGCAAACCCCTGCTGTTAATACAGGCTGTGGGAGAAATGTATTGAGAGCAGCCCTGCCAAAGACTTGGACATACTGGTGGACGAAGAGCTGGACATGACCCAGCAATATGTATTTGCAGCCCAGAAAGCCAAACCTGTCCTGGGCTGCATCCAAAGCAGCGTGGGCAGCAGGGCCAGGGAGGGGATTCTGTCCCTCTGTTCTGCTCTGGTGAGACCCCACCTGGAACTCTGCATCCAGCTCTGGGGTCCCAGCACAGGGGGAAGATGGATCTGTTGGAGAGAGTCCAGAGAAGGGCCATGAAGAGGATTAGGAGGCTGGAGAACCTCTCCTAGGAAGACAGGCTGAGAGAGCTGGGATTGTTCAGCCTGGAGATGAAAAGGCTCTGGAGAGACCTTTTTGCAGCCTTTCATGACCTAAAGGAACTTAAAAGAAAGATAGGAACAGAATTTTTTAGCGGGGCCTGTTTGATAGGACATGGGGTAATGCACTTAAACTAAAAGAGGGTAAATTCAGGCTAGATATAAGGAAGAAGTTTTTTACAGTGAGGGTGGTGAAACACTGGCACAGGTTTCCCAGAGAGGTTGTGGATACTCCATCCCTGGCAACATTCACAGTTGGGTTGGACAGGGCTCTGAGCAACCTGATCAAGTTGAAGATGTTCCTGCTCATTGCAGGGGGGTCAGACTTGATGTGGTTAAAAGGTTCTTTCCAACCCAAACTATTTTATGATTTTATGATTCTGTGTGTTCATGGAAGGACAAAGGACATCCCTGCTGCAAGGCACAACCTAGACCCTACTTGTAAGTGAAGTAGAGGTATGAAAACCTGGTTTATTGAAACTGAAAGAAAGAGAATCTCAATCCTGCAAGTACGTCAATACAGTCTGTGCCACTACTCGGCAAATTTGAACAGCTTTGTATTTGCTGGGATGGAGGTTAACTGAGACTTCTACCTGTTTTTGTTATACACAAACCACATGAAATCTACTCAAGTTTGATCCATTTTTTCCCCAGATATGGAAAGACATACTGTCTATCTTATTTTATACCAAGACTGCAAAGCAAAGAGCTATCTCCAGAGAAAACAAAGTGCCAGTATCTTTTTTACTCTTCTACAGAGGCTGAGTTATAATAGGAAGAAGTATCCTTTTGCACTGAAATGTTTTGCCCTTTAACTAAGCATTTCTAGGAAAGTAGAAAGGACTGATGAAACATCCACAAATCCCCACTGCAAAATAGATCCCGTCTCCATTTTTTTTCTCTTCCAAATTTTTCCTCTTTCTTCAAAGCCAGACATGGGATGTAAACTGAAGCAAAAAACCCTATATGTATTCTACATCTATCTTGTGGAAAGCACTGAATTCTGCACACTTATAACACTGTTGGTTGCAGCATGCTGTGTACCTGGGTTCAAAGTGAAGTTTGTACTTTTGTTCTCTTGCCAGTACTTTTGATCTATTCCAGAAGACTACTGCATCCTTCTTTGCCACTGTATATCTCCAGCATGCTGTGTAAATTTGAGCTTGGAAAAAAATATAATTTAATACGAGTACAGAAGAGAGAGAAAAAGAAACTTTAAAAAGCATTATTCTAGGCTTACAGTACTGAGGAGACAAAAAAATAGATATACATGAGCTCTTGTATTGGTTACAGTAAAGACAGTTTAAAACACAGTCCTCCAGACACACTTTTTACAAGAAAGAAATGTTGAAAACTACTGAAAACAGCTTTCTCTTTCCCGCTCCATTTCTCTCCTCTCTTCCCCTCCCCCACTGGCACCCCTATGCCACTAATTCAGCTCAAAGATATTTTGCACAGGTGTTTATGTAACTGTGATACACTGGGAAAATTCCAACCCAAATTGATTCAGCTCGAAGACCTCCTAACCGCACTTCCATCAGCACAGTGGGGTGGTCTAGATCCATAGTAAATGGCCAGTTCAAGAAATTCTGCAGACTTCCTCTAGCCTCCTAAACCAGGCTCCTTAGCACTGGTGTGTATCAATGAATCCATTGCTAGTAATGAATTTCCTGTTACGAAAAATATTGGACTGCTGTTGCAAGCAGGGTAAAAGTCTAAGTGACCGTCTTGCTGTTTCTTTTCCCTGTGGTTTGCTTGGAAAACACATCTCCAATTGTTTTACCATAAGCTAAGTTGGTTCAATGAGTTGCCACTAGACAATTTTAAAATGACTGAGAATGTTTTAAGTCCCAGCTATTTCAAAACATTACTTTGCAAGGTTGCAAAAAATTAATGTTAAGAAACAAAGTTAGCTTGTATAGAAAAGGTATTTATTTAACATTATAAATGCTAAATGCTGAATCATTTTTTGATGCGGAATAAAAAAAAATATTTGGGGAAATTGCTCTCTTGGCAAAGTTACATACATTCATTTGAAACAAAGGATCATTTAAAAGCAAAATAAAGGAATCTGTGGTGCACATAGTCATTGAGAGTCTTTGGCTGTAAATTCTCCTCCCTTTTCTCTGTGGAAGCACATGTCTTTGCCTGCTGTTCATCAGCCTTGATTTTGATGGGGTGATTTTTAGTCAGCTGTCTCTATCATTTTGGCACAGACAAAAATCCTTTAAAAAATGTTACACTTCATCAAAGTGTATCATGAGACTTCACGGTCATTATCTCAATGGTTGCTCTGATGTGCTACAATTGGCAGGGCCACAGACGGTGGGGGGTGTATTAGAAGAAAGCCAGTGTTTCATGTGGAAAGCTGGCAAGCCTCTCCAAGCTTCTGTCAACAACTCAGCGGTCTGATCCGATGCACTGAGTGCTGATTATGCTCTTGTTTCTGTAGGAAGTAAACAAGAAAATGAATTCCACAGCACAACACAGCCTCTTTGTATCTTTAAAATGGCGTGGCTGGAAGCCAGCCAGCCTCGTTGAAAGTTTGGCCATTTGTGTCATCAGGGCCCTGGTACTGATGGAGGCTTTGATTACAGCTTGGATCCAGCACGGAGACCTTTCATGGACAACCACTCAGCAAATAAAGGCATTGATAGGTTGTTGGGTCAATTTAGCCATAAGGGCGTAGAGCAAGGTCCTTTTGAAAAGACTAATGGATTAGCTACACAACCAGTCCCACTGTAGGGCCTTATTTCTCAAGTAACTTCATGACTGCTTTCCAGCTTGGCAGGGACTCTCTTCCTCTAAAGCTAGCTCCAGTGCGTTCCTGTTATCAATAGTGCAGCTCAAAGGATTAGACACAAAGAGCTTTACAATTTAATGAAAACAGCTGTTGAAACAACAATTAAGGCAAACAATAGTTTGCATGAAAAACTATTAATTATGCAAAGTTATGCAGAAAGTAGAATACTCTTTTATTCATAACCACCTAATGTGACTGACAGAAAGTTAGACACCTTCTCCACTGTTGATTTCAATGTTTCAGCAAGTGGTGTTGCTTATAACAATTTTCACCATTTTTTGCTTTGTTAACATTTGAGTAGCTAATGGTTCAGAGCCTATGAATTCTCTGTGGTATGGCTGAAGCAGGAACAAGTAAAACAGTAATCTAACAGCTTATATTTCATGTCGAGGCAGTACTGAGCTCTGAAGTTAATGGCACTACTTTACTACGAACAATGCCTCACAAAAGCAGTATGCCACATCGCTGTTTCCGTGTATTCCTCCCTTTTCTACCCTGATCCCTTTACACAGTCTCTTCCATCATGTGCCTTTGTGGTGATGCCTTAAAGGCAGGCGCTTGGTCAAATCACTCACTACAGGTTGCTTCAGCAGTATCCACTTGACACCCCCTTTCTACCTTCAGTGAACCTCTAGCCCCCTACCTCCTTGTCTCCCTTCTCACTGACTCTCAGAAATTATTGCTTCTCTATTTGCAGTCTCCATCCTTGACTAGCAGTGCTGAGAATTGACTTAGTCTTTTGAATACAGTATGTTCCACATCCTGCCTCCTTCCAGCACCTTGAGCCACCGTACCAAGAAGTCCCATTTAAAATGTTATTAGCTTTGCAGATATAAACACTGTCTTGTGCCTCCAACTACTGTTTATTTCAGCTGCCAGTTAATTGGCATGCTCTAACACCCTTATTAAGCCAACTTGAAAATATTGCTTCAGAATGCCTTGGGAATATAACTAATTTCATGCTAGAACCTAATAAGTAGGATCTGACACTCTTTCATATCTTCAGTAATCCATTAGGTGACTGTAACTTCTTTCAGTGACTGGATGAAAGCTTTATTAGTCATAGGGTCTCTACTCCAAACACATCACCAAAATTTAGTACAGTATCAGCACTAAAATGCAATTTCTGACTTTCTGACTAAATAGACTTTCAGTGATGCCCCAGAATGTAGTTTCAGATATCCACTTTAAAAGCTTTCTGCTAAACAGGATTATAATTCTATTCAAACACTTTTTTGTGTTTCTTTAAGCAGTTTTAATTTAACAACAAATATATAGCAGTCACTAAAATAAAAGAAAATAAAATAGAATAAAATAAAATAAAATAACATATTAAGTCCATACTGGATCAGCTCCCCAAATGATGCAAAAAGAATTGTGCCATGTTATTTAAGAATCTCACACAATATTTCAATCAACATCCTGTAAAGCTACTTCCTTCTAAAATTCAGAGCATAAACTTGCTTCCCTCGTCCACCTCGTCTGCTAAATATCTTCCTTTTTTCGTTTTTGACTTTCAGTTTCATAAAGTAAGGGGTTTTTATCCATGATGGCTGATGCTTAAAAGTGGGATCTTCTGTTATCAGTATGTCTATAACAGCTTGTGAAAGTTCATTAGCACATTTGCTGGCAATAATCCAGTTAATGTATATTTGTTCAAAATCTCAAAAATAATTTTATGATGAGACAATGCAAGCTCATTTTCCATTGTAAAGTTAGACAGAAAACAAATGTCCTATACAGCACGATGCAATTTATATTTTTCACTAGAGACTTCTAAACAGCATCTGAAATTTGAAAGCAATTACACCAGTTATCCAGACATGATTTTTCAATCATTTTGGGTTTTTTTTAATTTTAAAAAATTTCTTCAGCAGCTCTTATTCAGTGATACTTCTCATAGCTGTCATGCTGGCACAGCGTTCCCTTCTCTTCATTAGTCATTCAGCTCATGGAGCTTAATTGGACAAGGCTAGAGCGAATTTGACAAACATCACAGCAGCAGAAAAAGCAATCACTCTTTCAAGATGAAAATTTGTTTGATGTCTTACTGTGTAACTCATTTACTCTCCTTGGGCATCATGTGACCTGAATGTTAATCAGCCATTGATTGGCTTCTCTCCGTGGACAGTCACGTGGCAGGAATATTAATGGACTGGGACCGGTAGCGGCACTGGTAGGCAACCTTTGGATTGGCTGCCAGGTTAAGATAGGGAGATAAGTGGGTGCTTGATGAACACTTGACAGAACTTCACAGAAAATTAAGGCCCTAAAATAGCATGAGAAAGTCTTGTCAAATCAAGCATGATTATCATTGAATGCTTAAGGAATTCATCATCTGCATGAAATTGATACACTTCAGTACCAGCAGGCCCTGCAGTCAGCAGGGACTCATCAGACTTTTATTTATATGTGTTCACCAAATCACATTAATTCTGAGAGCTAAAACATGCTAAGGATGAAGGTTATTTTCTGTTCAATTTAATTTATCTATGACAATAATCATCACTAATAATATGTCAAATTAGATTGCAGTCATTTTATGCATGCATGCTGATTTGGAAAATAGTGTTAAACCATCCCATAGTAATTAACAATTGCTAAAGGTGTGCAGGGTCTAAAGTCATCAGCCTTTTTAGATACAAAATTACATTTTATAGAAGGGATTTATAGATATATATCCTTATCTGACTCTGAATATAAATTACAACCTGTAAAAGTAGATGTAAATTTTTATTAAGCAATTAGGGCTAATAATCTTTGAAAGAGGTGTGTCCCTTTCTCCAAATTATTTTGGGCCAGATTCTGCTGCTCTAGAAATGGAAAGGAGTTATACCTTTGGTACGTTAGAATGAATGATTCTTTGTTCTTCATATTTTCCTTTTTTTTCCCTTTTTCTGTGGGTTAACTTTCTAAACATTTACTAACAGCTTCTAGCTTTTAGTACAGATTTAGCAAGGTTTTGCAAGTACTTATACACAAGTCTATTCACTGTACAAGCATTAACAGCAGCAGTTGTACTGTAATTACATGTATTATAACAATGCACATTCCACAACATCTGCCAGTGTTATTAATTTAATACATTCTGATCTTGATGCGATACTGGTGGGTGGGGGTTGGTGGTGGTGTTATTGGGTTTTGCTCCCATTTTTTTCTTTTAGATGAAAGCAAGATCAGAAATTGTGCAGATTAACCCACCCAGAATCCCCTATTCTTAAGGAATCATTAAAGCAAAAATTGCTTCTGGTGAAATGCTGTTAATGGTTCTTTTTTTCACAGTAGGTATTTCATGGTACTGATTGCTTTAATAATACTTTTACAGTCTCTTGACTTATTAAGTATTACTGTATTGCAAAATACTTCATTTAAAACTGTCTGCTTGGTAATGAAGTTTTAAGGGAGTACTTATATCCTTTTTGGCTGTTTTTTGCACACACACGTACACATACACACACAAAAGCATGCTTTGGCTTACAGAATTACATTTTAAAAATAAGAGGAAAATAATCTGTTGTTTCTTATTTTCCCTACTCTAATCTCTCGTGATCCTGGTACTGCCTCTCTCTCTCTTTGGAGACCCTCTTTATTGATTAAATGAATCTGCTCGAAAGGCTGGTTCCCAGGCTCTTTGATCTAATCCGATCTGATCTTATCCGATCACTTCAGCAGGACATTGGGGAATTAACAATAAGCAGCTTTACCACAAGTGTTTAATAACTCAACACAATCTCCTTATGGCTCCGAGCTGCTCATGTTCTCATCCAGTCAACGGCTCGCGGTGTAACAGATTGGACATCCCTCTGAACCTGAGGAATTTTCATGCACTGTGAAACTAATCGCTTCAAGTTCCTTCATAAATCACACAAAGCAGATTTCAGCATCTTAACAAATTGAAAAAAAAAAAAAGGAAAAAAGGAATGGGGGGAGGAATTCATCCACTGAGCTAAGGACTTGGAAGGGGCACGAGGAGGGGAGGAGGTATAATCTAAATTCTGTCATCTTATTTAATGTGTTTCTCATCTGCTTAACTTTCACAAGCATAAAATAATTCAGGGAGACTAAAGCTTTACAACCCTTCAAGCCCACACTGACCTTATTTTTTTCCCCTGTATGATAGAAAACATGTGGTTACTGTAGCAGTTGCATTATTTTGTCCCTGTAAAAATCCCTGAGTTTGCTCTTGGCATGAAATTAGGCAGGTAGCAGCATCACACAGACTGGCATGGTATTTTAACTTGCCATTGCAGGTGGCTACTAACAGTGACTGGATGAGCAGATGGGATGCCTTGATGCTGACAGGAGAATCAAGGTTACTTTTTTGAAATTCAGGAGCAGTAACATCTCCAAAATGGATCCTGTGTGAGATTTGTTTAGCCCTTATACCTTTTCATGTCACAGTCCTCCAGACAAATAGTTTTACCTCTGCTTTCCATGTACCAGAAGGAGAATCATAGCCATTAACATTTGGGCTAACTCTAAACAGAAGAAGCTGAATTGGAAGGGACACACAAGGATCATTGAGTCCAGCTCCTGGCCCTGCACAGCCCCATCCCCAAGAGTCACACCATGTGCCTGAGAGCATTGACCAAACACTTGAATTCTGTCAGGCTTGGTACTGTGACCACTTCCCTGGGGAGCCTGTTCCAGTGCCCAACCGCCCTCTGAGTGAAGAACCTTTTTCTGACATCCAACCTAAACCTCCCCTGACACAGCTTCAGGCCATTGCCTCGNGCAGGACAATCCCCTCCCTTGCCCGGCTGGCGATGCTGTGCCTGATGGCCCCAGGACAGGGTTGGCCCTCCTGGCTGCCAGGGCACTGCTGGCTCATGTTCAACTTGCCATTGACCAGGACCCCCAGGTCCCTTTCCATGGCACTGCTTTCCAGCATCTCATTCCCCAGTCTGTCCATACATCCAGGGTTGCCCTGTCCCAGAAGCAGAATCTGGCACTTTCCCCTGTTGACTTCATACAGTTGGTGATTTCCCAGACCCCTGATTTGTTGAGGTCTCTCTGCAGGCCTTCTCTGCCTTCGAGGGAGTCAACAGCTTCTCCCAGTTTTGTATCACCTATGAACTTGCTCAGTATCCCTTCCAGTCCTGTTGTGCTGGCTGGGACTGATGACTTTGTTGTCTTTCAGCATAATCAGTATTTCCAAGAATAATCTTCTCCATAACTTTACCAGGCACTCCATAACTTCACAGGCCTATATTTTCTGGGATCCTCCTTCTTGCCCTTCTTGAAAACTGGGGCAACATTACCCAGCTTCCAGTCAGCTGGGACCTCTGCAGATTCCCAGGACTACTCAAAAATTATTGAGAGAGGTTTTGTGATGACACCAGCTCTTTGAGGATGCTTGGATGAATCCCATCATGCCCCGTAGATGTGTAGGGATTCAGCTGAAACAGTGAAAAAGATCGTTAGTCAGAGATGGGAACCAGGCCTTTTAGACCCATGAAGAAATCCTTAAAAAATTCTGGCACTTTTGCTGTACAGCCAGCTCATGTGGCCAATGCCTCTGGGATTCTACTGAGCAAGTTTAACATTTATCCAACGCCTCAAAATTAAGTTCACTAAGTCCTTTTACACAATTGTGAAGACTCCTACACAGTAAACAAAAAGTATTAACAATGCAAACATACGTATCAAATTAGATTCACCTGAAATATATGTAAACCTGATTTCAACAGTTTTGTTAGAGTTTTAAGGAGACATGGAAGGTGTTTGATAATTGGTTTTTCTGCCAATATATTTATCAAACTATATCAAAACCTGGGTTTATAATAAAGGTGCTAAATAGTACCAATTTTAAATGTAGCTATTTGTTTCATGGTTTCTTTTGAAAGCAGTTATCTACTGTCAGAAAGTTCCTTGCTGGATTTCTTAACACTTCAGTTTGCTCTACAGTATGGCTATAGATGACAATGGATGTCTAACCACTGTATCTCTTATTGCTCAGATCTTAGATCAACTAGAAATTCTAAAATTATTGAAGCTGCAATTCATTTTCAGCTAACATATTTGAAATTCAATTTTTAAATTCAAATATAGTTATGATCTTCAAATACAATTCAATTATTCTCTTACTTTATAAAGTACCTTACTTACAAAGACTACTCAAAGTAGCTCCATAAAGGATTTAAGGTCAATTGCAAATTCTTTTATCTATAGTTCAATCAAGAAGCGTTAAGGAAGGCTTGAAGGCTACATATGTCTAGCTGAGGTCATCTGAATCTTTAAAATTATGGCAATAAATGGAAAAATCTCCTATAAATGTAGTCTTCTTTGATACATATGGAATTGCTTGCCTCCTATGAAAAATGCTTTTTGTCTGGTTAATACTATGGGCTATCATGTAGGGAGCCTTTAACTTTTCTTACTTGCTCAGTAGTAATCACCAGCCACCAAAGACTTCTTTACTCTGTATTTACTCAACTTTCACATTAAGCAGTGATGATGGCAAAGTTATGGACAACTTTGGTGAGAGTTATGATGTTGGATCATTTGAAAACCAACCACAGTAATTCAAAAATATTGTCGGGTAATCATGTATGATTTCTGGAAACAAGTCCAAGGAGGAAACGAAACCCAGTGTACCTTCTTAGATTAATTTAGATGGAAATATTTTCTTAGCAATGAAACAATATTTATAGAATTGATATATTATGTAGATGCTCCAATAAGGGGATTAATTTTGTTGCTATTGTGCTTAGAGTTCACTGGGATTTAATATTGATTTATACCATTTATTCCTAAAAATTTTCCAGAAATGTTGTTTCATTTGGCAACTGAATTTTTTCAAAATTCAGCAACAGGGCTGACTTGTGTACGTGCCCATGTGAAAAACTCTTTTTACTATCCCTCTTTAACCATATAACCACAAAAAAGCCACTAAACTTGGGAAATAATTCTGGATAATATTGTTGTATGACTGCCAGTTTGAGGCTTTCACAACACTGGCTTAACATTTTCCAACAAAACAGTTTTTTCAGAACACTTTTGATTGAGACTTTATTGTGTCACAGGAAGAACAAAAGTTAATTTTAATGAATTTCTGATGTAATAGTCAGCATTTCTTCTCTTGCTATTGTGGTTCTTTAAAGCCTGAAGCCCAACAAGGTTGAGTAGCATACCTGTTGTACCATTTCCCCCTAAGGTGCTGGATTGTGGTTCTATAGACAGCTTGATTTGTGAACCTTGTAGTATTGTGAAACTAGAGCCTGGAAACCTGAGAAAGACCAGCAGCTCAGCAGGAATCTTGGAGACCTCAAAAATGAAACCTTGGACTGTTGTTCATATTACTTCCATGCTTCCTTACAGAACTGAACCGCAAACCTCTTTTGCGTTTACATTTTCTATACAAAATATTTTGAATAATTCAGAAATAGTATAACTTTATGGGTTATTTTCCCATCCATGTTTTGGTTTTCTTTTTTTATTTTTAAAAAAATTAACCCATCTATTTTACATTCCAGAAATTGAACTCTGTGTAGTCGTTTTGGGGGTTAGCTTTTATTTTTCAAAAATTCTGGGGAGACAGAAATGCTGATTTTTAACCCTACGTTTGTAGCAGTTTGATGCAGCATGACTGCATGGTTATGTCACTTTTATGTTTTTCAGAATCATAGTAATCAGATTGTGTTTGATATTCCCACGAAGGACAATAATGGGAATGGATGCTTGCCTGTAGCTGGTTTCCCTCATAGCTTACTGCAAATGGGATGAAGGAAGATCCAGAATTTTGCCTTAGTGTGAGAGCCAAATGTTACTTGGAGCATTACACTCCAAAATTATACCAATGTTAAAGACATCAGTCTGTGGGTAAAGCTGCACAGGCTGACATAAAGATACTCTAACACACTCTACTCATAAAGCTGATTTATCAAAGAATGTGGAGAAAGGTTAAATGTTTAGACCTTTATCATGTTCATTGCACAGTCTCTCTGTATCTAAGAGAAATATGCCACGATAAAGACCATGACTGACAGCCAGTACTCTGAAACAAAGCAACTTTAAAGCCTATTAGTCGTTATAGAAATTCTCTTTGTATAAAGTAGTGCAAAAGTGGGAAAGGAAACTAAAGGTCCCCGCAATTTTTACCATTTCCTGTTCCTGCTTCCAAGACCAAGTGTTTTGACTGCACTAACAAAACAAACTTTTATATGGGTACATTAAAAATAAATAGAAGCGTAACAAAACCAAAGACTGTATTTTTCATATAAGATGAAGGCCAGGAGAAAACCACAAATAGCAGATATCAGTCATTGTTGTTTAATGACCAGCTGAAAGCAACTAAGATATCTAAGGATGAAAAAGGTATGAGAAATTAGTTCAGAAGTGCTAGGTATTTATCCAGCTGTACTGACTTTATCCAGAAGCTTTCTGTCCTTCACCTATGGCTGCACACCAGTGTATTGCAATGGACAGGGCAAATAATGAACTGCAAAGTATGAAGCAGTGACCTGCAGCAATATTAGAGCTGGAACTGAATTGATGCAGTGCCGTCACTTCCTTGTAGCACAGCCTGTCAATAAGCAGATTATCTTGTGAGATACCGTATTGTGCTGTGTTGGCATAACACTTCTTTGACAGCACGGGTTCTCCTTGCACAGCTTACTATCTCTCCATATGAAATAGGGTATAAAACCCAATAATATTTCATGTTCTATACCAATTTTTTGTAATGTAAAGTATCATGAAATGAGACTTTCTTCAAAACAGAACACCAGGCTTCTTCGTCAATTGTTTTAGTTTTAAAAATACAGCACCGGATTTGTAAGATATCTCCTCCGTTAAGGTCACTAAATAGGCGCTTTCAAAGAACACACATGGTAACTATGCAATGACTAACTAAAACCTAAATTCAGAGAAGTGATTCTGTTCATATCAGAAAAGGTAGTGAATGTACTTAGGACTTAGTGCTGAGTATTTGAGAAAATCATGAACTATGCCACTGTTTTTCAAATCTTTTTCTCCAGGCCAGGCTTGGACACCCAGAGTACTATGTTATGTTAGTTTGTATTTTCATTTTTATTAACTATATCCCACTGCTGACATCAATGAGCTCCGATATTCTCAACTGAGGCATTTACTTGGTCAGTAAGTCCCAGCTTCTTTAGTCTTTAAAAGGAGAGAAGTCATGGTACTTGGGTGTTAGTCTAATGCCTGTTTAGTTGTCTAAGCAAATTCCTTGGGAGCTGTAGGCCAAATTTTTTAAAGGTGTCTAGATGCCTAAAAATATGGTAGAAATAACCATATCCTACAGGTATCTTGTAGTGATGGATTTAATCTGTCCAGCATGTCTACAGTAGGTTAGTTTCCTCTGCTTTCCGTATAGACAGCACAGAAAGGCAACTCTAGGTTGTCATTCCTTTCACTCTAAGGCATTTTTTTGGCAATAATTTAGATGACTCATATTTTAAAAGTTCCAGCTTCACTCTATTGAGGTTCCCAGCTAAGACTCAGACACTTGCACCGTAAGCCATCTAGGGTGAGCTGCGCCATGCTCTTGATGCTTGCTTGCATCACTTTGTGTAAAAGAAAATCTACAAATCATCCCACTGTGTTTACACACTCTCAAATTCTGAGTCTTCACACACCAGGCAAAAATTGTTGCTACTCTGCAGTGTCCCCAATCAGAGTACTCTCAAAGTTCAAAAATTATTACAACAACATGTAAACACATTCTTGATATCAAATACTGCAAAAAAGCCTTCATTCCTTGCAGGCTGCTGCTATTCATATGTAAAAGGGCATACTGTGTTATTAAAAAAAATGCTTCCCAAATGAAAGCCACAAACTGGAAAAGAAGACTTTAAAATAAAAGTGCATACATTTTGTCTGTTTTTGAAATATCGCCAGACTAAATCATTAAGTGCGGATCTTGTTGCACAAAGTCTGCAGAATTCAACCACAAAGCCACCACACCAAGGCTGTTGTGCCAAACAAAACACAGCAAACTAGTTATGGTCAATAAAATCCTAAATCAAATAAATGTTCTTCATGCTTAGAACACTTCCTGATGTCAGGGAAAATACATATGAGTTTTCTTAGATATGGGAAAATGTTCTGGTATAATAATTTATTAGTTTAAAAAAAAAAAAAATCACAATTCAAGATTGAAAAACAGAAAGGCCAGGTAATCCTTTATCCATCTTCGTAGATTTTTGGTGGGTAAGTTTGCATCAGTTGAGGTACTCGCGGGATTAAGAGTTACTGTTGTAGGCCCAGAATAATCTTCTTTTCTGACAAAACTTCGAGGCAGAGATGTAGGAATGACTAAATAGTTCTTTTGAAGATACATACATCTGTTTGTGTGAGTGAGGTTTGGGGAGAAGGCACATAGGCTCAAACCTGAGAAAGAATCAGGTAGGTAATCTTCATGTGCCATGACTTATAACAGAATTACATTGCATGTTTTCAAAATAAGAGCATTTGCTATTTCTCCAATAAAAACACATGCCACTGAGAGTCCAAGAAAACGATTTTGCAGGTGTAACTCTGTGTTGGTCTGACCCTGGCAAGCAGCAAAGCACCCACACTCACTCACTGCTCCCTGCCCAGAAGGCCAAGGGAGACAACACAAAGACCAAAATCAAGAAAATTCATGGGTTGAGGAGAAAAACAGTTTAATAAATGAAGGAAAGATAAAAAACAAGCGATGCAAAGGTAATCAGTCACCACCTCCCCAAGCAGACTGATGCACAGCCACTCTCTGAGCAGCAGGTATCCCAGAAAAAAACATAAAACCCCCAAGCAACACTTTCTTCTGCTACACCAGCTTTATTGCTGAGCATGACAATACATGGTATGGAATACCCCTTTGGCAAGGTTGGGCCAGCTGGTCTGACTGTGACCATTTCTAATTTCTTGCTTGACGTCAGCCTACTGACTGTGGAGTTAGAGAAGGAAAAAAAAGAGAAAGCCTTTACATTGTGCAAGGACTACTTTGTAATAAAAGATTGGTGTGTCATCAACAGTGTTTTAATCATAAACCCAATATACAGCACCATAATGCTTGCTAACAAGAAAGTTAACTCCATCCCAGCCAGACTCATACAAATTGAAGCAGTCATACAGCATACTGTGCAATGCATTCAAATAATTTCTCTCTATAATAACTGTATCCAGTAGCATTACTTTTATCAGCAATTGTTACTATGTGTCATACAGTACATCACACTCAAAAGTACTCTGGTTTTCTTCAGTGCAGTGATACCAGAAAAAACTTCTTCAAAATACTGCTTTGCAATACATAAGACTTTTATCAGTCTGGTTCAAGGATTGCTGCCAGTTACCCAAAGCGTAATGATTAAAGGACTGTATTACATTAAATACTGTATATGTCTTTCCTTGGTCAGCTTCAGGAGCACATTAAAACAGTAACATTGTCCTAATTTGGAAAGGAAACAGATCTCAATATTTACCTCCTTGTAAAATTCCTATTCCTGGCAGTCAGAAAGTTGACCTTCCTACCCAAGCAAGATGTTAAAATGGTTAACAAATTTGTTGAAAGTGACTGGTGACATAAAGCCTACAATTAACATGATCTTCTTCAGAAAGCTATTTGCTATTCCAGCCACAGTAATCAAGGTTGTCATGTCAAATCAAGTTTTTGATTATCCTTGTATAATTTTATGCATCATCACAGGTCCAAAAACAAACTGATGATAAAACAGTTTTGTTAAGCAAAATTAATTTTATTGGATAATTCATGCCTCTAGCCCCGCCTCCCTCCCCAATCCTGACACAGTGGTGCTGCTTTTTTTTATGCTGATTTAATAATTTAGAAATCACAGACTTTGCAGGTGATTATATTTTCATCTTGGGAAAGAAATAATTAAAGACTGACTGTACTTTTAAAATTATTGTACTTGATTCTACAACCAGCCCTTTTAAACTTCTTCTCAAAGGAGCACTCTTACAGAACCAAATAAGCTTTCACTGGCAGGAATTTGGAGGACTGGGCTTTACTAGATGAATAGTTTTCACATGCATGGTACAAAGAACTATTAGCATTTCTTAAAAATCTTCAAAGAGTTGGTGACCAAAACAGACTTTTACAAGCATCTATGAAACAAAGACTACTACCCTATTTTAAGGATGAAACTGCTGACAAGCAGGGAGATCAAGCTGTTTTACTCAAGCTAAATTTAATCATACAGTAGTGATCCTTTTACCATCCTCGGGTAGATTATTATGAAAAAGGCTGGTATAGCATTCTTCAGTATGAAAACATGAAAAAATGTAATAGCCCATCTTAGAACACTTATTGTATTTTTCAAGAAAAATGATGAAAATTCTTGTGAAGAATATTATAATTTCTGCATGGTACTGGGAAGATAACTCCCACAAGAATTTTAAAGTTTTGACTTCTTTTTGCCTTCATCTTGGAATGAAAAATAGAAATTATGTAAACATTTATGAACTGAAAATCTGGAGAAAAATGACTAGGATCTGGTCTGCAAAATATTCAAACTAGGCTCTATTCCTTTTGTTATCTATCCATATGCTATGTGTGTTGTCTTTACAATGGTTTCTATTGAATGGTCATTTTGACCTGAAAATAAGGATATTTCTGAGGAAATCTATGGTCAAGTTTCTATGAAAAATCTTCAGATTCAAAATGAAAATGATACAGTGAGGAGGAAGAACCCTCTACTTTTATGCCAGTACAATTTTATCCATCAGAGATTTACAATGGACATTACATTAATGGCACGATAAAGGCCACTATATTTTACCTGCACCTCCTTTCAAGAAATTATCTTATGTGAGCACATATTATAAAAGTTCTTCAGAGGTTAGTAAAATTCATATAGTTTTAAGCATATCTTGTACCTGCAAGCCCCAAAACCAAAACCTGTTATTTTGCAAAAAGAGTTTCTGTATTCGTGAACTTAGTCACACACATAGTTTGCAAAAGACACACAGAGCCTTTATACAAGCTAATGCAGCCTATTTTAAAAATAATTTCAAATAAAGTTTTTTTTTTTAATAGTTTGTGTAAGCATATAATGTACAGTTAACTGATGAAGTAAACAAGAGAACTTTTCAAGGAAGATTCATTAGCAAAACTGAGGAGCACAACTTTCTTGAATCCCTGTTTCCAAAACATTTCAAACCACAATCTTCTGTAACTAGCTACTAATTCTATAAACAAGAGTCTATTTTAGATCATCCATGTCACATGCTGATGTGCTATAATCTGTAGATAGAATCACAGCTAGAGCTGAGGATTTATCTTGCAATTACCCTTTTGAGGAAAAAAAAAAAAAATCAGAAAGCAACCAGTACTAATGTTTTTCCTAAAAACCTAAATACATATTCTGTCATCTTAAGCTTGTCCTTACCTCTACTCAAATTGCACCAATGGAGAGAAGTGTGGTTTGGAAAAGTTATTTCATTTGCTGCTTTGCAAAAATCAGGAAAGGTAAAGAAATATTAGTAATTAACTTTTCCTGCAGTTTATTCATGCATTTAGTGGCTCATAAACTTCTAGACAACTAGACCTGCAGTGGAAGCTCCTGGATATGTTGTAATCTCCCTTTTCTATGTGGAAGGAAAATAATTCAAATTACTTTCAGTAGGAAGAATTGCTTGCACATTTTTTCTGCAAATTTCCATCGCTCTGTATGAGGTGGTATTGTGATCAAATTCATCATCTGGTCATAACTTCACCATCTCTTGGCTCCATATCCTAAACTTTAAATGACTGCAATATTTTTTTTGATTCCTGATTGAAGGGAATTATGTGTAAATCAGCCCTCTAAGGAATCCACAGCTATTGCAGAAGTTTTTTTCTCCCATTATTCCAATGCAATAACTTCCCTGCTGTTACTTTAAACATTGTAAATAATTTTAGTTCTTTTACAGTAATTGGAAACTTATGCAATTTTGTGGCTTAATATTGCATATGTAAATATAGGCTAATTGAAAGTGCCAACTAATAAATGTTCCTAATATAATATTCATAAACCCAGGATATTTCATACAAATATTTGGCTGCATATGAGACATCTGAATTAAATTTTGCTTTGAATTGAAAAAAAAAAATTATTGAATTAAGCTTAAAATGTCGTACTAGACATTGGAAAAGTGAATGAATTCACACAGAAAGATTAAGACAACTATAATATCAAAAGATGCATAATCATATTGCTCTTCCTCAGTCTTATTAACAACTTAATAAAAATTTACCTCTGGATAAGAAACTGCAATGGTTGGTGGTGGCAAAACAGAATCATATTTTTCATGTCAGTGTTTCTAATTCTGTCTCTGTTTCGTGGCTATCTCTTGCATTAAAAGATACGTCCTCAGCTTGCTCATGGTATATTGCTGCTCACAGCTTCTAAAAGGCAGCTGGTATGGCATGTGACCAGTAAATTTGCTAGTCAAAAAAAGACTTATTTAAAAGTAGGCACATAATCTCATGAAAATGTGAGTCCAGTGCACTCTTTTGTGTACTGTATGCTTAGGAAGAAATGCTGTTTCATGACAACTATCAGGCAGCTCTATCAATAAGCAGAAAAAGCCACTAACAAATGTGCCCTATGGCTTAAGACAGCCTTTCCACCACTGCCCAGAGGTGACTGCAGGTGTCTTCTCTGCACTGACTGCCCCAGGTGACAGAGCTCAGGCAGACTTTCTGCAAAAGTACTAGCTGAAATACCTGGGTGAATAAGGCATTAGCCAGCCAGCTGAAACAGTGAACAGGATGGTGGAGGAACTAGAACGAGTATAAAGTGGAGTCATATTTGTGTCAATGATGTTAAATCTAAAGCAAAATGACAACTGTGACATAGCTTTATGCATTGTTTCCCTGTTGTTGCTCACGTCAAAGTAGCCTGTTAATATGTTGAAGGGTGATACAGATCCTACAATATTAACACAATTATGAAAAAAACTAAGGAGTCTTGCTAGTGATCTTGAAAGCACACCTGTGAACCAAGAGCATATGGTTTTATAGAAACTCTGTATTCTCTGAATGGGTTACAGTATTTGGTGGGTAGGTACTTTTAGTGAACCAACCTTTGACATCTCACTGGGAAGCGCAACATGGCTGTCTGTGAGTTTGCAAAGGCACAATACTTCTGGTCATACACCCACTGGTGTTTCTTCCCCATAGCCACCAAAGAAGTGGTGAAGAATGATTTCTCTTTTCTCTGAGACACTTTCTGTGACTGAATTCTCTCAATTGCATCTGTTGCTGGCTCTCAGGCCACAGAAAAAATTAGACTTACATCTGTACAGACATGAGGGTTGTGTCTGTGTACACAAACCTTTTTCACATCATTCTTCCCAAATAGCCTGACTTTTTTTTGTCTCCTTTATGCATATGGCTTTGAGATGCCAGCTATCTGCCAAAAGCTGAAGACTTGCCCAAGCCGACTTTGGCTAGCAAATTAGTCAGCATGTGTTTCTACTATGTATGCTATTGGCTTAATTAGGTTTAATTTACAAGTGCTTATGTCTGTTGTAGGGGACAATGGCTATCTAGTGAAGGCTTATTTATTGGCAACATATGGTATTTTGGTGAATGATTGTCGGAACAACTATAATGAAGCACTCAAAAGAACTTGTTCAGTTCAGACTTGGAACACTAAAAATATTTTTGAGATGTCTGCACAGTTCTTATTTCTTTGAAAACGGGCCTAGTGCTTCTTTCAGCACCTAAGGAGGTAGAAGGTGGGAAGAAACTGTCATAATATTACATGATTTAAGCAAAAACTTGCATGTAAAACAACAGAGGTACCTGAAAGCATTATAGTTTTATTTTTCAATAGCATCACTTTTAAAACTTACTAAAATTCCTTCTTTGTATCCTAATGCAGTTATGTATGTGCTAGACTTTAGAGTGATAACCAAAGAAGTAGGATCTACATTACAAAAGACACAGAAATTTAGCATTAACTTTAAGTAACTGGTAAAGCAGGATACAATTAGAATGTATACTCATGGACTCTATACAAACACAGATACTAACACTAGTCAAAAAGATTTGCCACAAAAAAAATAGGCAAATCCCACATAATAAAAAATGCTGGTCTAAGCAAACCTGGACTTTGTAATATAATGCTTTTTAATAGGATTGGCTAGTAAAAGCACAAATTCAGAACAACAGTTTGCCATTAAAGTTAATCTTCTGATCCAAGGCCGATGCTGACAGTATTTCTGTCTGGATTTTAGCTAGGAGCTCATTGGCAGTTTAACTGCCTCTGAATAAAAATCTTTATTCTTTCATGGAATTATCTTGAATTTTGCTGGAAACAAAGCTCTTTTCTTTTATTACATCTTTGAATTCTTGCTTTCAGGCCTATACTTGCAAACCAACAATGGAAAAAAGAGCCACGCCAGTTCTGGCACCCCTTTCGCATAAAGTGGCATGCAAACTGAATTTACAAGCTTCTGAGGAGGTTGCCTTATAAATGGAAATTTCCAGGAGCAAATTTTCATTCTGAATTAGTGTTCTCACCATCAATCCCACCTCTAATATTGCTGAAGGGACTCTACACCATGCCCGTCCTCACCCTCAGATAAAGAATGACAGATCTCTTGTTGGTAGGCAGCTATCATAGCTCCTCTCTCCCTGGAGGAGCCAGGACCGGGAGGTTATTCTCTACCACTCCATGTTACTGCCAGGGATGGGGGAAAGGGAATCTCTTCCAGGGAGAAGGGCCCCTCTGGTTGAGTAAATGTGGCAAAGGGAGCACTGGGGGATCCCGGTGCCAAGCAATCACACGTGGATTGTTTGCCTATCCTGTAGATTTCATTAGGGATTGTGTTGCCTTTACTGCTCCCTATCTTATCTCATTGCTGTTTCCAGTAAATTGCTCTTATCTCAGCCCATGATCTTTACCTTTTGTGTCTCCAGTTCTCCTCTTCAGCATGCCACAGTGGGAAGAGGAAAAGGAGAGGGGGAGAGAGATCGAGCAATGCATGATTTCAGTGGGAACACCACTCCTAAACCATTACAGAGACGAATAAGATATATCAGTTGTAAGGGACTGCATGGTTCATGGTTGTAATAGGACAAATATTCAGCCAGTCTAAAGGTGAAGTGTGGAAAAAGACAAGTCATGGGATCAGAAGTCCTGTGTGATTACTTCTGTGGAAGAATTTTATCAGTATATAATTTATAAAGAAATGTCACAAAACCTCTAAATCATCGATATTTTACCAAGACTGGTGGAACCAGATGGCATTTTAGCTTCTTGTTCTAAGAAAATATTATTAAATAATTAGGGTGTGTAAAAGCTCACAAAATTAAGTTTTATAATGCTGGCAGTATGCTTCCAAGAGGAAAAAGAAGGAACTATTTTTGACTAATTGAAATGATATTACCTAAATGCAGTTTGTAGGACAAAGTTGATTTAAAACTATCCACAGTCCTTCAGTGCCTTAATGATTCACATAAAGTTTGCATAGTCAGGGCAAATGCAGTCCTAGTACAACCCCATAGGAATCAGTGCTATTACACCTCTTACAATAGATTTGATTTCAGTATGTACTTCCTTGTTTTAACAAGTAGACCTACTGCTTGGTTCATACTGCAGTCATGAAAAATATAAACAAGCACATTAGGAAAGCTGAACAACGTTTTTTGGAGGAGAGTATTTCCATCATTACCTTTGTATTTGGACCTCCACAGTTACTGTTAGTGAAATCCTGGAAGATCTGAGGCACCAGTTTCTACCCAGAAGATGTGGACCTTAGACAGGATTTCTCATCAAAGTTTTATATGTAGGCTGATAATATAAAGCATTCTGAAAATAAAAGTTTACTAATAATATGGTAGACAGGAACAGCTCACCAGCTCTGATACAACAGTTCATTTGCTGGCCAGAGCCTATGTGAACAAGAAAAGTCTCATGAAATATATTCTTATTTGTGGAAGGGTAAGATGCGTCTTCTGAGAAATGCTGCTTTGGTTATGAAATAGTATTTCATCAGAAGATGTAGAAATACTCATAGAAGTTGAAATGTAACGAGGATATTTTTTAATCCACTCCAAGAATGGCAAGGCAGAATGAAATATGTATAAGAATTATACTTGAAAGCAACATTACAGCAACATTAGAGTGGAAATTCTGTTTGTCCAAAGAAGTAAAGAAACTTCAAGTCTAGATTCTCACTGAAAGGATGACGGTGTCCCTCATTATTTCTGAAGTACATGACTGTTTTAATTATTTATAATTACCCAATACACACACTGAGTGACGTCTCATAACTTAGTGACTGAAAAGGAAAAGAAGTTGTTCCTTCCCACCCTATGACCTGTGAACATTGTAGCACACAGACCTTTTACTTATGCTGGAGCAAAGAAGGGAAGAATAAAGTATCCTCACACGAGAATAGATTTAAAATTCTGATGACTGGTGCTCAACTGAAACAGTGCTATGCTGGAAAAACAGGGAATGAAATTCTCTTTTTGTCTCCCCTCTATTCCTCCAATGCACTTAAGAGACTCTGACTTTCCCAGCTGCCTGCTTTCCATTAGGAAAAGGCTAATGTTCTGAGCTGTGGATGTAGGTACTCCTTGTGAGAAATATATTCCCTCAATCCCAAACCTAAGTAGAGGACTGAGACAGAAATTAAGACAAAACTGTGCTGAAATTTCCCTATATCCAGGATCAGGCAGCTCTGTTTTTCCTCCGGGGTTCTCCATGGGCCTCACTCTTCACTTTTGTTGTACCAGTAGCTGAAATGCATAACACAAAACTACATATTCACCAAGTGCTTAAGCCCAAGAGTTGTCAAAAGTCCCAAATCCCCACGTGAACAGTGGCCGCAGCTCAGGGCCTGGCCATATCCCTACACAATTCAACAAGGGATTGCACCGCAGTATGAGTAAGGCTTTAATTTCACTTGGAATGGTGGAAAGTGTAACTGAAAAATATTGGAAAAATTTTTAAACTCAGAAGGCTCTTTAAATCATCCTCCTTCCTGCATTCTTCAAAATCCCTGTAACTGTGGGTACAGAGCCAAGATTAGCCTTGTCATAGTGAAAAAAAACCATCTGGCAGTCGTGGTACAGTGTAACAGTGTTCTAGTCAGAAAAAAACCAGTGCATTTTAACTATGGACAGCTAGGCTCATATCTAATACCATTACTGTGTTTAAAAGTAACTTTAATTGTTGTCACTTTCCCTAGGAGGATCACTGACATTTTTCCATGAGGAAGTGTGTGGTGACAAAATTAAAGGGGTGTGTGCAATGACATTTAAATTTTGTCCCTCTATTCAAAAGTCTCCTTGCCTGCAGAAAATTATAAAAAATACCTATATTTTTTATAGTATCTGCCAGAATTTCACTCCCAGGTGTCAGCTTTCTGATTCAGAGCAGTATTTCTGTTTGCCACTCCTCTTCCGAACATGTCACACAGTAAGAAAAGCACTGTTGCTGACATGACCCTGATAGGCTGACATACAAACAGAAATGAAAATTATGATGTTCAGTCTCCTGCTCATTGCCAGAATGCCCTTACAATGACACTACTCAGAGTAAGTGTTTACTGTGGAAAGGAAACAAAGGAGTTTGCTCTGTATGCCTTCCATGAGACATGTTCTCTAACATAAAGTGACTTTCAAAAGTTGTTTTAAACAGGATGAGAATTAGGAAACTACTTTCCTTCTATGCACTGAGACAAATCAAAACTATACAAGAGAAAAATCTCCTTAACATCCTTAAACTAGTTCTTGTAGGCCAAACAATGCAAAAGCATTTGTGTGCATATAAAAAGGAATTATAAAAAGAGTAATTTATTATATTATTCATCAGATAGTATACTATTCAAAAGATGTTTGACTGCATAGGCCTTTAATTCCTAACACAGCATCTGCTGCAGTAAAAGATGGTGTTAAAAAGCAATGACCTTGTGGTGGTTTAGTTTGCATCTTTTACTTTTTTGTGAGATAAGAATTAGAAGAAGGGCAAAGCAGGCTCAAAACTTTAAAGAATACAAAGAAGTTTATTACTAACAGAATTAAAGGTAATAAAAAGAATGATAATGATAAAAATTAAAGCAAACCCTCCCTTTCCCTCCAGCACCTCCCCCCAATAATCTCCCAACTCGCACAAAGGATAACACATGTGATTTAAGGTCAGAATTGCAGTTCTTTAGTCTCTTCCATATTTGAAAGAAAAAGAGGTTTTTCTTCTGCTCCAGTGTGGCGTTTCAAACTGCCACTCGCAAACAGACCCGCCCGGCAATCTGCTGCCATGAAATACATTTCTCTCATGAATTCTGCAGTCTTCCCA
>VWZT01015717.1:67554-107125 GCA_013397055.1 Pachycephala philippinensis | reverse complement strand
GTAGCCTTTGGCCGGCCCAGGGTGTGCCTCTGAAGGCCTTTCAAATAAATATCCACCTTCATTCCCTTACTCCTCTCTAGTCTCTGTTTCAAGGTTGGCCTCTCAAGGCATCACCAAGACACAGTAATGGATACATTAGACAAATCTTAGGTGGGGAGGAAAAATCAGGAGGCTCCAGGAGATCTAGGGAATGTGCCTGCCTCGCTAATTCCCCTTGAATAGTTCACAGTGTGCCAGTGCCACGTTAGGAAAAAAGCAGTGCACCCCTGAAAGGATGCAGCGCCCAGGCACAGAGAGCAACACGCAGCTCTGGCTGTCCCTGCTGTCCCCACCCGCCTCAGGCACGGCAGCTCCCCCTGTTTTCGTCTTCTACAACACAGAAGGCTGAAGCAAAACCAGTCACACTTTGAGATCCCTAAGAGTTTGAATTTCTGGCTGCTGGACAGTCAATGCTTCTGCATAAAGTGGAGGCAGGAACAAGAGCTTAGTGTAGGGTTTATTTCTGGCCACTCCTGTTCAATGCTAGAGAAAAATGTGACTTGGGAGTGAGTAAACACAGTCACATGGGGACAACTTTACAACAGCCTGTAAAATCAGTGAAGAAATGCGTTTTATTACCACAGCCTGTGCCTCCCATGTTTTTCTCACGTTTCAGTCTTTTAATATCTTCAGGAGAACAACTGGTAGATATCACGTAAAACACTAAAATAGTAGGCAGAGGTGGGAAAAAATTGGATTTACTTGCTGATTTCTATTTAGGCTTTCATGGTCCATATCCTAAAATGAACTGCTGATTCAAGTCTAAGATTTAGGATTTAAGGGCTATTAAACTTAAAGCAACAGGAGGTATTCTGAGTCTGAGAGATGCTGATTGCTGCCTGCCCCTATGTCATTCATTATTATGACTTCTGTCTTCCAGAACAACTGCTCTGTGTACTGAAGCCCTGCTTCCTGGAAAGTGGCTGGACATTGCCTGCTGATGGGAAGTAGAGAATAAATCTTTTGTTTTCTTTCACTTCCATATGCATCCTTTGCTTTTGCTTTATTAAACTGCCTTTATCTTGACCCCCAGGTTTTTTCCATCTTATTTCCCTCCACCCCATCCTGTCCTGCTGAGGAAGGCAGTGATAGAGCAGCTTGGTGAGCACCTGGCATCCAGCCGAGGTCAACCAACCACAAAAAGGTTTGTTCATTCATATTCCCATCACAGAGAAAAGTCCCTCAAAACCCACACGACTTTTCAGAGTAGAGTGTAGGAGTCCCCTTTAGATGAGGGGCACCTCTACTTCAGATGAACAGTCCTTTATTTCTCTCGCCTATGTTTGGACCTCTGCAAGTACAGCCATAGCACAACCCATTGTTCTCAGGATTTTCTTTCTATGCTGTCCTCTTGCTTAACTCAAATCCCATTAGGCCTAGAGTGTTTTCAGTATTTTTAGCTGTGACTTTCAAAAGGCTGCCAAAAGATAGCTGAAAAGTATATACCAGTGTGATTAATGCTCTCGGCGTTTCTTCACGATCCAGCTCTCTTAGAGGAACTAAATGTGGAACCATGACAAAACCACCAACTACTGTTTCATTGGGGGTTTTCATTCAAATTTTTGCAACCCCAAAATTTCCTCCCCAGCTACAAGACTGCAGTGCTAAAATTACTGAAAGCACCAAGGGAAGAACACAGTGCTTTGGAGATGCCATTTACTTCCCACTGTCTTATCACAAAAATATTTTACTGAGAACAAACTGCTTCTCAGTTTTGTTTACTGAGTGTTAAAATTTTGGTTTACAGCTTGCCAGAGTAAAGAAACAGATAAAATCCCCACTCCACTAGGACAAATGCTCCACCAGCAAACCATAAACATAAATGCAGACTCCAAAGGAGAAAAAACCCCTGATAAATGTGCGTATGAGCAGGATCCTATTTCTGTCTGCAGGAACTGTGGATCTAGGACTGGACAGGAGCAGAAGAGCAACATGTCTCTTTAGACACATCCTTTTCAATCCTGCTGCATGTCTTACTTGGTAAGAGAAGGGAAGTCATGGAACAGCCAAAATTCAGCAAGTAAAATTCAGTGCAGGTCAAGTGACACTACATGGAGCTCATCCAGTCTAAACCAGCTAAGAACCTGGCCTTATTTTATTTGGCACTGTAGACCTCAATTTTTACTGATGGAAAACTGAGCTGTTTTAATCAAAAACTGAAGCTCTGTGTCCTTTCTGCTGTAAGGTATAAATCTGTATTGGTTGGCAGCAAGAACCATGGAATATTTTTGATACCATCTTGTTCAGCAATGCAAGATGATTCTTTCTTTTAATGTGAGTTTTAAAAGAGAAATTGGCTCATATTTCAGGGAATTTTCTGAGTTACAGATCATGTGGCCCAAGTCATGGGAAAGATGTTACTAATTGCTTACAGCAAAGCCAACAGTTTTTGTAGGGCCACATTCATCCCAGCTACCAGTGACGAGTGGGATGGCAAAGTGCAGGCAGCCACCCATGGCTCCACCAACATGAGGGGCTTGAGTCTGTACCAGGTGTGGGGCGAGGACCAGACTCCTCTCTGTAGTGAGAAGAGATGGTTGCTAGAGGTGAGGTTTCCCTGTAGAAAAGGAGAAACACAGGCATTTGTAGAAAAGTAAAATCCTTCTGGAAAACAGACCTACAAGCCTGAGACCTCCAGCCATATCTCAAGACTGGTATTGTTCAGTGTTCCTAAAGGAAACAGGAGAGTTTCCACATGCATGAGATAAACCAGCATGGGTTGGTTTTGTACTGCTCTGTTGCAATACATTTATTTCTGGCCAGAGTGAAACCAGCACAGAAAAGGAAATGCCACGCAGCTCTTACCACCACTGTCACTCCAGGTTTGCTGTGCTGAACTGAGGATTTAGGTTAGATACACGGCAAAAAATATCCTGAGAAATCTGTTCTCTGGCTTCCAATAAACTCAGTAACTCAGCTTACAGCAGAAGACAACATGGAGCAGAAAGTAACTTCTCGAAGAGGGACAATAAGCAAAGCTCTACCATTTGCAGACAGAAATGTGCTGTTCATGGTTAAGTGACACTGCCTGATAACCCTTCTGCACACTGTTCCATGCCTGCCCTCTGCATGCCCTGCACGCCCCCTTGTCAGCAGGAAGCCCTGAGAGATACATGTTTGCTGTTAACTGGCTTTAAAATTGCACTGTGTTGTAAGAGGAAATAATACGTTCTCTCCTGTTGGGAACACATCCAGGCATTTCTTTAAAACAAGCAAACAATAAATCTTCTTTCATATAGCGGTTTCTTTGAACTATTAGTGAGCTTGCTGCGCCTCTTGCAGCCCAAATCACATTTAAGAAATGGTTTTCTCTTTGGTTCTGACAGAATGTCCTAAGTAAAGGCTACACTGCTGCACAGTACCCCACAAGGAAAGGTAACACAGAGGCAAAGCTGTTTGCAAGATACAAAAACAGGAGTAGGTTTTTCTCTGCTTAATGACAATATCTGCTGTTACATTACTGAGCAAACTCCAGTGAATAGAAGCGAAGGATAACATTACCTACAGTGGCACAACCTTCCCCATAGCTGCTGTTTCACCACCAGCACTGCACAGCCTGTTGCATTTCATTATGGGGAAGCTTTTACCAGCAGGGTGCCAGCATGCTGGAGAGCCAGGCCTTTCCAGCCCACCCTCCAACCTCTGGGGTAAGCAGAGGCTGGATTTGTTCATGGATCTGTCAAATAAAATAAGAAATCTAAGCAGAAATGCTGTTTAGCAATACAAAACCATGCTCTGCTCCAACACAAGAGCCAGCACACAAACATTTCAGGTCCAGAAGACTACTCGTTACAACCAGCACTGCACATAGTCAACTCTGGAATTTCTTTTTTGAACTAAAAGTCCACTTTTTCCCAGTTATTTTTGAAGTACTGTAAGTAAACACCTGTCTTGAGAGAAGTCCCACTGAACTGCCAGATATTGGTGTGCAAACTCTACTCAAATGGATTTCAAAACTGCTTATAGGCATAATTTTGAAGGACAAAATGCATTTGGTATCTAGTGCCTTAAAAAGCAGTCAAAGCAGAAAGGAGAATTCTTAAGAATAATTCTTTAAAAAGGAGAAAGGAACCCTAGTTTGAAGATGATTTCTCATTATGAAATATCAGAATGTTTTTCCCTGACCACTTACAACAGAACAGGTACCCCTTCCTTTCCCCTGGTTGCATCAATCCAAGCAAGGCTGAAACACTCACCTGAGCACATTCCCCTCTCAAAAGGGTCGAAGGAGGTTTTATCCAGTAATGTACATAAAGCTTTTGTATTGCAAAAAAGGCTATCAAAATAGGCTGTTTACTTAACAAGCATGGAATAAACCAGGACTCTGCCAGATTTTATATTATAGAACATGAAAAAAGATGCCTAACTGCATTATGCTGATATTTATTTAGAGGAAGTATTGCTTTTGCTGTATTTGACCTGAGGGACTACTGAACAAAATGAGTTTGGCTTACAGGAATAAGATCACAAAAATAGCATTTTCTAAGGAAACAGGAAAGATTTGCTAATGTTCTTTGGAAGTGCAAATTAAGCTGCTACATGAGGGATAACACATAAAACGTATTTAAAAACTGTCACATGGATTTGTGCTCAATCACAACTAAAAAAGTCCTTTTTAATTGTCAAGAGCCAGCCCTTATATTGAACTCCCACACCATTTGATTATCTCTTTGTTCAGTTCATGTCCTAAAAAAGGAGACATTTGCAAAAAATGCAAGCACCCTATGAATGGCATTTGAACTGCAAGGGAGATTGTATTATTCAAATAAACTTATTTCTAGAACTGAGCAACTAATTGTCAACAATATTATTATTGTTATTATTAATACAATCTTAAAGTAGAAATATCAGGAAGAGGCATTGCCCTGGTTGGCTTAAAAGTCCAAACTGCGAGAAACTGCTTATAGTTTTTAATCCTTTCTGAACATGATGACATATTCAAGGTCACTGTGTGCTTCTGTAGGGCTGTACTTTTTAAAAAATAAAAATTATGTAAGTCATTGATTTGGTTTCTGGTCTTTGCTCTTTAAGGGTATACTTGGAACTATTTTAAGATTTTTTTCCCTGCAATCCACAGGATGGAAGCAACGTTTCCTTAATGAAAGAGCAAATGAAACTGACCTTTCGTGTCATTATTCACTACCACTGTGCCCAGAGGTAAAAATTTAGGGGAAACCATTAATTATTGCATGGGTCGTGATAAATTTGACAGTCCTGGTGCACCTTAGGTCAGTGTCTCCCATCCATTACATATTCTAATGATGAAACACAGAGGCTAAATAGCAACTTTCTACAGCACATGTGCTCAGTGGTGCAATCCTCGCTGCCAGCCCTCAGGTCTGCTCCCACAGCTGCCTGCACATGGATGGCTCCAGTGCTGCAGGAATCGCAGACACCACGGGACTCAAATCAAGGCTGCAAAGGATCATTTTTAAGGTCAGGGGCTTCCTGTCCCAGGAAGACACTCTAATTATATGTAATTACTGCTAGCAAGGTACAAGCACTCTAATCTATCTGCTACAGGTCAGTTGTCAGCTGGGGTTTGACCTGCCTCCCAAAATCACAATGAACCAAAGCCAGCTTTTGCTAGATATGCACAGACAGTGACTGTGACGGATGCCAAACAGAACAGTCCCAGCTGGACACGTGACGTTAACCTGCAGAATGAAAAGGGGCAGAATGAAAAGCTGATGCTAATTAAATACCAGTCACATCAGTGGTGCTGATAGATAAGTCCCTTGACAGGGTTTTAAGCCATTCTTTCTGGGGCCTGTCTGCTTATAGAATTGGAAGGTTTTCAGCATTTCATACAGGCTCCAAGAACATATCACTTATTGAACATTATAGAAAAGGCCACCCAGTAGGAGTTCTACATCATCTCTGGCACAGAATCAGTACTCAGTGCTTGGGAAGGAAAAGAGCAAAAAAAAAGCCCAACTGCATTTCTGATAATTTTACAAAGCTAGTTCATTCTTTAGGGACGCCTGTACAAGCCTGTGGCTTTTTGCTTTTCCCATGTGAGAGCAGGAATTGCAGGGCAGTTTATAAGCCAAGAGTGATGCAGCAAGGGGAGTATTGTGCAGGTGCAGAGGCAGGAGCAGCCCGGGAGCAGCACGGGGGGTTCCCCTGGCCCGGGGCTCTGCAGCACCTCCTGCCTCGCACGGGCACATCAGCCCTGACACGGGGACAAGGACACGGCCACACGCGGCATCCGAGCAGGACACAGAGCTGCATGGAGCCGGGACACGGCTGTGCGCGGTGGGGCTTCATCACCGGGACAGGTGTGCACGGTCCAAACCCCCGGTGCCGCGGGGGAAGGCGTGACAGGGATGTCACTGTGCCAGGCTGGGCTGCCCCACGGCTTTTCTTAGCTCGTTTGAATCAAATTGCCGCGTACAACTGGGTTAGACAGTTGTTCTCCGAAGGTTACACCCTACACACTATTAAGATTCATGTGTTTTTCAGATGAAGTCATCTGAGCTATTGCTTTCCCAGCTGCTCCCACGATGTACAGGCTGCTGACAGTTTCATTTTCCGTTACTTCCCTCCACTTTGCAAACTCAGTGCCCACTTGATCACTGAAGGATAACGAGTGCTTCCAAAGAATTTGAACAGTGGTGTGTAACAAAGCAGTCGGGCTACAGGATCTGAGTCCCAATCAGTTGATGAATAACTTTGGTTGCCTGCCACAAGCAAGTCAGAGGCAGGACAAAACAAATGCTTAGGTTTATCTCAGCTGGTCTATTTTTTACAGACCAAAAACAATCCTGTTTTTTATTCAGGATTGCAGATTCTCTGCTCCATAACTTCATCATGTCATCGTGCTGCCATACTCGGTGTAATGGAAATAATTAGGACAAGTCTAATGAGGTTATTAGCAAAGCAGGAAAGGAAGCATCTTATCATTCTTCCTGAGAATTAAAACCAAGTAAACAAGTAACCTTCTCCTGGGAAGCTTCTGGGAATCAAAAGGAAAAGTTCATGAAGCCAGTCAAGCAGCTGCAAGGTTCACTTCACATTAGCTTGTCCACCTTAACATACTGCAGCACTTTCAAAGCACTGCCCAGCTTCTGGGAACCCAGAGTTTCCAAAGGAAAATGTCCCATCATATCCCACCTCAAGGAGCCAGTGCCAGAGCAGTCTGGGAAGCTGGCTGCCAGCAGGCAGAGCCAGGCTCCAGCTGCCACCAGGGACCCCGTGGCACGCCTGCTGGGAGAAGGGCAGCTGGGGCAAAACCAACTACACAACCATTCATTAATAATTAATGGTGTATGCAAATATCATTCTGCCTCCCCAAGAAAAAGGCCACACAGTCCCACCAAATTCAGGCTCCTTCAGAGGGCAGCTGAGTTGCAGAGCCTGGATGCAGAAACAGCTTCTCAGTTCCCTCTGGGGGCCAGTTGCGTGAACTAAAATGAAAGGGATTCACAGCCAGGTCAAACTCAGGCAGGCAAAGCAGTGTTCAGACACAGAGGCTGCTTTAGTCTCCTTCCTAAAGTGGAGCATGCCAAAAGCAAAAAGATTTGTAGCAGTACATGGAGTAGGGAGCAGCTGAGGTCACCACTGAGTCCAAGAATTTCCTTGAAACAGTGAGAATTTAAAAACTGGCTATTTTTTAAAATAAAAAATGAGATCACCTTGTAGTCATTTGACAGCATGGTGTGTTTGAAAGCACAAAACACATACTTTTAACATCAATGCACCTGAACCCCCCTTTTCAGAGACAGCAGGAGCAGGTGGAAAGCCTAGAGTTCAGCCCAATTGCATGAATTTTATGCCAGGTTTTAATATGGCAGAGTAATCCTAAAATTACATTATCATACCTGTTAAGGCAAACAGCCTCCCTATACATTATGCAGTTCCATGCACTCTTAAGCTGAAAGCATTTTTCATTTTGGACAAGGACAACAAATGCTGCCAAACTGAAAGAACAATAGCACTTGATAGTTTCAAAAATTGTTAATCTACAAAAATGCAAACAATGATTTTAAAAAGACCTTTCCCTTGGCTAAGGTTGATAGACGGTTTAATCCCCAGATACTCAGTGTGAATGTTCCCTTTTTTTTTTTTTTTTTTTTTTTTTTTTTGTTTGATTAGCCTGGCAGTGCTTTGTCTGGATGATGCTGCCTTGCTTGGGGTTTGCCTGTGGGCTTCATTTTTTTGATGATTGACACTTCTATTTAGAGAGTGAATACATGGGAGCTGCTTGAAAGGGAACATTTCTGATTATGTTTCAGTGTACACAGATTTGAGTCACGAAGCCTGTTAACACACAGTTCCTGGTACTGGCCCCTTCCATTTTATCTCGAGATAGGAGGCTTTGCTCCACCCATTGCGTAGTGACTGCTGTGCTGCTGCACCCTGGGCTGTTCTCTCCTCTTAGCTGAGCAGTGTAAGCAAGAGCTTCTTTGTTGTTCCACTGTAACTTAAAACATCAAACCAGAGCAGATTTTGGTTTCTGTGTTCAGTTCTCCTGAACAGGCAGTGCTGCTCTCCAGGAGCAATGAGTTAGAAGCAAAGTCAGCAGCTGACAGGTGCCATCTGTTACCTTCACAGGAGACTAACCCTGGAGGGCCTGGAAGATGAGTGCTAGGGAACCTCTGGTTTGAGTGAAATGAGCCCCAGGTGGGTAATGGGGTCAAACATAAGCAATCCTGGTGTTCAGAATCCTCTGTAAAACAGGGTGATGGTTGTAATCTTTTGCCGTGAGCTATACCCATTCTGTAACTGGTAATCTCAGCCCTTCATCCCAAGCTTGGGCACATGTTGACACAGAATTTGTGTCCTTGGCTCCTGTTCTCTGGTCAAACTGAGCATTTCACCCTCCTGTCATTTTTCAAAGCCTTAATTGGCAAAAAGTGAACGTAACAGAGCAAAAATACATATTAGCTGAGAGAGCTTTAAATGCCAGAGAAAGGACTTTGGTTTTGATAGATGAGAGGGAATTAGAGGATACACTGATGTTGTGGTCAAGATACAGGATCATGCAGGTGCCGACTTAGCAGGGTGGCAGTGGTTTTTCGCATCTTCTTGAAAATTGCTATCTTTTGCAAAGTATCAGGGCTCCGTGAGCTACCAGTCAGACTCCTGGGTATAATGGAGCTGCCACAGGCAATCACTGAAATGTGTCTGTAGGTTGTCTCATGTTCAGATCCATTTGCACTCAGCTAAATGACTGGAAACCAGCAGCAGCTCCCATTTTAGGCTTTGGGGACGGCCAGTGAGAATTTCCTATGTGCGCTTGTGATCCCTCCGTGCTTCCTCAGTGAAGGTAAATGTAAACGCTTTTCAACTTTTGGAAGAAATCTGAATTTGAATTTCAGTCTTTCAATGTACATATTCCTTTTCGGACTCTCCTGTGATTCTTGGACAAGACATTTAACAGTTCCAAGACTTGCCCTTCCCATCGTTTAAAGACAGGCACTGCCCACTCTGTGGGAATGCTGTGTGAAGTGCTGACAGTCGGAACTAAGGAGAAGATAGCTCCAAAACTTTTGGAGATGGCTCATTTAAAAATATCACCAAACCCTGCCATCTGCCCAGAGATTATTCAGGCATCTGCCATGCACAGAAATATCTGGCAGAATAAAATAGTCCATAAACCTGATCCCAATAGGAACTGATGCAACCAGTAACTTGACTTTGCTGAAGAATCCATCACCACATCACATGAGAGATGAGGGAGAGCCTGGTCATACCTTTCCCCTCCAACCACACACTGCCAGATGCTGAACCCCACCTTCCAAAAGGGCTTCCCGTGCTGCAGCATGGCTCCTGCCATGGAAGAGGGGGCTGCCCTTGCTGCCACTACAAAGATGGGATCATCAGGCATGAACTAGTCCCATGTTTTCAACAAGCATAGAAAGAAGTCCCTGACCATGTTACTCGCCTTGGTTTCAGGCACACATGTACAAGGCAATGCTGCCCTCTGCTCCGTGAGGCACTCACTCCCCATGGCTATACCAGAGCCAGCTACTCCCACCACAGCTCAGGGCTCTGAATCAGCCTCAGTCAAATGACAGAGCACAGAAAGCAAATCTGGCTCCTGCAGGAAGCTGAACACCCTCAGTTCCTAATGAGCTTCAGAGAGGATGTTCTGAAACCAGTAAGGACAAAGAAATCTAAGTTATCTTAATTAGTTCTTCAAGTTCTAACCTTCATCCACTGCTTTTTCACTACATAAATCCAGTATTAATGTTTAAATAAAAATCAATATATTCATCTTGTCCCTTTTTTGATTAGTAACATCCAACTTCATGGATTAAAACTAGATGAAACAGATTTCATTATCAGTTTAGAAGATAACTTTTATTTGATCTTTATTTTGGTGTGTTATCTTATTGATGAGTCCAGTATGGAAATTCCAAGGCAATCATGTGTCCAATGTAATCATTCTGTATAAAACTGTATAAGATACATGTTTTGAATTGAAAATGTACTGACAATGTATTATCTACATATGCCCATTTTTAAAAGGAAATTACAGAATTAACAGGAAATAAAGATTATTCATATTAGGCCTGATTCCAACTAATAATCAGATTGGCTATTAAATAGCCCCACAAATACTTCTCTTGTACTCAGTGGAAGTACTTAGGTAGGCAAATACTGGAGGGCTCTGGCAAAAGTGGGAGAATTTGGGCTTCTCTGATTCAAAGGTTTATTATTAACAAAACCCTCAGTTGCTCAAACCCCACAAAATGATTTCAAGTGAACAGTCACACCACTAGTCGGAGAAAGGCACACATGTGATAAAGGAGAGTGAAACAGCTCACTGACGTGTTGATACACAGCTGATAAGGAAAACAATAAACCAACTTCAAAAAATAAAACAGTTGAGTTTCAGCAGAAGCCAGAAGCAGCATCTGGTCTCTTTTCTCTCCCAGCATCAAGGAAGTGTGTGCGACGATGCTGAAGATATTTCCAATTCTAGCCGTCCTTGCAGGTAAGAACAACAAACTGATCGAAATAGCACTGGGACAAAGGAACTTGTTGAAGTTAGAGTGCAGGTGAACCTGGCTAGCAAACTGGGAGAACATTCGAGATGAATTATTTCAGGATGGAATGAAAATCATGGCTATACTGCCAGACCATTTTATGGAAACCCACAAGCTGACCCCTGCCTGGTAAGAGCTTTTAGCTCAAGAACAGAATTTTGGCTTTGGTAGATGAATGCTTTGCTCTGGCATCAGGACAAGGCAAAGAGCTCTCGTATGGAGCATTCAGGTCTTTCAAGTGTTTCAAGGTCAGGTTTTTCCATATTTGCCTTTTGTCTCCCCTTGATAATAGGACTGGAAAATGACGCCTCAGTCCCTCAACCACCAAAAAATCTGGGGGAGATGCTTAACTTTAAGCATGCAAATCATCTTTGGATTTCCCTGAAATTAAATGAGGACATAATACTTTGTGGAATCTAGGAATTTTATGGTATAGTAAAAACTACATATTATTCATGTTTCAAGGGCATTTCATTGTGCTTAGCTTTACTTTTAATATATACAGAAGCAGTCACTTTAAGTCTAATGCTCCATGGAGATGAACAGCCCCTGTATCCACTACAGAAAATGAAAGCTAGTTTCCACATCTTCTTTTCCAGATGGAATTATCTGGTTTGGGTGCCACAGAAATATTTTAAGTAGCTGCTCCTGGAGTTTCAGTGTTCTTACTCTCACACACATATAAACCAAACACATTTTTCCTTAGATATGAAAAGTAATTCAGAGTAGGTACCAATAATTTTCAAAACAATGTCCTCTAATCTGAAAATTCTGGATTTAAGACTAGCAGTGTGTCCATGTTGATAGGCACCACTGACTGGGGGTTTCTGCCGTGGCTCAGAAAAGATCAGCAAACTTGGATTAATTTAATGAGTGTTAAAAACTGCAAAGGACTTCAGTGAAAGTGGGAGATTGCTAATTAACTGCAATGGCATTCTCAGTGGGAAGGAAACAGTCTCACTATAATATTGATGAGTAAAGACATGGATCAACCATTTTTAACAAGTTATGGTCCTGTTGACACTAGCTGTTTTCACTGAGTTATTTCTTATTTGTGCACTTTTTAAAATTTAAACCAAAAGGCGTGTATGTATGAAATGGGATTAGGAGTTGGAAGCTGTAAATGCGAAGTGAAACTCCCATTAACATTCATGGTGAGGGAACAGGCTCTGTGGGGCCAGTTCACTCCATTGTCACTCAAAAGCTCCATCTTGCAATTAGTATTGGCTTTAAACAGCCCCACTGGACAATGTCAGTTTGATAGTTTTTGACGGTATATTTTTACTTGAGTGAAGATTATTTGAATTAAATGTATTTCTTCAAAATACAGTTTTGTGGAAACTAGAATGCTTTGTGGATTAGTTTCTGCTAAAATTAATTTATTTGGAAAAAGCTTGTAACAGTCAGGCTCTGTGGCACTCCTGACTCCAAAACTAGAGAACGATAAAGTAAATATGTGGAGCAGATGACTGGAAAATGGATGTTTTCAGTGGAATAACATTGTGTTGAAAGATAGTACCTTTAATCCTGCAAAGAGCAGAAAATAAATACATGTAAACAGTGACAAGAAACTATCATCCTCTGGCCAACACTAATTCTTAAAGCTGAGAACAGTGAACTGAGATACCTAAAGTAATATGGCACAGCATTTATATTAGATCTCAGTAAGGATTAATCTGCTGTGAACTCACAAGACAAGCAGGACTGGCAGCCAGCCCTGGGATCCCCTCTTTCCCCAAGGCAGGTTCGACACATTTAGGTCAGTCTCCAGCCATTCCTGTGACATTGTCTTCACATATAATATAAATCTTGTTGTAGTTTAAACCCATTAATTCCCATCCTAGCCACCACCAACACGGAAAGTATATTATTCCTTTCTTCCTTGCAGTAAGCTTTTACTATTGAAGCCATCAAACACGGAAAACAGTACCCAAAGAGTTCAGACAGGTTTGCATACTGTACTAACTCACAAATTTGCAATATTTACATAGTTAAAAATGACAAAATAGATTGTTTATTTTTATAAACAATGTTTTCGCACACAGGGCTGTTAATTTCAACAAAATACTCTTTGGTATTACTGCAGGTTCTACTTAAGCTCTAAAAAGCAGCACCCAAACATAAGATGCATAGATCCTGAATTGAGAAAAATATTTTACATTTTTTGTCTCTATCATTAATATATGCAATAAACCCACATGAAAATTATTGTAACATGAAATTCGCACCTTGCCTCTTTTGCATTGAAAGCTCCAAAAGACTTATGTTTTCTATGCCGTTCAAAAGAAATACATTCTCCGTCTGAATCTTCAGACATCAGCTTTGAAGCTGGACTCAGTGACCTACCAAAACCCCAAAACTCAGACTTATTTTTCTGACAGCTCTAGCTTTGCTGTCATGTGCCATCATGGCTAGTAATCCGCACAGAAGATAGAAACAGATAAATACTGTAAGGTGGTGCTTGATTCCTTTCATTACTATGATTGTGTAGTCAAGACTGACCAGAACACTGTGGGGAGGGGCTCACAGGTTGTGTTTGCTCCCTTTCTGCTTTGGGCACAACACAAAGGGTTGATTGAGTTATCAAAGAAATACGTACAACTCACATAGTAAAAGCAGCTTCAAAAAGTTTAGTTTTATTTTTCCAATGTAATAGTGCTGGGAAAAAACCCAGCTTCTGGAGGTAAGCCCTTAGAAACCTAAACAAAAGCAAAGTAATTAGCAAAAGAAAAGCAGATAAAAGCTGCTGGGCTCCAGCCTGAGGGACCCAACAGTGAGGGTGTATGTAAAGGAGATCAGACATCTAAAGAAATAACTGCAAAAACACCAAAAAGGGCAAGAAAGATGTAAGAGATTAGTAGACACAGCTGTGAATGAGAGTGCAAGCACAGGAGAGCACTGTGAGTGCAGAAGAAAGGTTCAGTTTAACCACAGACTCTTCGTGAGAAGATGAGTATCGGCAAACAAGAACAAGTATGTGTTTAGAAACTCTGTTTTTTAAGAATATTATTTGTTGTAAGGGCAGAGGTATTCTGAGGGATTTATTTGCTTGCCAGCTTTTACCCAGTCCCAGCTTGTTATCACTGGAATTTCCACACAAAGCCTAAGGGGAACTGTACTGAAAAGGAGAACAGCCAGATATATCCTAGAGCTTTCTTCAATAACACAGTGGGTAAGGCACTCCTGCAAGGCTCCCAGGGCCAGCCCCTGCTGATCTCTCCTCACCACACTTACTGCCCACAGGCCACGCCCGCGGGGTTGTGGTGACCGTCCCTGAGAAGACAGTGAATGTCACGACGGGTGGAAATGCAACCCTCCTCTGCACATACACCAGTTCTGGACTGCTGGGAAATTTCTTTGTTCAGTGGAGTTTTTACAGTGCCAAAGAGAGCCAGCTGCATACCGTAAGATATTGATTTGATATTACTATGAAATTGTATTTAAGATATCCTTAAGTCCTCAAAGAGTCTTGTTACGTTTAATAGGGTTATCCTTACTACAAACCAGGTAATGTTGGGCTTCCTATCCTAGAGATCAAGGACTGGGGTGCAGTGAAATTTAGGGGCACATGAACAAATTATCTAGGCTCCTAGTTCCCACTGACATGCCTGAATGCCTTCACAAACTGATGAGAAAGTACAAAAGTGATTCAGATGCTCAAACGACTTGCTCCAAGTCACACAGGAAGCGTGAAGCAAAGACCAGGTGTCCAAAAATCACACAAGTGCTGCAGCCCCAGGACCAGCTCCCTTTTCTCTTGTCTGGCAGATATTTCCTGTCATTGTGAAAGCTGCTTTCCTGGTGAGATGCCCTTGCCTGTGACAATGTGTTGTTCCCCATTTAAGGGTCAAATGAGAGCTCCTTGACTCAAGCACTGCAGTTGCCTTTTGGCAGCTCAGTAAGAGGTGCTGTGCATGACAGTGGACTGTGGGCACAAAGTGAGCAGCAAGAGTGTTGGCAGCACTCTGCAGAAAGTTGTCATAGCAGGAAATTTGCCACAGCAAACTTGCATTGGTATTTCACGGCATCCCATGGCTGTCATTGTGGAAACAGAACAATTACAGGTCAAGGGCAAATGGTTCCTGCCCTTCCCAGGACCCCAAGAGGCTGCAGAGCCAAACAATATCTTACTCTGAGGGTGTAATGAGACCATTTTGTAGGCTGGAGTGTCAGCACGGATGGGATTGGGAAGGACACCAATACCAGGCAGTGACTTGCTCTAACTGCTGCCCAAACCTCTCATGTGGCTGTAAAGACCTTGCAGAGCAGCCTGGTCTGCCTGTAAGGAGTCAGGGATAGGATCTGTAACTGCCTATATGTACTCATACTACTGCCCAGGCTTCAAGAGCTATCTGTTAATCTTATATTTTGGTGGGGAAATGAACCCACGGATTTCATTCCCAGCATAACACACAAGGTATGAGTTCCCATCAGCTCAGTCCTGACAGGTGCTGAGCAGTCAGCAACACCTTCCTTTATAAGAAGAAATCCAGATTACAAGTGTTGCTGAATCCTTAAAGACAATTGGGATTCCTTTTCCATGCCCTGGTGTCAAGCTTGTGCTTGTGGGACAATAATTTCCCGTTGTTTTTATCCTGTTGCCAACATTTTTTTCCTGAAAGTTCAATCCTCCTGCCTGATGTGACAGCTGAGAGTTGATGTAAAGATATTTGACTTAGAGGAGTGTCACATTCCAGACCCAGGATAATTTTGTCATGTTCACAAGTTTCCTAATAATATTACAACAGGAGGTTTGCCATTGCTGATAGAGTTGTACCTTCTATCTGGTTTATCAGTTACAGCAGAATTAGCCTGTAATTTGCAGGATGTGCAGGTTGTAACGTATTTGGCATTGAACAGCAATAGCCAATATGTAAGAAATGGCAATTTAACCTAAGACAGAGCTGCTCACTCTCCTGCAGTATATCACAGCCACAGATAAAGCCTGTATCAATGCTGAGTACAAACTCTGGGCCCATCCCAAATTCTGACTCTAGCTGAATGCCAGACTGATGTAAGCACACCTTGCCTGATTAATTGTGTGAGTAGTTGTTACTCATTGTTTGCTTTCCTCAAGTTAAAACTATTTTATTAAATAACAAATTATTCCTGAAAGGGTAGTAGCTACAGGTTTCCTAAGTTGTATATAGTACAATATATTATAATTTTGATTCAGTATGTTACACCTTAAATTTTAATCACTTGTTCAGGTGGGAAGTACAGCACTGACATAGGATCAAGCTCGTCTTCTCCAGGTTTGGTTAGAGTCTTTCTGTTCTACTTGCATCAAATTTTCCATATTGCAACACACTAAATGCTGCACATTTTTCTGGTCACAATCAAGAGAAATAAGCAGATTGCAGTTATAAGTAGTTTAGAGGGAAAATCACACAGTTTCAAGAGATCCAGAAGGGGAAAACCATTTGTAAACTGTGACTAACGATGAGAAAAATACCCCCTGAGAATTATAATCATAAAATACTGTGGGTGGTTCAAAATACACTCAACAAGAACTAACTGATGCAAGACTACCAAATGTCAGGGAAACCTTATGGATCAATCCCTCCAGTGCTCGCTCCCGGCTTCTGCAGCTCTCGCTGCAGGCAATGGGAAAGCTGTGCCTATAAGGTCTGTAAGAAACACTGCTGGGGAAAACTGCAGCTGGATTTCCCCATCTGAAACTAATTTCACGGCAAATTCACTTTCACACCGCAACACATTTGTAATGGCTGCATTTGTGATGGATGATTTGCATTCTCATTACATAAAGTCAGTTCAATCTGGAAAGGCCATGGGTTAGTGCCAATCCTGTTCTCCTTGAGCACCAAGGCACAATCTCCTCTCACTGAGCTCCAGTTCTCATGGGCTGGCACGCTCAGTGAGGCTCAGAGGGTTCCCTTTGCTCCCTGCAGCCTGCTGGTGTCCCTGGAGGGTGCAGGACTGGGACACTGCTCTTTTTAAAATGCTTTCGGCAACCCATTCAGTCTTGTATTACTTGACCCTGTATCCTTTTACCACCACCTGGCAATTCCTTACCATTTTGAACCTATTCACAATAAAATTAATGCTGTTAATGTGAACACTGGGAAGAAAGGACTGTGATTACTTGTGGAAAATATGGTTTAAGAAATCACACAACAGAGCTGAACATAAAGTTGGATTTTCACCCTCCCTCTGAATGAGGTTGGTATTTCTATTTCAGGCTGGTGACTCTTCTGAGTTTCAGAAAGGACTGGGAGCCTGAAAGCCCACATGGCTTTTTTCTACAAGTTTAAACAAAAAGATAATCTCTCTACAAACCTGGCTTTGCCTTGGTGGCTTGGCACATAGCTGAATTAAGTTTCACATTTTGTTCCAAGTAGGAAACATATGCATGGCAATGGAGGAGGTTGCCAGCTTTGGCTTTCATTGTTCAGGTAAAACAATACTAATATGCAATTTAAAAATGTATTTAATATGCTGGTAAGATGACAAACCCAACTATATTGGAAAGACTGGCACCATATCTTACTGAACACCAGAACAATAGCCTGCATTTTAACTGGAATTAAATTATTTAATTCTATGAGTTATTTAGATTCTTCTAACAGATCCATAAAAACACGAACACTTCCTTATAAATAGTATATATTTGTCCTGAAAAAATTGTTGAAAATTCTGGCTCTATTCAAAATTTTCAATTTTTTCAGCAACTAATTGGATAACACTTTCAAATTCCATTCTTGAAAACTGGAAAATTCTGCCAAGTATTTTGAAGACAGGAGACTTACAATTTTTGTGAAAAATTACAGAAAATACATCTTCTCGCACCTACTACATTTTAAAATATTCCTGACATCCTACTAAATGCTAGATATCTTGATGACCATGTTATTCACATGGGCAGTATACTCAAAATAAAAAGATTAAGCAGAGGAGATATTCTCTATAACAAATAAGTGTGGAAAAAAATATTGATTTTAATAAATACTGTTTATTTAAACAATTGAGACCATGGCCCTTTCTCTCTACAGTGGCAACAAATAGAAGAGCAAGCTGTGAACATTATATACATTTATAAACGCTATATATAATTAAGGCAAATCTATACTATTAAGAAGTTTTGGCGTTAAGCATTAATGAATGGGAGGTTTCAGTTACTAGATTTTAGGACCTAATATCCAATAAGCAGAGGCCATAGGAACCCCTTTATTTTACACTGCCACTTACAGCACAGATTTTGCAGTGTTTTGAGATCCCTAAGCTCAGGTACAGTCATGGCTGGAGCGGAATCAGCAAGGCCAGGATCAGGACCAGTGCCAGTGTTAATTTAATGTCCCTAAGTATTCAGCAACAGGTTTTGCCTTGCCTCAAGGGCAGGCTGTGCTTTCCATTACTTTGCAGACCTGCCACTGATGCAGATCTGCCTCCCAGCACAGCCTTTGCGAGGTTGGTTTTGTCTTTTGCTGCTTGTTCTGGTGTTTTTGTGCCCCGTTCTGCCTTGCCCACCCTCCCCTGTGCTGCCACAGGTGCTCACCAGCTCTGACCACAGGAGTTACACCACAGCCAGGCTGCTCACAGCAGCACGATGAAAAGGGAGGCAGCAAACAGAGCCAGGTGTTCACAGCACTGTTTTGAAGACAGCACAGCTTTACAAGGTGTGTGAATATAGACCTTTTTAATAATCGAGCTAAACTCTGCTCTTTCCCTGAGAAGTTTCTCTAGCAGAAGTAATTTCCCTCACTTGAACTTAATAATGTGAGTAAAAAATCATGGAAAATAGGATGCCATACATATTTTTAACTTTTTCTTCTTGCCATTTAGCCCTTAGCAGCATGTCCTTTAATACTAAATTTAAGTTTTAAATAATAACTCCCAGCCAAGGATCTTGAGAACTTTCCAATACTGAGCGATCTCTATTTTACATCTAGACAAACTGAGGCTAACACTATTTATTCTGCTCACCCAGGGTACATCACAGCCTGGCCTGGTTCATAAGGTAAAGTCTCAGCTCCTGCTAAGACCTACATCTGTGCTTCATTCCATGCTCTGAGTCACTCAGCTGGCCCCAATGTAAAGCACCTAAGTAAATGTTTGAAAGCTGAAGCCTCTGTTGACTCTTCACAGGCGAGGCTGCAGCCTTGCAAAGCTAAATACAACTCCTGAACCTAACCAGGGCCACACCTTGAGCCTTCACCCAGGCCACCCACAGCTAAGTCAGTGAAATGATCAGGGACACCGCCTGGCTGACCAAGATCAAAATTTTAAATTCACTATAAGAGTAAAGATCATGGATGCCTGTTACTTGTAGGCAAAACAGAATTATTGATAGACTTCTTATAAAAATGTTCTCTAAAAAAAAGTGAGTTTGTGGCACATTGGTCAGCAACAGGGGACAAGGAGGGAAAGCTCAAAGGAGGAAAGAGGCAAGAAGAGTGATCTGAGCACAGATGTGCCGGCTCCTTCCACCCCGACACCCCAAATTCAGATTATCAGTAATCCCAATGCCAGGACAACTCTGCTGCCCAGCACAAAGCAAGGCATGGCTGTGGGCACTGGGCTACCACGTGGGAGAGCCAGAGGCCAGCCAGCCCTGTATGTGTGAGGTTTCCATAAAAGCTTTTGAAAGAACAAATTCCCCTCCATATGTTCTGAGCAGTTCAGGGGACACCTTCACACGCTTTCAGCCAAAAGACACCTGAGATCCTGTGCTGCAGAGGCAGTCAGTGCTGCAGGGGACACCAGCCTCGGAGCAGGGCAGTCCATTCCAGCCCATGAGAAAGATGAGTCTATGTGAAGCACCTCCTGAGGCAGTACAGGAAAACTTCCTGGAAAGGGCCTCTCTCATACATAAGCATTTCTTTTTGCCTAGAGGTGATTTTTTAAAACTGAGTTTTATCTAGCACTTAGATGACTGAGCAGGCACTGTAAGGAAGAGCTTTATGGAAAGCAGAGGCAACACCTCCAATGCAGAGGAATGGAGATGGTGTGGTCATGTCACTGCAGTTGGATGTCAGTGGGACTATGGTGGTCTGCCTGTGGTTATCACAAAGGAAGTGCAGACAAGTAGAAAATAACCAGGTGTAACTGTTTGTTTGGAGCAAACATTAGACTTCAATCTTAGTTAGCCTAATTTTAGGTAGATATTAGGAATAAGCTTCTATTGCATCTTGCAGCTGACAAGGCCTGAGATACTCTGCACAATACACTGAGCATGAGGCACCTGCCCTTGTGATCAGCGCGGATGGTAGGTGGGGAGCTGTGTGGAGGAGTGGCTCTTTGATTTTGGGGGAACATTTAAAGTCTCATTTAACTCTCAGATCAGCACATTTTTACTCAAATACAGCATTCCCCGTGTCACGGTATTCTGAGTATGGATGAAAAGTCAGTCAGTCTTTGTCAAAAGACGGTGTATGTGACAGATGCACGGGGAAGATGTAGCTGGAGATACAAGGTAAGAAAACAATCCCCATAATCCTAAGGGGAAAAAAAGAGCTAAATAGCTTCTATTATATTTGTGCTACTGTGAAACCTGTGTTCATATTCTGTATTGAAATCTCAAAACCAGCACATGACTGAAATAAGTTGAATCAGATGCATCATTCAGAATTTTTAACCCGTCCTATTGTTTATTGCATTTTTCTCTGTCAAAATTATTTTGGATGTAGCTATTGTGTTGGGGTTTTTTCCGCACAAGTATTCTAGGTGGCTGAACTGGCACCTCCAGGAATATTCTACCCAAAGGGTATCTGAAGGGTGTGTGCACCCACCAGGAGCCTCTGGGCTGAATGTGAGCAAGACTGGATAGCCCAAACTTGGGGCTACATATTTACATAGCAAGAAAAAATCATCCTCGATCTCCTTTCTGGAATACAAAAACATTTTGAGATGCGATGGATCTCGACACTGAGCTGAACCAGCTTCCTCTCAGCTGTCAGCTCAGCGTTCCAGCCATAATCCATTCCAAACTCTCTCTGACTGCAGCAGGATTCCTGTCTCACCATGAAGTACAGTGTGCAGCCCAATGTGAAATGAGGTCTAATAATAACTGCTGAAGAGCAGTTACACGAAATGCACTAAGAAAACACGTTTGTGCTTGATGCACTGTAGGAATTATTCACTAATAGTTCAGCCACAAGAATGATACTGTGAGAACATGAAAGCTGCTCCTCCAATGTATTTGCATCAGTTAAAGCTGCTGAATGATTAATCCTCTAAAGGCTTCTGACTCCCTCCCTTTCTTCTTCTACCAATGTGCTATTGTGACAAGACACTTCTAGTCATTGTTAATACCCTCTATTCCCCATGCAAAAATCCCAGTAAGGCAGGACATAATATCCCTACTACCTTCTGGCAGATCAGAGTTTTGACAAAAATGTGTGAAAAGAAGCTGTGGATGAAATAAGGGATTTAGGCCCAGACTCAGTCATGTGACACATGCTGAAGAAACCAACACATGCATGAGCATTTGCTTTCTTAGCTAGCTGAGTTCAGAATCTGAGCTTCGGGCCTTCATTAACGCTCTGAGTGTGCGGCATTTGTTCCCTAATTAGATGGTAAGATGCTTAAGGCAGTGATGAATATTTTTTTCCCTTGTTATTTTATAAATTCTGTCTGTCCTCAGAATTCAAAAAGAAAGGATGATCTCAAACCAGTGAAGTCATTAATATCCTCTGTTTTCTAGTAGCTTGAGAAAATGTCAAACAGAAAATGACAAACCAACCCAATGACAGGGCCCTCTGGACACTGGAGCTTTCCAGGTCTCCAAGCAAAGACTGTGAGTCACACGCTGAATCCATCAAAAAACGTCATCCAACAGGCTGGTAGAGCTTTACATGTGCTGGTGGGGGAAAGGGAGAAGAGGCTGGGGGAGGAAAGACAGGTACTGGAGAAGAGGTCATGTCCTGAAACTGCCCCCAGTCAGGAAGTCAGGATTCTGTGGAGATTAAGCAGGACACTTTGTAATGAACCTTCAAGTACATCTCCTCTTACAGCTTTGATATCCATAAGTACTAGGCATGTACAGCACTGTGATGCAGTGCATCTGGGAGATGGGGTGGGAAGAGTATTGACCTAGAAATTATGAATGAGTCCATCTGAAACCATCTGAAAGACACATATTTACACAAATTCTAGTATTTATTTCTCCTGTCCTAAGAAGAAGAAAAGCAGAGGGAGGCATGTTTCTTCTAATTTCCTGCCTGCTTCTTCACACACCCCCTTCACACCCTAAGGAAGATCTTTCTATAGAAGTTGTACAAAGAAAACCTATAGGTGGGTTCCTCACACTCTGCCAAACATCTGGCAGCCTTTGGAAGTCCTCAACACAGCATCAGCTCTGCCGCCTGCTTCCTCTGCAGGCAAATATTTGCACACCATCACTCTGGAAGAAACTGCCTGTGGACATGAAGAGTAACCACAGCACTGCCTCAGAAAGCCTGGAGGGATGGCTGGCTGGTGACAGCAGGGCACTGCGCGGCCCACAGGCTGAACAACCAACTAAACTGCAACCCTTTCTAAGGTCAGGGAGATGTCTGCTGGGAAGCTTTGCTGTTTAGCACAAACTGGTGTCTCAGATTAGGAAGTTATTAGGGACAACAGTTTTAGGAGTGATAATGTCTCCTCCTCTTTCTGTCAGTTGTTTCCTTAGTCACCCAGGCAGCTGCTTACATGAAATGTGAAAAGGCACCCTTATATAATAACTTGCCAGAACAAACTATCTGGTAAGAAGGAGCAACAACCATTAATGCACCGTCAATATTGTTTCTACTCTGGTAAATCATCGACTTCACTAGAGCTGCTCATTATTTGCTTGAGAACATAAAAAGCTTTTTTTATTTTTAAGGGAAGCACAGCAGATTTCTTTTGTTTTTTGGGTTTTTTGGGATTTTTTTGCATTCAAGATGATGCACTTAAAATATATCTATCACACCAGATTAAAAAGGTTTCCAGAGAAACTCTACCATTGACTAAATATACAGTTTTCCCATACACACATTTTAGGTAAAATAGAAAGAAATGTCAATGAGATGTGTGTCTGTAGGAGGAAACATTAGCTGTCAGTTGCCCAAACCTAAAAAGTTTTCCGTATCTTAAACAGAAAACAAGTTTTTACTTTTGAATTGGAACAGAAACACTTTTGCAAAGATTTTCATTTCAGTTTTCTGAAAGCCACAAACCAGCCTTTCAAGGACAGCATAAAATCACTTTGAACTACGGTTTAAAATACCCATTTTGAATGTATTGTTTAAAATGGGCTATGAATTCACAGCCAATTAACTGAAACATATTCCTCTTAAATGAAATTTCCTGTGTACACAATCCAATCATACCTCTGGGACAAGATATACACTCAGTAATTAATCAGAACATTATTCAGCCTTTTTGGTGTTTACCACCTTCCTTGAGGCAATGAACTCCAGAGCCAGTGAGATAAGCATCGAACAGGAGAGAACAGAGAACAGGCAGGAGCCTGCAGAGGAACTGAACACATTGCCTGAGAATGTTTCACTGCCTTTATGTTCATGACAAACGACCCAAAAAGACTCTGTTTGAATCCATGAAGAGAAGAAATAGTCTCTGCTGTGTTGACACCTGCCTCAGATTTAACTGTGTTCACAAAATATTTTCTTTGCATTCATTGAATTGGAAAGAGAGAACACAGGGGATTAATTTTTCAGTGCATTGTATGAGGACTTAAGCACGTAATTCAACCTCACTCCAGGTCAAATACACCAAGGAGCACTTGCTCCTCTACAGTGTTTACTGGCATGCCCTGACTGCATTTAAGACTTGTAGTGCCAGTCTTATTCCTGGGAATAAGTGCTGTGGCTAAACAAGCATTCAGTGGACCCCTTCTGCTACTCTTTACTCTCACATAAATCCCAGATCACTCTGAGGTACATTGAGTAGAATTTAGTCCCTTTTTCCAGCAATCAAGCCTTTAATAGGGTATGATGGGCCTGCCACTCCTCTCATGCTGCAGCAAGACACACATTACTTCATTTAAATCATTGTAGAGCTTAATTTCACATTAGTGCAAAGAGCTGATGGAACCCCTTTCACTGCCCTATTCCAACAGGTGCAGTTGATGGAGAGGAGATGGAAATCCAGCCCATCACTGCTGAGAGCTATCCAGGGACATCAGCCTCGGAAGAGTCTGAAGTCAGAAGTCACAGTTCTTGTAACTTCAAACTCTTGCAAGAAACAGTGATAAATAATACTCTGCTATTGCTCGCACTCAGATAGATGAAGAATGAGACTAATGTGGCCAGTGTGGTTTTGTAGTTCCAGGTAGACAACATTTTTGATGTGCCATTTGTTTAAACCAAACTTCCTATTTTGAACACTCTCCTTCCCCAGGGAATACAGAGTCTCCATCCAGACTCTGGTTTTGTAAGAGAGTTCCATCTCTAGACATTTGCAAAGCATAAAATCAGGTTTAGAACTGGTTTATTGCATGCACACAGTGGAAACTGGGAGGAGTATCCAGCTTCAGCAGACTTTTTAACCAGGTCTGACACTGAGCAAATCCTGGACCTCTTAGGCTTCCCCACTGCAACACCAGGGTTCCACACCTTGGGAATGCTTTGGTGTTCAGAGCCCTCCATCAATTGTACCTGGTGTTTGTAATCCTGGGGCAGGGAAAGATAAAGTCTGGCTGAGGAGAATGCAAAATTGCACTTGAGATGGGGCCAAGCTGCAGTCCTGGATCTGCTGGTGTTGTGCAACGTCGGTTCTGACCTTCATTTCAAAGCCGTATCTTTGCATAAACCAGCTCTGCTCTGACAGTTTTGGGGTGTACCTTGCCTTAAGCTAATAAAGGCTTTTAGATAACATTTCTTAAAGACTTCAGTCAACACCATATCAGGGACGATAAATAGAATTAAGAATAAATATTCTTAATTCAAAGTGCAATCAGTTGATCTCCAAGTAAAGCAAATTACACTTCTTGCCTGGGGATCTGCAGAATCCCTGAAAGAGAGAGAACTTTTACCAAAAGGAAATTTTGATACTAGTCAAGTAAGAATGGCCTGTGAAGAGGAGTCTGTGAAGCTTTGTCCTACAAGCATTTTCCTACTATTTCCATTGAAAAGCATGCTGTTAGTTCAAATTCGGTAAATACATTTACACTGATGATTCTGGAATACTGCCCACAGGAACAATGTTAGATCTATTTGGGTCACAACCTGTAATTCTATATCGTCACCTCTCACCAGTTTAAATAAATGACTGAGTCTGCTGGAACTCTTCACTTTGCCTAGCTTGTGCATGTGGACCCTGGGGGAACATACTGCCTATCCCAAATACTGTCACTTTTCTACAACACTCTCATCAACACCTCAGAAAAACAATTAATGAATCGTAGGTTTCCACATCTTTGTTCTTTGAGATCTTGGTTTCAGAGCAGAGTTGGATTGGGCAGAGGGCAGGTACTCCTTGAGAACTATTACATTTACTCCAGAGTAGATGAGATACTGCAGTCCCTAAACAGACTCCGGGCCTGAGGCTCATATTGCCATCCAGACTCCACAGTGAACACAATTCTACCTCTCCTTTCTGTCAGCAGACAACAAGTTCAGGCTTATGAGGCCACTTCTACTCCACAGTGCTGCTAAGAGCAATTGATGCTACTGAAATCAGGGAAATCAGTCCGTGTTAAATCAGCAATTTTTACTTGGGAGGAAATGTTGCATTCCTTAGAAACATTTATCCTTACTATGTCTATCATTTGGCAAAATGTTTTTTTTAGTATTTAGTAAAAGGAGAACTTCTTGATCCCAAATAGGAACCCCTCCAAGCACTGAGGCCAACAGGTATTTTTTACGTCCTCCCTGGTATAAATTCAAAAAACCAGGACAGTCCATGACACTGCCGCCAACACTAATGACTCAAATGAGAACAGCATGGCTGCTCTAATTGCATGTGTGATGACTCTGCTCTGTTCTTGTACTGCATCCTTATGGCTTTCAAATTTACTGCCAACAGATCAGGTGCCTTGTTTGCTTAGACCTTTGTCTTGTGAATTCATTTCAGTTCTCTGTTTGCCAGATTCTGTACTTGGAAAGCTCTGCAGCCACCCACGTTTTCCAATGACAGGTCCATCCTTGTCATAATCTTCTACTGAGCCGCTTATTGATGATATCACAAATGATCAGTGCTTCACTTAATACCATTATTCACTGTGCATGACTTAGCATTTTTTCAGATAATTGTCAAATGATGGTCAATGGTCTCACCTTTGTTTTCACAAATGCATCAGTCTGTGCTTGAAGTATCCACAAAGCTTTAACTACTGTCAATTACACAACTAAAAATGCCATTTCAGAAAAACTTGTCTTTTAAGAACCTTTAGAAATATGTATTCAAATGTACCATGTTTTCATTTCTGCTTTCTTGGGGGACGAGGCAAGAAAGGGGGTGACATTGCTTGGCTTTAATCGGAAATATATATTTTAAGTATCAAACAAAGCAGCAAGAAGCTATTTTGTTATTAAACTAACAATTGTTTCTTTATCACAGATCTATTATTATTCAGGAGGCCAGTCTTACTCCTATGGAGCATTTAAGAACAGGATAACAGCTTCAACAAGTCCAGGGAATGCATCAATAACAATCTCCAACATGCAGCCCTCAGACACTGGTTCCTACACCTGTGAAGTTTTCAGCCCTCAGGATGATGCTGGACAGAGTCAAAAATCTGTGATTGTCAATGTTCTGGGTAAGTGCCTTCCCTCTCTGTTGCTGTATTGTCATTTCCTTCCAGTATTATGAAACACTGAATTCACAGCTCAAAAGACGCAGGGCCAGAGGGAATAAAAGGCTGTGGTAAACAAGGCCCGTGATGCAGAAGGAAGCTCCCTGAGTCACTGCTGCAGAGTGTTTCCAAGGGCTCTGGAGCCAGGCAGAGCCTGGGTGCCCTCTAGCTTCCAGCCACAGCTGACCTGGTTCCACTCCACAGCTGCCTTTGCCTGAACTGCAGCCAAATCTCCTTCTCCCACCACTGGCCTTCAGAGTCACTCTGTGCTCTCAGAAAGTTACCTTATGTAAGCAGATTAGAGGGTGGCTGGAACTACCCAACTTCACTCCATTTTTCATACTGGAAAACAAAGTGATACTAGTTTTGATTAAAATAAAACACCCTTTTAGCTGGGAGTGACAACTTCTCCCTGAAACCATTACATGCAGCCCCAGCACAGTCCAAAACTTCGCTAATTTTCCCCAATGTTGATCATGGTGACTCGTGTAAATCTAGGGAGAGGCAGCAGCACAACCCAAGCGCTCTGGCTCACATCAATTCCCAAAACCTCTAAAAACTTAGTATGTGTTGGAAGAAAGTAGTACAAAGTCTGTTTTGCATGGAAGAAAGCAACAGTTCAACCATGAACAGGCAGAACAGAAAGGATGAAAAGCAGTGGAATGAGATATTTTATTTCCTAATAAGAGAAGATTGTACTAACCCTGTCTAATAATTCTTTTTATCTTGAGAATTCATACCTGTCAGAGTGACAAATCATAGACATACGGGAACGTGATTACAACCTCACTTGCCTACCTCTCAGGGATAAGAAAAAGATATATGTAAACTCATTCCCCGAAAAATCAAAGTACTACTGATAATTCTCATCTAAAATTCCCAAAAAAAATAGTAAATCTTGGAGCAGTTGAGTAAAAGACTGCACTTTTCACATGAAAACCAAGGGAAGTTGTTGATTGGGCTATGTTCATTGCTGGTAGTTTCCTTAACAGTGCTCTGAAGAACCACAAAAGCATGTCTGTAGGCAGGAAATGAAAAACAATAGGTGTGAGTGAAGACAGAATCTTCCCTTTTGTGCAAAATGAGGACATTATATAAAAACAAATACATTTTTTACCAGAACTATAGCTGATTTATTTCCTTCACAACTGTAATAACTGAAAGAATCTGGCCTTGATCCTCTCCCTCTCTGTGGAAAACTCCTGCCAGGTCTCTAAAGAAAATGATGCTGCTCTGTGGCAGAATGGTGTATGGTGAATAGTGAATGGCCCATTATAATGAAAATAATTGATAGTCTTTGTCTCAACACCTCCCTAATAACAGTTAGTATGCAAATGGAAGATAATGAAGCTGTGTGCTAAGCCACATACATATATTTAATATTATTCAATTTTTTTATGGGAGAGGCTTTGGTCAGTTCCATAAGCGAGACTCTGCTCTGGAAATCTGTAGATGGGGTTCAATTCTCTGCTCAGAGCAGCATGGTACCAGAACTTGAGGTGCACGTTTGCAGCCCCGGGTATGCACGCACAATGTGTCTGTTCTTATTTTACAGTCAAACCATCAAAACCTTTCTGCAAAGTAGAAGGAACACCTGAGAAAGGCCATCTAATCTACCTCCTATGCAACTGTGAAGAGGGGTTGCCTCGCCCCACCTACCGCTGGTACAAAGTCGATGACAACACCCTCAAGCCTGTGACAGAACAATTTAGTATGTAACTACAGGACTACCTTACCGTGTTCAGCATCTGAAATTCCAGCATTTCAAATGCCGTGTATCACATAAGCTAATTAAAATTTATCCTCCTCTTCCAATGGTCAATGTCACAGAATTATATTTTTACTTATTCAAATTGACTGACAGCTGTCAAAAATACAGGATGCTTTTTCTATTTAATAAGAAAAAGTTGAAGTCCTGTCTATGCCTTTAAATTGTTAAAATGGGAGAAATATTTATGCCTTTACATCTCTCTTCCCTTGAAATTTCGAGTGAATTTAAGTTAAATCAATTTGTCATTCAAGTACTAGCACATCCTTCCCTCCCAGAAGTTTTCTGTACCTGTTACATGTTCATTTGTGGAGTTACACAGACAACCACAGTATCACGGTGGGTAAAACATCAGCCAGTCTGATTGCAAGAGTAGGGGCTTCTAATACACCCCCACAGAATCCACTGGAGCAATTTTCGAGGAAGGTAAATGTTTTATATTTAAAGACTATAAAAAACCACACAAATAAATCAATAATTGGTGAACCCTTTTTCTAATATCTGAATAGCTCTGTGTTACCCACTGCAGAGAATTGCCCCTACAGAATACAAACAGTAATGTGTACCTGCTCCTTGCTTGTCACAGATCCAAACTCTGGCATCCTTTACATTGGCAACCTCACCACCTTTGAAACTGGCTACTATCGGTGTGTAGCCAGCAACCTCCTGGGGAACAGCACCTGTGAGCTTGACCTAACAGCAAAATGTAAGTGGAATGCATGAAAGTCATCACATCTTTGATGGAGGACATGCACAGCTTGCAGGAAAATTCTCTAACAACTTTGAAGCTTAGATTTAATTTTTTTTTCAAGTAAGAACAGAACAGGATTTGGAGAGCTCCAGACTTTTCATCCAGGCATGCCCAGAATTTACACTGACCTAGAAAACTGATTTAATATCCCCACCTTAATTTCCAGCAGGGAGGAGGAGCTGGACCTGGTTCTGAGTGCAGAGCCTTTACTGACAACAGACAGACGTGGAGTTTTGAGCAATTTCTTCCAGCCAACAGTCCCACTGAGGTCTCTCCACCCCAGAAATTACAACCATCACTGAAATGTGGTGGTACAGGGACTGGGGCTCTGTAGATGTGACCAGTAGCTGAAAGAGAGAAATAAAGGCAACCTGGATTTCAGTGTATGTTTGCAGTGACTGAAAAGCAAAGGCTTTTCCCTACTGTCCATGTTACAGGCCAATGTTTCCCTTAGCCAGGCATGAACAGAGAGTTTGTTGGGATAGGGAGCGACCCAACGAGAAAGGAGGCAGCAAAGACCACACAAGCACAGAGTTCTCACTCTCCTAGAGAATCTTTGGCCATCCTCCTGGAAAGAGTTCTTTGAATCCAATCCCTTCTTTCTGCTAAAGGCTCCTGCACTAAAATTCCATGGGATTTTGCTACTACTACTGTTAAAAATGTCAAGTAATCTCTTTTTTTCTTTCCAGATTCAGAGGGTGGTGTTGTTGCTGGAGCACTGATTGGAGCCATTCTGGCAGCTGCTATAATTTGCATTATCGTCTGGGTCTTAACCAAGAAGGCAAAAAATAGGAAGTCACCAAATAATGAGATGCAGTAAGAATTTCTGTTTGCTTCATTTTAAGACAATTATTTCTGTAAAGCACTGCTGATAATCCAGAACTAAAGTAAAATGCATAGTACAAGTTTTAAGAAAACTTCCAGAGTGAACACCTGCTTTTGGGGGACTTTTTACCTGTTGCTCTTATAACAGAAGTTGCCATTGTCCTCTTCCCTGTTTTAACAGGCAGCTACCACTTAGCAGTGTCTAAAACAGTGAAGTAAATGTTTTTACACAACGCAAGCTAAAGTGGCAAGTTATAAAAACAGTTCTTTATATTTAAAGTTAATGGGGTCTGTTAAAAGCAGGTGGAGGAAGTAAAAAAAGAAAGAGCAGCTAAGGGTCACCTCAGCAAATTTACTGGGATTTAAACACAGAGGGCTCAGTTCAGTGCTATCTGAAATTACAGGACACACACTTGGGATACTCCAAGGAATCTCAAACTGCAGGAAACACAAGCTTTAGACAACAGAATGGAGCCCAGAATGTCCATTTTGATCCTGCTCTGGAGATGTTTTCTTCTCTGTGCTTTGGTTGCTCATTTTTCCCTTAAATTGCTAAACCTTCAGAATAGGGATAATCTCATGCACTATATAGACAGTATTTAGCCCCTTGATGTTAAATGATAAATAACTGCATGCAGTTGAGGCCGGAAAAAAACTGTGACTTTCCTTTAGCACAGATCTAAGACTTCCTAATATGGAATTCTGCTAACCCAGACCAGTGATCAGTCACGCATGCACCTGATTTCTGCTTTCAATTGATGTAGCATTAACACCTAGCTTTGTACTTGGATCCTAATAAATCTTACTGCATTGAATTAATCCACTAGCATCTGATATTTTTTACCATGTGAAAGTGCTTCAATACTCGGAGTTGGTTTATTACAGTTTTGATAAGATAAATGGAATTAATACCTGTTACTAAAAATATTTTTCTAAATTTCTGTCTTTTCTAAAATACTAAATATATTTTATAATACTTTTCTAGATTTCAGTCTTTTCATAATTCTTTTCTGACTGAACTCTATTTTTTATGCACTTCAATGGGACACCAGATCTGCATGGAATTTCCCAGAAAGCTCTCACCAAGCAGCGAGTTTTGCTATCCCTCCTCAGACACTGTTTGCCAGCGCTCAGTTTCCCATTCCACTTTCCTGGCATAACATTTAAACATAAAATCCATTTTATTCTAATGAGATCACTTAAACCAGCAATGCAGATGTCTTACTAGCTAATATGCTGCCACTCTTTCTGTCTCAGCACCAGTGGTGCTGTAACCTTTTCACATAATCTTGGAACAGTCATAATAACATGGGGGTTACTGTTCAGATAGCACATACAAAGATTAATTCTTTTGAAAAACTCTAGTGTACATGGGATTTCAACATGTGAGATCACAATCCTAATCCTGTCTTCCTGCAGAGAAATGGTTCAGAAACAACCCAATGCAGACTATGTTCAGGTACCCAATGAAGAAAACATTCCTGCGACCACAGTTCCATCGAGCAATGAAACAAATGAATACCCAAGTGCTGATGAAACAGCAGCTCCTGCAACACCTGAAAACGACGAGAAGCAAGAAGCAGAAAAAGAAGAAATAGCCTAGAGTTTATTTAATAGAGTTTTCTTTGTCACCTTTGGACCCCTTTAAACAAAAATTGTTGTCATTGAATTAACATAGAAGCATGACTAAAACTTAAACAGGCATTTGTATTGTGAGCCACTTGGGTGGATTGAAAAGGGTCTGTTACACAAGAACTTTGTGAATAGCAGATTTGGCCTTTAAAGTTAACAAAATTTATTTTATTATCTAGTTATACTGTACAAAACTTTAAGTATAAAAAGAGTATAATCTATATTTATCCAGTCTAGTTGGCAAAACTAATTAGGAAATGGGCTGAAGCATTTGTCAAAGTAAGAGCTTTCCAGTCAACCACCAGTAATGCTGTGTGTCCACACAGTTCAGAACCATAGCAATCCTCTCCAGAAACCGTGTTGGCCAACCTGCTTCCTGCGCACAGAGAACAATAATCATGGCCAGTACATTGCAGTGTTCAAAGGAACTGATTTTGCACATCAGAAGTAAAAAGAAGTTACATTGATGTCATCAGAATGCTGAAACAGATGTTAAGACCTGAGCCAATGATGAAATCTCACGTGTCTGAATTTCACTTAAGCAAAAAAAAAAAAAAAAAAAAAAAAAAAAANACTTTTACCCTGTTGCTGCCTGACATGGAATACATTCTGTTAACAGTAACCACCTTGGCTTAAAGTTCCCAAGGGCACCAGCATTCCAGAGTTGTGTGTTTTGGCAATTCTGGTTTTCAGTTTAACAGAATTGGCAATTGGATGCCCAGTTCAGGCACAAATGACTGTTCTACACAACAGGAGCTGGAGATCTAAAGCCTTTGCAAGGCTTGTTCCAATAGGCACACACAGCATCACGTTCCTCATAACACAGATATAGCTGCTTTCAAAACTTAGGAGTGATACTGTCTTCTATACAGCACATGAGTTTGGATTGTTTCCTCTTCCTGAGATGATTTAAATCTATTTCCAGGCTAGTCCTACTCACTGAGCAACAAACTCATGCTACTTTTCTTCTGGTCTCTTATCCCAGTGTAACAATCTACTTCTATAGGGGAAAGCATCAAGAGGGAAGGTAAGTGGTGCAAAGCACAGTGACAGCCAGCAATCGAGTAATGAGCACCTTCTTGGAAGGAGAAAAGGGAATTGAACCACACGCACACCTGGGTCACCGGACACCCCTTCTCTCTTGGGCTTCATTTCTAAGGTTACACAAACTCAGTTTTTCAAAAAGGCAAAGATACTACTTTCAGAAAGCTCAAGGACCATGGGGCTTAGGCAAATACAGACCCACATCCTCTGCAGCTCCATTCTGAACTGCCTGAGGCAGGTCCTTGCTGACACAGGCAGACACTGGTTTCAGTCTCATGCACTGCAGGAAAACATACCTGGCTCAGGGATCTGGAGGTTTTTGGCACTTAAGTCTTTCATAGGATCTAATATTCATAAATCCTTTGGTAACTGTTCCTTGACTATAAACACTAGTTATATGCAACATTGATCTTTAATATTTCTGGGCTAAAATTTTCAGGTTCAGTTCCTACAGCTGTAAGCATATTTATCAAGATAGTGAGCTCAAAAAAAAAAAAAAAAAAAAAAAAAAAGAAAAAAAAAAAAAAAAAAAAAAAAAAAAAGGAAAAAGAAAAGAAGAAAAATATATGGCAACATTTAAGGATGTAAGGCATGAGATCATAGTTAAGATTTATTTTGGATCTTCAAGCATAACTGTATTCATTGCCCTTTCGTTGCAGTTTTCTGGCTTCCAAATACTTTTCTGTGATAGGTGTGTCCTAGTGTTTAGCTTCATTCCAGAGTAAAAGAGCATTTATAGTGTTCTTCTAACACTATTTTAGCTAAAAATTGTTTGTGCCAGACTGGGGGTCAAACCTTTGCTAATACCAACACTGCCATGTTGCACCAGTGGATCCCCAGACTCCTCTCTCCCCAAAATATCCAGAGTAAATCTCAAATGAGGATCTATACAGAAGTCTCCTTAACCAGGCAGCTCCTATTAACTCTTGTGGCAATTGTGCCAGGCCAAATTTCTAAGTCACATCCTTCAATCCAGGCTGAGCAGCTTACTGAAAATGTCTGATATTGACAGCCAAGTTGTGTAAACCTGCAGGATGATGATATTAAACACACTCAGAAACAGCAAGGCAACAGTCAGTACTACCTGCTGCTCTTTGGGTGCCATTTCTTACTGAACGTGTTTCCTGATGATATAATTCAAATCAATTATTGGTCCAAAGGAGCCCCAGGCTTGGCTGACAGCTGCAATAATTTAAAATAATTTATCTGACATTCCTAAGCATTCTTTTACTCTTGCCCTTCACAGGAAAACATAAATGTCTTCATGTCACTGCTAGAGCTGTACTAGTTCATCTAAAGCCATCTGCTGCACAGACATGTTCTGGTCCCATTTTTCTTATTGCTACACCTTTCCACACCTCTGCAACAGCACTATTGTGATTGAAGAGGGGACTCTATTATGTGGTCATATTTCTTTTAATCTTTCCTTCATCTCACCTCCACACATTTATCTGCCAGTATTTCCTTATGTAACTTGCTACAGTACGATAGGAGCTTATGCTGGGGAAGTTGTCAGTACCTTCTATAGAGTACAGTCTTCCTAGAACACCACAGGTTTTATGTTTGTTCAAAAAGTAGAAATTGCTCAAGTTAACGTTTTTATATAGAGAAAGGAACAACTGACCATGTTCTTGGCTAACGATTCCTCTCATACTTCTAACCACCAGTGAGTAATAGATGCTAGTAAAAAGGCAAAATAAGAAGCAAAACACGCTGCTGGGAGTAAGGAGGTAAGGAAAATAACATGGAGTTTCTTAACATAGTGAGGTGTTTTCTGTATGCCTTCTGGCAGATGTTTGTTCTCATTATAGTGTTTCTAAAGTTTATTAAAAATGATGGGGCACCATTCCTAGCTTCCCACTGATACTCTTGGCAAAGCACAAGTCAAATTAGGTATTGATCCACAGTGTGTAGCTCTAAAACCCTGCAGAGCTATGCAGGATGCAGAAACATTTTTCAGAATTTGCTTTAGATGTTCCAACAGTCTTTGCTGCATGGCCCATTTATCTTCCCCTAGTGAGCAGGGATCATTAATACAGACACCAGACATTAAGCCACCATTCAAGCCACCATCTCCTAAGGAAGTGGATTTACAAAGCTGGAGAGCTGTGGCAGGGTTTTTCTGCTACACAAAGATCAAGAATGAACACAGAACTCTTGGCTTCAGCTGCTCTCAACTCAAATTTTTAGCAGTGCCTGTGCAATATACAAGAAACATTTACTCAGTTTTCAGTCAGGTTCCTCCTTCAATCAAGGTCTGCATGGCCAGAGTTTACCGTACAGGCAAGTTATCCCTTCTGCTCTTAATGAGTCCCCTCAGTGAAATTTAACCTGCATTTTGTTTTCTACGATACATTTAAAGTCCTTGGTGAAGGTATTAGTTTGGTTTTAAGTTTCTGTCTTGCTTATCAAAATAAATTGCATTACCTTAATCCCTACAAGTCAAACTGTAGAAACTGTCAGCTTGCATTTCACCCTTTCCTTGAGGCTGAAGATTGAACATGTTGCATTTCCATACTGTGTAACAGCTGGCAGGTTTTCATCTCACTTGCTGTTCACATCCCAAACACACAAGTTATTTAGAAAATATTGGTTTTCTTACATCTAAGTTTAATAAAGTTTCATAATACCAAAGACTGTTGTTTAGGAAAGTTCTTTATTTCACAGAAATTCATCCTTTGTTCAAGGGGAAATCTATCCACTGGTGTCAAAAATTATCTTACCAACATCAGGACAGGAGGTCACTTTTCAGACTCTGCCATGTTAGCTCTGCCTTGTAATAACTTAATATCAGGATTTGCTATGAGTAAATAAAGATTAAACCAGGCTTCTGTTATAAAATAAGATGGTAAACTGCAAGTGTCAGTGCTGCTTATGGGAGTCAAAGAGAACAAAAAAGGAACCTACAAAAGGAGCAAGAGGAAAAAATATTAAAATGGAAGTACATCCCAGAGGAGTATCCAGAGCCATCCATTGTAAAACAGTGTATTTGCAGAGGCAAACCTGAAACTGTGCGTGCATTCTGCAAGCAGTCCAGTGCACTTCATCAAATACATATATTTAAAGACTCAGAGAAAAACAGGATAACAATCAGTAACAACAGAAAAGCTTTAAACACTCAGATCTCACTTAATACACCAAGAGTAGCAAAACTGGATACAATTGTCTAAGTCACTGAGCAAACTGCATTCTACCAAGAGAAATACAGTGTAGTTTAGAGTCATCTGAAGAAAGGCATTCAGTACCCACAAAACACAGACAAAACCCCACACACAAAATCACAAAGGCTAAGGGAAAAAACAAAGTCTCTAGAAGAAAATTAAAATTGTCTTTAAATGGTTAAAACATTTTTGGTCCTGGTTCTTGAAAGAAATAATTCTAAACTGGGATTTGAAATAGAAGGAATACCACATTTATACACATCACACTATAAACTGAAAGAATAGTGCAGGGTATTGAAAAATAGTTTAAAATCAGTAAATTATTTAATTAACAGGAAGTACAAAGAGTTGTTTTGGCACTGCACTTGAAGGACAGCTTCAATAAAAACATTTCATTACCATGCTGATACCATACACGACATCTTAGTTGAACTATCAAAATCTGAAGTTTGCAGTCTTAAATAGAAGTGCAACAGGAGAGAGGCTCAAGTGGGAAGCCCCCTCTAGCCTTCCACCATTCTTTTAAGGATGGCTCCCAGGCCACCCTTTGCCACTTTCAGTGGCGTCAGCTCTTCTTTATTCTCAATGTGAATACTTGCACCGTGAGACACCAGCAGCTTTGCCTCCTCCACTCTCTCTTCATCGCAGGCTAAATGACTGCAGTGAGAACAAGAAACCCACAGCCACTGTTAAACTGTCCAAGTTTATACAGAGCAATAATTATGCCATGTCAAAATGACAGCGTGAATGTTGGGGGGAGATACATCGGAGAACAACAAATCCACAAGCAGCCAACTACCTAGACAGATTCCAAAGCTTGCTGTCCAGTCCCTCTGCTGTCATTAAGCAACTCAAGAACATTCCTCCTGCTGCTCTCCTTGCAATGTTAAGACAGTTCTTTGGGTTAGCATTTGGCTCTGCAGTCAGCAAAGCTAAAGAGAACATAATCCATGGTGAGAATGGAAAATGGCAATCTCTATTAAATTGAAAGTGATAAATAAATCGTCCGATGCTAAAAAATAATCTGAAGTAATGTGTTACTGCAAATGCAGCAAATGTTTTTCTCCATTTGGCACAGTGTCCTAGGAAAAACTGTGTTCACTCCAGGGCCATACTGGGGTTTATGCACAGCTAAAACATACTGCTTGGTCTTATTCACTGCAAAATCTGGATTCCACTGTGGTTTCGCCACCAAGTTCAAAGCAGCTGTGACCCTTACAGATTCAAATTAATCTCTAAGGTAACAACAAACACTGGGCTGATTGTACTTCAATTACAACTTATTTTCGTTAGAGAGGTGAAGAAAAGCTTCTAAAATGAGTTCTTGCTTGGCAGGACAGAGTAGACCAGCCTGCAAGACCAGTTTCCTCTGACTCCGATGTCATTTGCTCACTTTCTACCTTCTAGCAGCAATCAATGTATTCCAGATTATTACAAAAGGTGTTCTACACTCTTTAAGTAGATGCAGAAACACAAATTAAAGTATGAGTGTATAGACACACTAAGGCAAAATACTAAGTACGACTTTCTGAAATACGTTTTAATTGCACAGGGATGTGAAGCAAGAGAGTATTCTGAGGCAATGAAAAATTAAAAAAAAAGAAAGACACTGAAGTAATGGAGTTCCATTTAACAGAGATTACACCATATTAAGCAAAATAGAAATAAAAAATTACTTACAGAGGAGTATTCCCTTCAGAGTCCCGTATATCCACAGTTGCATTGTGCTGCACAAGGATCTGCACCATTTTTAGGTTTCCTTTGGCTGCTGCTCTGTGTAACGGGGTGGATTCAAAATGATCTGTTGCATCCGGATTTGCTCCATTCTCCAAAAGCATGATTGCAATCTGAGTATGTAGAAAGAGAAAGGAGTGGGGGAGGAGGATGTAGAGTTAATACACCTAAATCCTTCTTCCAAGAGCACCACCAGCTCCAGTAGCTTAGGTAAACATACCTCCTGCTTATTTTTGGAGGCTGCATAATGCAGGGGCGTGCAGCCATTCTGATTGACAGCATTTACATGAGCACCCTTAGCAATGAGGGCTTTCACAATTTCATCACGGCCTGCTGAAGCAGCAATGTGCAAAGGAGTCCAACCAGCCTACAAAGGCAAGAAAAAATCCACATTATTCAAAGCATGAGTTTCAGGGAGGAAAACATGACAATGCACAACCCAGACAGACTTGACTACTCACACTGCACATATTCTGACCAGTGTAAAGCTAAACGTTACTGATTTTCACTAGAGACAAGACTCATGCCTGCTTAGATGCCAGCATTCAGTACTGGACAAAAGCTGACAGCTAATGACAGAAATCACTTCTGCTATCCAGTTATGCATGGTATATTTGCAGAACACTTTGTCCCTGCAAAAATTTATGCTAGTGCCTTTTTAAGAACAAACAGGAATAGTAGAAAAGGGTGTTAAAAAGTTTCTGCAACCTTTTCTACATCCTATTCTCTAAACCGATGAGACATTTCCTTCTTTACAGATGACATTTAGAATGCTTTGTAATGGACGCAAATATTTCAACTCTTCCTCTAGAACAGGAGCAGGCCATCTCCTTTCCAACTGTGAAATCATGAACCTGCACCTGCTTTACTAATGCCTTTCCCAATATGAGGAATCTTCAGGGTGCCTCATGATTTGGCACAACATATTTGAGAGACCACACCGAGATAAAGCCAACATGAAAACCCCAACAACCACCCAAACACCCCTGGTTTTGCAACTTCCTTCATATGAACAGTTCTCCTAAAATTCCTGGACAATGAGCAGGACTCAAGTCTCCTCCTCAAGCCTATTTCCACACGAAGGGCGAAATACCTGCCTTTCCAGCGCACACAGAGCAGCCTGTGCTTTTCCAAGTGTCAGATACAGCGCTGGGCGCACCAGCCGCCGGAAGGAGGGCGAAAAGGACGGAAGGGAGGAAGGGAGAAAGGGAGGCGGCTTCGGGAGCTGCCCCCGGCCGCTGTCAGGGCCCCTCTGCGGCTAAAACCACGGCAGCAACGGGCCCCGGCAGCACCTGTGCACCCGGACGGCCCCGCACGGCGGCCCGCGGCTCCCTCAGCCGCACCGTATGGCCGCGGCACTCACATCGTCCTTATCGTTCACAGGCACGCCGAGCCCGAGGAGGAGGTCTGCGACGTCCGTGTGTCCCGCCGAGCAGGCCCAGTGCAGCGCGGTGCGGTGATCCTGCAGGAGGGAAGCGGTGAGCGGGGCGACGACGGGGAGCGGCTGGCTCCCATGGGGAGCCGCCCCCAGGCCGCCGGCTGACCTGGTCGGCCCGCGTGGCCTGGGCCCTGTCGCGGAGCAGCAGCGCCCGCAGCTCCTCGAGGCGCCCCGTGAACGCCAGGTTACACACGGCCACGTCCGACACCGAGCCCTCCATGCTGCCCCCGTGCGCCCCCGCCCGCGGATCGGGGCCAAGCCCGCGCGCCGCCAATCAGGAGGGCGCCGGGGCCCGGTCCAGCCAATCGCGCCTGCCCACCTGCTCCGCGCGCCGCTCGGGCCGCGGGGGCTGCTGGGGTTTGTAGTCCTGCGGGCCACGGGGCGGCGCGCTGCCGGCTGGCGGCGGGACTCTAGCTCCCAGGGCGCCCCGCGGCGCGTCTGTGTTG